>OX155968.1:2885072-3399072 GCA_944548615.1 Micropterix aruncella
TTAACATATTTTTAAACTTATATGTTAAGTATTTTTTAACATTGAACTAACTACCAAAAAATATTTGACTTTGACAATGAATTATACTTTTAGACTAGGTATTTTTATATTAAATCTTATATTACTTAAAACATAATATTAAATATTAATGACTGTTTCTTTCTTTTCTCACATATAACTTTATTTATATTATTTAATCGAATTTTATATTATATTTATTGCCGATTAATGGAATTGCATTTTATTTATTATATATTTTTAATATTTTTTAATTATTATTATTTTTTATTTTATTCTGAAGACCACATTTTAGGGCAATTTAGTGTCATTAGCTTTTTACTAAAACTTGTACATTTGTAGGCAACCAAGCAATCAAGCAAACTTGATTGTAATATTGGAGTCCTGTCCACCCTAGAACGGGCTAGTCCCAGTTGGGTGACAGAATACCCAAAACTATGATCTTCTGGAAAGAATATGCCATATCATTAACAGAAGACTCAAAAGAAGCACTGAATCAAACGGACCTAAGAATCTACACAGATGGATCAAAAACCAACAAAGGTACAGGATGTGGTGTCTTCTCGGAAGACCTAAATATACACATCTCCAAACCACTCAGAGCACACAACACAGTATTCCAAGCAGAATGTATGGGAATAATAGAAGCTTGCAACGCAGTGAAACAGCGGCAGCTAAAACACGAAAACATATGTATTCTATCGGACAGCAGGTCAGTGCTACAGGCACTGGGAAGCGATAGATTTACATCTGGGCTCATATACGAATGCCACCAAAGCCTCCTCGAGGTATGCGGAAAAGGCAATAAGGTGACACTGAAATGGATCAAGGGACACAGTAACTCAAGAGGAAACGATGCTGCGGAAGAACTAGCCCGTAAGGGCTCAGACACACCGGCATACGGACCCGAACCTATCGTGCCCCTACCCTACTCGCACATAAACAAAGAACTTGACAACCACTACAAACAACTACATCAAACACACTGGAAAGAGATAGACACCTGCAGACAAACCAAAGAAATAGTAGTGGAATACAACCACAAACTTACCAAAACACTTCTAAGGACAAAAAGGCCCCAACTACGCAAACTAGTGGGACTGATAACAGGACACAACACACTAAACAAACACCTCTTCAACATGGGCGGAACGAATAGCCCTATGTGCAGAGCATGCATGGAGGCGGAAGAAACCACAAAACACATTCTGCTAGATTGTAAACAGGTAGAAGTATACAGGGTGACAGAAACAAATAAGCAAAAGGTTAAGGTTTTGCCATTCGGTTCCTGTTCTTTTTGTAAGCTAATCAATGTTTTATAGTAATTAATTCTTAAATAAATAAATAAATAAATAAATTTTGAATCCGGTTAAAAAGGGAACATATTTTGTAAAATAAACATCGAGATCACTTTTGGATTATTTTGGGTATGTAATTCACACTGGCCACTTTGAACATGGATAACTTGGGCTTAAGTTGGAATTTAAAATTGAAATAAATCATAATTTAAGGCCATGTAATTTTCTTTTAAGGATCAGCTATTTATTTGTCTTTCGATTGTTTGTTTTTGCTCAAATATTTTAGTTTGTGCAACCGTGATAAAGTTGAAAATTTGCATTATTTTCAAATATGAGATCCTGTGCCGGTGTTTTTAATTACAGATTCTTGCAGCCAGCACAGTTGCCGTAAATATGCACTGTTAAGAACTGCAAACAATGATGGAGAAGCTCGTGATTAAATAACCGAGCCTGGTCAATCGCTCGTCGCCACTGCTTCTGCATGACAACGTATAACTACAGATTTCACTGCAAACAGTCGCAAAGTTGCAGGAGTTGCGGCTGGAGACTCTTGGTCACCCACCGTACTTGCCAGACCTTGCTCCGATAGAGTTTCTTTTTTTTTCAGAATTTAGATAACTTTTTACAAGGGAAGAAAGTCAACTTGAAGAGTCGGTGGAAAACGCCTTCAAAGCTGTCATTGGTTCATGTCCACAGTTTTACAAAAGAGCAATTAAGCAACTCCCATTAAAATGACAAATCTGCATAGATAATGGGCTCGATTGCATTTCTTCGTTAACTAAAATAGAAAATTTACACTTTTTCGCATTAAAAGTACCCACCAAAGCTAAAGCATCTGAGTTTAACACCGCACGAAATGTGATCAAATTTATTCGGAAGTGTATAAGTTCGACAAATAGTTTTTATCGACAATCGTTCGTTTCATATTCCGCTTTACCGTATTGCTCTATCTCGTTCGCTTGAACTAATTTAGACACTTTGGCTTTATAGGGCCAAAAATTTATACCCATCTAAAAGAATCTATAAAAACATGCCAATACACTAAGTCAATCCAATTAACATCTAAAATTACACAACATTTACTTCAACTTGGTAGAAATGAGGTGGAAAAGGCAATAAGTCATATTTTAAAGTAAAGGTCTGCATTATTATTATTATTGTCATACATTGCACTACACTTTATATTTTAATACTATTTATTTATTTGTTCTACAAACTTCATATTACGACATTTTATATTAATATTTATTTCCATGACCATGCTATATCAATATTTTAAATATAATTATAAGTTTAATTTCAATTCGCTTATCTATTTTATATTTTATCATATTTTGTATTTTTCATTTTAATATTATGTGCACATGAATAAATCTTTGCTATACATAGAGTTTTCCTTGGTACGGGCTATGGCCTAGTTAGGCAGATTCTGCAACTAATACAACTGTAAATTTATGTTTTTGAATGAATAAAATTATTATTATTATTAATAATAATTTCAGTTTTAGTTCACAAAGAAACGCAATCGGGCCAAATATGGGTCAATATTTCTATTAATTAAATATATATTTTTAATACAAAAAATTAGGCCTTAAATTTCCTTTATAGAACAGCAACTTCATAGGTAATTATGACATTAATTTTTCTTTAATGTATCTTTTTATGAGATCTGATACGACCCTTTAGCAAATTTGTCAAAAAAATGGTGGATGGTGAAACTGTACAATAGCGATCAAAATCTAACCTTATTAATTCACGATACAAGGCTGCCCTCATGTCTTTGATCCTGTTCGACATTACAACAATTGACTCTTTCCTGAAAACAAAACAAAATAAGTAAAAAGCTGACACATAGAACTGAGTAGATACTTTTAAGATGCATGCATTTTACCGGGACACGTTAAGTTATATGGAATCCTAAAGCTAAAGTATGAGCTTGAGTGGAATCGATTCCACAGCAAATAGCATCACAGTTTTTATTGACATGAGTGATGACCATAGAATACAGGAGCCTATGCCAAAGAGGTATAGAATAGAGAGCAGGAGTGTGAAGGTGGACTGTGACTGAATACGTTCGAGGAATAGAAAGAGATAGCTGCATATGAGACTCCCTCTATCCTTGTTTAGTTGCGGATGCGCGTTTATCCATAGCATAGCAGACTTATGGCGTCGAACCGTTGCCATAGTGATAATATATAAGCGTTGCCATAGTGATATATTTACGTGTGTTCCGTGCAAGTGCGACTATACAAGGAGAGAGAGAGTACCATAATATGCTTCTGTCTCTTTCTATTCGGCTGACGCATTCTCAGGCTGGTCGAGCGGTCTAGTACTTATACTACTGTGGTGATGACTGACTGGACGCCCCTCACTTCAGCGCCAGCATCCATACTCCAGACACACCATAAAGGCTGCGCGCCGCTACCGGACATCTATCTCGTGCATCTCCTTGGCGGTACCCCATGCGTCTAGTCCGATCCTGCATGTTACGAGTCAGATCCATACAATAAATATACAATCCTAAATAGCTTATTAACCATTCGTTAATACCGCCATTGCTTATTAACCATTCGTTAATACCGCCATTGATTTTAATAAAATCAATGATACCGCTCAGGCCCGGATCTACATTTTTAAAGAGGGGGTGCAGAGTGCGAATTTGCCGCCCTCTAGGAAAATTTTTGAACAAATAAAATCCACTTTTAGAAAATTATTTATTATAGTAGTAAAATTATAATTGATTCTAAAGTTTTATTTTCCTCGACTTTATTTCAGCGAAATCGTTAATTAACATATCATAATTCAGATTGTTGGCCATTTCGCTCTCAATTGATAATAATACCAATCCCGACAAGCGCTCTTGGGACATTGTGGAACGTACAGTATTTGATGAGCTTCATTTTGCTGAAGCTTCTTTCACATGAAGCAGAAGTTGTAGGTGGATAGGGTTTCATATATTCTAAGAGCTATGCTCAAGTTAAGAAATGCATCCTGTAAATCATTTTTACATATGAGTTTTAATAAATAAAACGGTTGCAATCCAGAAATATGTTTATGTAAGAGTGGTCCGTGTTCTTTAAATACTTCAAGTTCGGAAATAAGTTCCGCTGAATTCAAGTCCATGCCCTATCTTAAGAGCCAAATCGAGTCCATATTTGTTTAAATCATTAGTGCTCATTTGCATTATTGAATCGCCAGTCAAAAATGCAAAATCTGAATTCAGTTTCCTCGCGCTTTCAAGTCTGTGATTGATTTCCATTAAAGTTCGATCCAATGCGAGCGCGCAATTCGCGCGCTCGCATTGTGCATACATTGGCAAACTAAGTGGACACTATTTCCAAACCGTACGTCGCGTGTGAGGAGAGGGTGTCTCACAGGTTTTTTCTATTGTACTGAGTTTGTTACACGCTATGTTCGACGTACGATGGCCGCCCCCAGTTTTCGCCGCCCGGGGCAAGTGCCCCCTCCTGCCCCCCCCTAGATCCGGCCCTGATACCGCTATATAGCGGTGAACCAACAATAATAGCGCTGACCCGACAACCGAGCGCTGGCGCTGGGATACTACATTAAATTAAAGTAAATATTTTGACAATTAGTATTGACCTTCCCTGACCTGAGTTTTTTACTAATTTTGTTTTGTTGACAGGAATGAGTCAATTGTTGTAATGTCAAACAGGATCAAAGACATGAGGGCACTTGAGCGGGTCCAGCAGTAAATATATCTCGGTGCATGGGTGAAGGAAATATGGGACTCCGATCAAGAAATTAAGACCTGGATAGAAATCGCCCGTGCATCATTCAATAAAATGAGCAAAGTCTTGTGTAGCCGGAAAATCAATCTAAGACTCAGAACTCGGATCCTGCATTGCTACATCTTGCCAGTGGTTATGTACGACAGTGAAGCGTGGCCTAACCTAACAGACGGTGGCCAGAAGCATTATAAGCTGGACCCATAAAGTTAGCAAATGAAAAAGTGTTTCAGCGCGCTGGTACGACCCGAAAATTGTTGCACACCGTCAAAAAGTGCAAGATTGAATATCTGGGCCACGTGCTGCGATATGACAGATATCAGCTGCTCCAACTGATGGGAAAAATTGAGGGTAAACTGCATAGTGGAAGAAGGAAAAAGTCGTGGCTTTGGAATGTCAGAGAGTGGACCGGAATCACCAGTACGGAACAGCTCTTCCGGATGGCGCAAGTCCGAAAAAAGTTTTGAGAGCTAACGGCCAACCTCCAGTAATGGAGAGTTACTTTACCAGGGGGAGAAATAATCTGATTCTTCCTCGTCCAAATCTAGAACTTTATGAACGGGATCCAAACTACATCGGAATTTTATGCTACAATAAGCTACCCTCTAGTATCAAAAAAATATGCCGCGAAGGAAAATGCCCCAATTTAAAAATGAACTCAAATTATATTTCATTGAAAGAGAATTGTACGACATTAAAGATCTCTAAAAACTGTATGTATCTCGACTATATCTCTTTCTATAATATGTTTTTAATCGATTTTCAATTTGACTAAAATGTATTGACTATTTCCATTATTAGGTAGGCACATATTAATTATAATTTGACTATTTTTATTTGCAATATAATCACTAAGACATTTTATTTAACTTTTTGACAATTTTCACATTTTTTTTGTTCCTTTTGACATTACATTTATCAATTTTATACTAATAAAAACTTATTTTTATCGATATTTTAAAGAATCAATTATGTTCATTATAACCTTCTTTTTTTTCTCATTACATTATTCATTATATTCAATGTAATAGAATCACAACTTATTGAGTTAATTTCTACATATCTTCTCTATATCTTACATCTCTATATCTTACTTTCTACATATCTTACTCTGTGTTTTTTATCTGGTAAACTAAATGTTGAGTAATTCTACAATAATACCTTCTTTATTCTTACGAGTAACCTTTTATGTTTTAATTATTAATAGAAGAATTTGATCATTAATGAAGAACTCAATCATATCACGGTCAAATGTAAATGTAATACAACTGTTTATACAACTATGTATTAGTTTTTAAAACAATAAATTATTTGATTTGATTTGATTGACTTCAAGAAGAAGAATTGACCCTTGGTACATGAAATAAGTCTCGAGCCCTGGTCTTATTATTTGGGATTAGGTAACAAATTCTGCTAACAGAATAAGGACTATCTTCTTTATTACTAAGCTGAAAGCTTTTAGTTCGCCATACGTGTATCTGTTTCTAAGCTTTTAAATCACCATATAAAATCCAGCCCGCATCTAGAAGAGGGGGGGAGGGGGCAAACCTGGATACTACATCATTAAAGTATATATTTTGGCAATAAGTGTTGACCCTCGGTGGATGAAAAAAGTCTCGAGCCTTGGTCTTATTATTTGGGATTCGTAACAAATTCTGCTAACAGAATAAGGACTATCTATTTCATTACTAAACTGAAAACTGTTGTCACCATATAATGTATATAAAATCAGGCCCGGAACTAGGGGGGGGGGGCAAACCGGGATCATCATCATCAGCCCATAGACGTCCACTGTTGGACATTGGCCTCGCCCATAGAATGCCATGAAGAGCGGTCTTGAGCCGCCTCCATCCACCTACTTCCTGCGACCTTGGCTATGTCATCGGTTCATCTTGTGGGGGCCCATCCCATACTGCATCTGCCGATTCATAGTTGCCATTCGAGAACCATTTTCCCCAAGGGTTGTCGGTTCTGCGAGCTATATGGCCTGCCCATTTTCATTTCAAGTTAGTAATTTTACGAGCTATATCAGTGACCTTGGTTCTTCTGGATTTCGGATCGGATTTCTTCATTTCGGATCCTATCACGCAGTGAAACTCCAAGCATTGCTCTCTCCATGGCTCGTTAAGCGACTTTAAGCTTGTGTATGAGGCCAATAGTTAGCGACCACGTCTCAGTGCCATATGTCATCACTAGCAACACACACTGATTACATACATATGTCTTGACACTCTGCGGTATTGTGACGAGAAGATGTGTCGTAGTTTCCTGAACTCTGCCCATCCTAGTTAGATTCGTCGGCAGACCTCCTTGTCGAACTTGAGTCTGCCCAGTTGGATCGTCTGACCCAAATAAACATACAGGTCGACAGCTTTAATAGTATCGTTCCCAACATGTACCAATATGGATGCGACATGGGCATTCGGGGTGTGACACGACAAACTGGGATACTACATCATTAAAATACATCATTTATCAATTAGTATTGACCCTCGGTAGATAACATAAGTCTCGATCCCTGGTCTTATTATTTAGCATTCCGTATAGTCCAGTCATATTAGGGGTTTCATCTCGGAATGAGTGATAATAAGCTGGAAACTCGTATACACCTTCATTTTGTCATTCTAATAGTCGTCTCAAAAGTCTCATAAAAACTCGTGTCTGCGTCGCTAGTTAGACAAATTTTGTTCCAAACATTTTTTCATGCGCTCAACCGTTTTTGAGATAGAGGGCGGAGAACGCGCAGCGCTCAGCAATACATACTCATATTCACCGAGACTCACAGTTGATCTTGCATTTTAGTATGTACGGCGGTATGAGCGCTGCACGCTCTCCACCCTCTATCTCAAAAACGGTTGAGCGCATAAAAAAATGTTTAGAACAAAATTTGTGGAAAATGTTATGCTCTACATTTTTTATGTTAGATGTTAAAATAAGTGGAGCTATAGAAACCTAGATAATCGTGGAAAAACGATTTTTGTGACTTTTAACCTTGAATAACTTACGACGCGGAGACGAGATTTTATGAGACTTTTGAGACCACCGTCAAAACCCCAGAATGAAGGTGTATACGAGTTTTCAGCTTATTAACTCTCATTCCGAGGTTGATCCCTTTTTTTGCTTAAGTTACTGCACCAGTAACAAGTTCTGCTAACAGAATAAGGACAATCTATTTTATTACTAAACTGAAAACTTTGAGCCAACCACAACCATATAAAATATACAATAATTGATCGGTCCAGATATGCGCATATAGAAAGTGTGGACTAGATTAGTTTTACCCAAGGAGGATAGAGGTTTAGATGAGCCACTCCTAATTCGTGTGTCTATGAGTCGTGTGTATATTGACTATTTCAAATGTTAGGCTTCTGCTTTGATTATTCAACTTATTACTGACTATTTTAATTATTGAGTGGCTTTTAGTAGGAAGCCATTAGAATTATTGATTATTTAAATTTAATAAGCCTTTAATTTGTTTTGTAATACAATTTTGGGATGAATAACTTTTAGTAGGTTCCAATGTTCTTAGATATGTTTTTTTTGTTACAATCTAACAGCTAAATTCTTGACATCATATGTATGTTAAGTAAAGATTAAAGTATTAATGAGACTTACTACCTAACACAAATATTTTGAAACTTCCAATAGCGGTTTTTAGCCGCCAATTGGACTTGACGTAAATGTAATGGTAATGTAATGTAAAGAGAAATCTGTATAAGAGAAAAGTCGGATTTTGACAATCTATTTGTGGCGTGACGTCACCATGATCATAAACTACTAGAGATTCGAGCGACTCACTCACTTTTCTATCCTCCTTGGTTTCTAACCTAGTTGTTTATTAGACTCTTATTCGTTTATTTAGTGAAAGCTCCACACCATTCATTGCGTAGTTTAGGATCATTAAGGACAGTGGTGACAATCCTTGCTCCATGGGTAGGTGGGCTCAAATACATTCCTCTGATTATTGAGGTGACTTGAGAGATGATTCTTTGCACAGCTGAAGCATCGTTTAAAACCATTGTTAAATTGCCCACACGTTCACCTATAGGATAAACAATTTCAAAATTAAGAAATATTATGAGGCGTATTTCTAAATAAATATACAAAAAAGTTTTGAGGCACAAGATTTCAATCATCATATTTTAGGCTTAAATCATCTCTTCGAGATATCCATATATATATTCATGATTATTACTATTATTATACTTCATATACGCTATTAATACTATTATATGCACTCCACACCCGCAGACTCAACAGACTCACAAACACACATGCACACACACACACACAGATACACATCCTAAACGCAAGCCACTTATGCAAAAATAAAATTTTAGGTATTTTAGTTTCAGTAAGTAGTTCAACGATAATTTCTGTTATTTTATTGAAATCCGTAATCAGTTTTATTTTTAAGTAATCTATTGTTTCATAATGTAATTTACTGCGTAATTAATATGTGTGATTTCTAAATAAAGAATAAAGAATATCCTAGAAAATCTCGCTGGGTAAATTGGAGTACTGAACATTTTTTCAAGTTTTAAAGATAAATCTATGTTTTTTTTTTAATTTCTGCCCGGATATCACTGCCGGAGAATGGAGGTCATGCCGGAGAAAGGGTCGGTCATACTCACAGGTCAACACCCACCCGGCAGCCTCCACGCAGAAGGGAGAGCCAGGGTCGGACATTCGCCTGCGGGCCAGGCTCCCCTAGGAGACAACCTTCAGGCGCTCCTGGACGGTTTGCGCACCGTGCGGCGTCAGCCAATCAATTGTGCACTGCAACTGACAGCCGGGGAAGTCTGGGAACAGTAATGCTTCCTATAGACCAGGGCTGGTTGTTAACCTTATGGAAATTGCTCTTGAAATGACCATTCGCCCACCCGATCCCGGGTGAATAAGCCGGGCAAAAGATGCCATGGTCCGCGATAGATTTGGTAGTCACCGTAACACCGCTTCATAGGGGAGAGGACCGCGCAAGCAACCTCGATCCTGTAACCAGTCAGGAGGTAGGAGGTATCCTGAAGGTTAATTCCAGACGGAGATATCCTTCCAAACTGGTAGTCAAGGGGCGAGGCTGCCAGCTGTTTACCTTTCCCGGTGCCCCGTCATAAGGCATTGGCCTCTGACGGGCAGGTGGTGTAGTTTTACTGTGGATTGTTTTTCGTCTCAAGTCTTCTGCGCTCATCTGACGGGAGACAGAACAATCACTATTCTTAAAATTACCCCGTTGTAGTAGACAGCTCTAGTTGCCGGAGAATGGAGTGGAGTATGTATGTTTCAACATGTTGCATTTTGAATAGTCAAGCCAATTGTCAAATTTGTCAAAGCCAATTGTCTTTCACCCGTTTCAAGAGCAGTCGCCGTAAGGTGAACAACTATCCCCGCTCTATAGGAGACAGTACTGTTTCCAGACTCCCCCGACTGTCAGTCAGTATGCACAATTGATTGGCTGACGCCGCACGATGCTCAAACCGTCTAGGACCGCCAGAAGATTGACTCCAGGGAAAAACTGGCCCGCAGGCCAGAGTCCTACCCGGGCTCGCACTTCATACGTGGAGGCCAAGTTAGTACCAAGTGTCCCTAATAATATGGCCACCCACTTTATAGTTTGTGAACATCATAATATATTGCACATGATGTTATTGTACCAATATATGGTGGTATCGTACAAATTTGGTCGAGAAGAACAGCCTTTAATTTCACAGCCTTCGGCTTGATTAGTATTTCTTCATTAGTTAAATATTGTAAAATATTTTGATGATTATTATGCTGTTAAATATTGTGATGTATTAAATTATAAATATATTATTATGTTATAAAATATATTATAAATATATCAAAAATATATATCGTATACTTTATATTTTATTATTACCTTATTATTTATATTATTTTATCAAGTGTATTATTAACCCTTGGAGTAAATGGGTATTTTCATGGATGCATCTGTCTCTTTTGCAGGATTTTCGGCGACATCGACCTTAAAGTACTATAACTACGAAACTACTACACCAATCATAAAAAGATCAACTGCACAATGATTGCATTGAAATGTCGAATATAGAATATTGAAATATCATTTTGTAAAACAATTAGATAATTATGAATAAATATGAGAACGTCAAAGAAGTGAAAAAAACGCGGAACCAGATCTGGTCGTATCATACTCAACGGATAATTGTTTCAGAACCAGATTTGGTCGTATCATACTCAAGGGGTTAAGCAATTTATTTTATGTAATAAGTCAAATAATTAAATTTATAATTAAATGCAAATGCATAATTAAATGCAAATGTGATTTTCTTATTGATTTCCTCGAAATTGACCCTATTAGGTAAAAACTGTATTTTCTTTACTTTTTCTTCATGCACTGTAAAAATATGTCTAGTTTTATTGTGAATACTTAAATTAGGTTTACATACAATGCGTTAATATTACCTATAAAACACTAAGTTTTCCGAAAAAAAAAAAAAAAACCTTTGGGTCGCAGGAGCACTGTGACTGCAAAAAATCGAATCAGTGGTTTAGTTAGAGTGCCACATCTCTCTTCTGTCTTCAGATAAGCCGTTGATTGGGTAAAGGCTTTTTTGATGGCCAACATTCTTAGAGGCCATCGCGCTTGACGAAGAACTAGGAGCTCATTGACCACTTACCGTAAAGTCCAAAGTTCTTGGCGAAAGACTGCGCGCAGAAGAACTCGAAGCCCAAATTAGCGAAATATCTCACAGACCATGCGTCCTTATCAATGTCGCCAGACGCAAAGCCTTGATAGGCAATATCGAAGAATGGGAAAAGTTTTCTTTTCTGGAAATTGAAATATTTCTGAAAATTGATGGGCTTTTTTTTGTTGATTTTACTTTGTCGGTCCACCAATCGACAGAAGGGAAAGACGAGATGAAGACAGAAATATCAATTTCGTTTATTATAATCTAAAGTCAAACATAATAAGTTAATAGTAAAAACACATTTTTAAAAACAAGCTTTTATAAAAATGCTCTGTCCCGAGCCAATCCTGGATGCAGCAGCTATGTCAAGGTGAAACTTGGGACGGGCTATCATAATTGAAAGCGTATACAAAATTTCGCAACTGCGCTGTTGACCGTTAAGGAGTCCCCTCGTCGGGAGTCAACCCTGGACTCAGCAGCCATGTCATGAAACTTAGAATGGGGTATCATAATTGAATGCGTATACAAAATTTTGAATGAAAAAAAATTATTTATTGCTGATGGCGAAAGACACACTTCAATTTCTTGTTTTTCTTAATGATGTCAGACAAAAATTCGTGTGAAAAATGTTACACGAGTTATATTAAATGTGGTCATTGAATTATGCATGTTGCTAAGCCGTTACAGCATTGTTTAAATACTAATATAATACTACTCTCTGTCCTGCTGAGGTAAAATCGACTCAAGATTGGGAACCTGGTCTTCGCACAACATCATAAACGGGAGACTAGGCCACTCTTAACAGTCGTATAGCAATAAACCCCGCCCATTGTGAAATTTTATAATAAAGAGTATAAACAAACAAAACAAATTTTGTTTCCTATAGAACGGGGGTGGCTGATGACAGCCGCCCTTGAAACGACCGATCGGCTATCCGATCCCGCGAGAACAGTCACGCAAAGGATGCCTCAGTCCAGGATGATTCTGCTTACATCAGGAAGAAAACCTCGCAAGCGACCTGGAACCCGTAACTGGTCAGGAGGTCAGAAAAATCTGGCCCAAACTGGTAAAGAGGGCGCTTGACAGCTCGCTGGGTTAACTGCACGGTGCTGAGCGGTAAGGTGTCGGACTCTCGTGGGCATGTTGGCGGAGCTAGATAGTGGACTGTCTATGTCTCTACGTCTCTATATTGAACCCATAGTTGAAAGAACGATTTTTCCTGTCCACCCTAGAACGGGCTAGTCCCAGTTGGGTGACAGAAACAAATAAGCAAAAGGTTAAGGTTTTGCCATTCGGTTCCTGTTATTTTTATAAGCTAATCAATGTTTCATAGTAATTAATTCTTAAATAAATAAATAAATAAATATCTCTATACGAGCTTAGGGTGACGGGTTCGCCCGCTGCAGTTGAGACCTCTCAACTGATCGTGTGTGGTCCCCTTACAGTTCAGTGTTAATTAATACCGTTATGAACAATATACCTTGATAACGTCGGCTATTCTTTTCCAGTCATCCTGGGACGGATCGCACCCCGTTGGATTGTGTGCGCATGCGTGCAAAATGATGACCGAGTTTTCGGGGGCGTTCTCCAAATCCTCCAACATACCCTCGATGTCCAGGGTTCTCTTCTCGGCATTCCAGTAGCGGTAGGTCATTGCGTTTGCGAAGCCCGCTCTCTTGAATACCAAAACGTGGTTTCCTGGAGACGACATTACTGATACATTTAAGGTGGAAACGCACTGCTCTACACCGATGACACCAATACCCGTCTCTCTAGGCCGCAGGGAGAACGCTGTCTGGACACTGGGCGGGTAAGGGCAGATAGGGGACGAATTACATCGGGGCGTCGTTGTCGGTAATCTAAATCTAAAACGTCGGGGGAGAAGAGGGGAGAAGGCTTATCGGGAGTGACTAGAGGGATTCCCGGCTGTCATTAGGATGCTGGCATCATTCTGTCACCTATATGCTGGCATCAGTCTACCTCCACAATTCTGGTACCATGCCGACACCAGGATACCGGCACCGGGTTGACACCAGGTTGGAGGTATAAATTGGATGTTGGTAAAAGGCAGGTAACAGGATGGGGATACCATGCTGATATCATGATGCTGGCCCTAGTCTGGTACCACAAAGTTGGTACCAGGATAGCATCAGGATGCATGTTTTGGTGTTACACCAGGATGCTGGCACTAGTTTAGCTCCAGGATGCTGCTACCAGGCTTGCTTCAGGATGCTGCTACCAGGCTTGCTTCAGGATGCTGGCACCAGGTTAAAACCAGGATGCCAGTACCAAGAGCCAGTCTGGTACCAGCATCCTGGAGCTAAACAGGTACCAGCATCCTGGTGCAAACCTGGTACCAGCATCCTGGAGCCAAGCAGGTACCAGCCTACTAGTGCAAACCTGGTGTCAATATCCTGGAGCTCGTCAGGTACCAGCATTCTGGAGCCAATCTGGTACCAGCATCCTGAAGCCGTCCGATACCAGCATCCTGGAACCAATCTGGTGCCAATATACTCTGGTGGAAGACCAGTACTGACATCCTGGTTTTAGTCCGGTATCAGCATCCTGTTGCTTACCTAGTGACATATTGAGTTGTCAACCACAACGGGCGAACCCGTCACCGCAGGACGTTTTAACGATTGTTCGTTCTATCGACCGTGCAGTGAGCGTAGAAGACTTGGGACATAACAATCCGACGTCTAGCTACGCCACAACCCGTTAGAGACCAACGCCTTACCGCGAGTAGCCAGGTATGTTACCTGGCGGGCGGCACTCGCGCCCTAACTACCAATTGTGACCAGATTTGACAGTGACAGTATCCTGGAGCCAATCAGGTACCAGCATTATAGAGCCTGTATGGGGCCAGTATTCTGGATCCAGTCTGGTACGAGCATCCTGGAGCCAATCTGATACGAGATTCCTGCAGCGAACCTGGTGTCAGCATCCTGAAGCTAGCATACACGTCTGGTCAGATCTATGCTCCAGGATGCTGGTACTAGACTGGCTCCAGGATGCTTGTACCAGACTGGCTTCAGGATGCTGAGGCCAGGTTGGTTCCAGGATGCTGGTACTTGACTAGCTCCAGGATGCTGACACCAGGTTTGCACTAGGATGCTGGCACCTGTTCAGATCAAGGATGCTGGTATCAGACTGGCTCCAAGATGCTGGTACCTAAACTGGCTCCAGGGTGCTGTGGCCAGACTAGCCAATCCACCGATATTGGTTGCATATTGAAACGCAAAATGTATTCTATATTAACCCGTCAGGCCCCGATGGGCCGATATCGGCCACAATACGATTCAGAATGACGGTCCCGTTTTAATTTTATTTTAATTTAATTTGTTTTATTTGATTATGTTTTATTATGTTCATATGTTTTATTTTAATTATGGGTACAGTGGCTTGGCAGTAATTTATGTTTTGATGAGACAGTCTCATAATTCAATTTTTTAACTAATTTTTACTAAAATTTTTTGGGACATCAACTTGTCAATCGGCTGAGGGGCCGAGGCCTGAAGGGTTAAGCAAATCAACGGTTTTACTCATACTTTTACTTTAACTCACAGGTCACATATAGAAAACGGGCCTAAGTTTCATGAAAAATTAAGGATTCACATGTCATAATGAGTTGCATATGTTACGTATGTGGCCTCAATCCGTTCTTACCTTAATGGTATCGTAATCGGTTGCATTCCTATTGAAAATACGACAATTGCTTACCCCAGGTTGGTGATGATGTGTAGAAGGTATTGTAACCAAGTTTAGTCGACAGAAACTCGGATCCAACTCTCAAGCTACCGGTTCCTGATAATGCTTGAAAACCAAAAGCCTGGAAGCGAATAACACTTAAGAGTATAGTCTAATCAAGCCAGAAGAATGGGGCTTATGTATATTCCATATAGACCTAGTAAATTCCATTATAAATAAGATAACAACAAATTTACCGCATTAAGTTTGTAGCACACAAAGCTTCGGCGATGTTGCAACCGCCGTCGGATCCAGGGTAGACTAAAGTATTGTCAATCGTCAGCGGTTGTTCTGCGGGTAGGCAGCAAACTGCTGCTGTTGCTTCGCAGACTATACTGGTGGTGGTTTGAGGGGATTTCGGAAATCTGCCCTGCATGCAATACTCATTGTTACGTCCTTGCGCTCGGCGATAGGCATTGAGAACATTTTAGGAAGAGGGTTCCACGTAATAGAGAGTTTAAAACCGTCGTCTCTTTTGAAGTTCAAGGTTCTCCTTTTTTCAATGGCTTTCCAGATCATACAGGGTAAGTAACATTGTTCTTTGGATAGCATAATGGGATTTTGAAACTGCACCCAGCTGTTAGTTCGGCTGTCCAATATGTGTTTGCAGATCGCCGATTTTTTTCGTTTAAATTTTTGTAACAGCTTTGATGTGTTCTAGCTAAATTGGTTATAGAATAGAGCGCAGGAGTACGAAGGTGGACTGTGAGTGAATGTGTTTGCGAAATAAAAAGAGATAGCTGCACATGAGACTCCCTCTATCCTTGTCTAGTTGCGCATACGCAATTATCCATAGCATAGCAGACTTATGGCGTCAAATCGTTGCCATGGTGATATATAAGCGTTGCCATATTTTATTTATTTTATTTTATTTTTATTTTTAACCAGTTGATAGGAGTTCCTACACTTGGTTATGTCAAAAGTAATAAAAATAACAAGTATAATATAAATACCTATTAAGGTATCAGATATGAAAGTCGGTATTGCAAGGTTAGTTAGTTAGTTAGTTTGACTGGGCTTTTTCCCGCACTTGGCCTCTTGATTGGGCCGTTGTGCGTGGCTCATGTTTCCATTTATGTTACTCCAGCCAACCCAGGCTGTCCCAGAAGGTTAGCAGCCTGTTTGGGTTGCTACAGGCCTCCGGGAGAGATGCTGGAGATTGTAGTATTCTTGCCCGTTGCTCTGCCACGCTCCTGCATTCCATGAGCACATGCTGTGGCGTTTCTTCTTCCTCCATGCATCCTCTGCATAGAGGGCTGTCTGGTATTGCAAGGTATGAACGTTGAACATCCAAGCGCAGATTTTCTAGGTTATATATGTAGAGGAAACAACATTTTCCAATATTTTCAATCATAGTGATATATGTATGTGTGTCCGTGCATGCGCGACTAAACAAGGATAGAGGGATTACTATATTCCGCTGTCTCTTTCTATTCGGCTGACGCATTCTCAGGCTGGTCGCGCAGTCTAGTATTATATGTCATTGGTTCTATCAGTCGAGTGGCTATGGGTCGTTTAGCTTGTCCACCGTAGGCTAAACCACAGCTGCATTCGATTTTATACACACCCGAAGTTTGCAGTGGTATTACGTCATTTATATTCTTGGAAATCTTTCAGATCCTCAAAGAAACTTCACGCGGTAAATTCGTTTTTGCCCTATTTATACAGTGCTGGATTATCCTATAGGCCAATTCGTTTTTGTCCTATTTATACAGTGCTAGATTATCCAATAGGCCAAGTAGGTACCGGCCTATGGACCCTATGCCTTTTAGGGGCTCCGAGACAACAATCATAATATTTTTAATGTCACCCTAACTCTTTCCCGGCAAGCAGACAAGCACCCTGCTAACCCGCCCACTCCCCAATGCTACTTCCCCCTCCAACCCCCTTTCCATCAACGCCCCCTTCCACCACCAAACCCTCCCTCAACTCTCCCCAATCCCCCTAAACGCCTCCTCCTCCTACCCACCTCCACCCCACCATCCCCCCAAACCGACGCTACCCCAACGCTATTCCCCGCAACCCCCTTAGGAATAAAGTATTATACGCGTTACCCCGAGCTAGAACTAACATCGTTCAAAACTGCTTAACGGAGCGGACGCTTCGTACCCTAAATGTTCGGCTGAGCTAGAATTAGATATTTGCTCGGATATAGAATTAGATAGGGGCTCCGAGACAACAATCATAATATTTTTAATGTCACCCTAACTCTTTCCCGGCAAGCAGACAAGCACCCTGCTAACCCGCCCACTCCCCAATGCTACTTCCCCCTCCAACCCCCTTTCCATCAACGCCCCCTTCCACCACCAAACCCTCCCTCAACTCTCCCCAATCCCCCTAAACGCCTCCTCCTCCTACCCACCTCCACCCCAACTGCAAAGTACCGGTAATGGCGTTTTTAGCAGTCAAGTAATTAGATAAATATGTAGTATAAAAGTATCAAGTACAATAAGAAAGGTTAGATAATCATTGGATCTTGAGTAATACGGTATCTTTTAAAGCACTCTAGATAAGGCAGAAGATGAACACAGAATAAGATTGAAGTACGACTAGCGCGCCCTCTTGTGGACTGATTTCAACTACAATTGCTATGACCGAATGATCGGCTCAATCGGGGGAAGCGTTTGAGCGCTATCGTGGAGGAATATTGCATAATTACTTTCCTTGCCAGGAAAGTAAAAAAGTAAAATTGACATCTTTATGTAAATAATATTGAAATAATAAGATCTACGATTTAAAAATTGGTTTGTTATTATATTTTTATTTTTTACTGTACAGGCGTGTTTAGAGCGCCATCTACTGTTAATGAATGTTTGGAACAATGAGTGCCATCTACTCGTTATGTTTCGTACACTGAAAAAAATATAAAGATGTAATACACGGAAATACGCATGTTTCAACGAGGATTACGTATATAACTCGGACTGTGGTCCATATGTTTAATAATTTCCATGACGCCTATCAGTGTTGGCGTGACGGTAGTTACCGTGTCGTAATGTTAAAATATAACGTAATTTCATTACGTCGCAACCTTGGGATCTTGCTTCCAAAATGACTGCATGTAGTAGCATACGTACGGTTATAGTCGGACACATGAATCATGTTGAAACTACAGTATACTGTTATTTCCGTATTAACCGTAACGAAAATGTTGATACATAATCTATCAATGGAGTTTCATCAAAATTCCTTGTAATTCAATAAAATTACGATTGAAACATTGCTATTCCGTATAAAACCGTAATAACAAAATAGCAACGTTAGAATCAATTCAATCCGTTCTCTGTGTAGTAAAATCCTAAATTCTAATCGAGCAATCTGATACGCGATATCATCAATGATCACACTATTATACTTAGAAATCTGTAATATGCTAGAATAATAATGTAGGTACAACATATTAAACCTACCCTCCTTTCAAGAATTTGTTGGTTGTCCTCACCCAGCAGCAGCTTAGTAGCAGTACTGGAAAATTTATCCACACCTAAAAACAGCTAACAATGTCATAAAGTTGGTTAAAGGACACAATTTATAGTATAACATAGACATAGCATCATTACCTTGGGCTGGTAAGTATTCGTGGTATAAGGTCTTGTCTTCTGCCATCATTATTTCGACCTTTTCGACCACAGGCAATACCCATGGCGTGTCCTCATTCGTGCGGTATGCTGTGAAATAAATAAACATCAAATACAGTGGCGGTAATAATAAGATTTTTAGTAATTGACCAACTGGAGCTGTCAACTACACCGGGCGTACCCGTCACCTCAGAAAGAACGATATTTGATCGTTCTGTCTTCCGTGAGGTGAGCGTGGAAGACTTGGCACGAAAACAGTCCACTGTTTAGTTACGCCACTTGCTCGTAAGAATCCAACGCCTTACTGCGAGATAACCATATTAATCAACCAGCAGGCTGACACTTGCACCCTTACTTCCGGTTGCAACCAAATTACTCCTGTCTCCCGACTGGTTACAGGTTTGAGGTCGCTTGCGCGGCCCTCTCCCTTACGTAGCGGCGATTCGTTGTCTACCGAATCTATCGCGGACCACTGCATTCTTTGCCGGGCTGTTCACCCGATATCGGCCGATTGCTCGTTTCAAGAACAGTTGCAGTAACGTTAACAACTACCCCCGCTCTATAGGAAACAAAGCCGTATTGAATTCTCTTTATATGCCACCCGACAATACTCTCCATGTTATCTATCGATTGACTGTAATATATTATCGACGTGACGATAATTAAGCATTTGTATGGTTGCAATAAAAAGTTTCTAGATGGAATGGTATCAAACTTTGCACATGTAAGTACTTGAATCGATTATTATATTATTATTATTATTTTATACCATTAGCAGCTTAAGCTGATGCATGCATTTCACTTTTTTTTCTTTTTTTTTATGTTGACATTATATTTTATATATATATATATATATATATATATATATATATATATATATATATATATATATATATATATATATATATATATATATATATATATATATATATATATATATATATATATATATATATATATATATATATATATATATATATATATATATATATATATATATATATATATATATATATATATATATATATATATATATATATATTTATTCTTTTTTTTAAATATATATTTGTCCAATTGGTTTTTTAATCCGTTCACACTTTTAGCACAAATGACCTCCTGCGGTAGTTCATTCCAAGAGTCCACAACTCTGTTCACCAAGAAATGTTTCCTCGGGTTAGAATTAAATCCTGAACGATTCAACTTTAACCCTTCAGGCCTCGGCCCCTCAGCCGATTGACAAGTTGCTGTCCCAAAAAAAAGTAAAAATTAGTAAAAAAATTGAATTAAGACACTGTCTCACCAAAACATTAATTACTGCCAAACCATATTACAATATAAAACATAATAAAATAAAACAAATTAAATTAAAATAAAATTAAAACGGGGCCGTCATGCTGAATTGTGTTGTGGCCGATATCGGCCAATCGGGGGCTGAGGGGTTAAGCAGTGCCCTCTAAGCTGTGTATTGGTATTTCTTATAAATATTTCCTTGAGCTTTGGTACGTCGTAGTAATCATTGAGGATCTTATATGTCTCAATAAGATCTCCTCGTTGTCGACGCTCCTCTAGGCTGCCGAGTCCGAGTGCTTCAAATCGGCGTTCGTAGTCTTGTTGTTTGAGCTGTGGGACCATTTTTGTGGCCCGCATTTGCACACGCTCCAAAAGTTCTACATCCTTCCTAAAGTACGGATTCCAAATCAGAAAAGCATACCCCAATAAAGGGCGAACATATGTTTTATACAGTTGAAGGAATAGCTCTGCATTTATGTAAGAGAATGCCTTCCTAATCATGTAGAGCAGGGAGTTGGCTTTCTTGGCAACCTCTATAGTTATATATAGTTAATAATACTACACACTTATACACTAACCATATATAGTTACTAATATTACACACTTACTTCCGCCCAGCAGGGAAACTTTTTTTTCGAAACTATCCTCAATGTGAGAATTTATCAAGTCGTAAATTTCGATGGGTGGCGCTTGCTCCACTGGAGAAAACCGCGAAGCCATTTTTATTGTGGATAATAAATATTAAACTGCCAACAAGTTCCAATTTCACGGGCAACCTAATTGTCTCTACTTAATATTTTCTTATCATGGCTTAGATAGATTACCTACAATTTAAATTACGAAAAATAAGCAGCTGCAATAAACGATTTTAGGTCATCTGATAACAGATAACAGAACGGTTGCATTGGCAAATAAGTCCATTAGGATTTATCTCGTCTCCAAGACCTTAGGCCCTTTACACTCTCAAAACTGTGTATATGGCGTTGTGCCAAAGTCTGTGGCCTATGGCACAATTGCATGGGGTGGTTGCACCACACAAGTGCTCCTTCCTTTGATCAATGCGCAGAAGCTGATTCTGAAGGTCATCAATAAAAAAACCCCTAGATACCCCTCAGCGAAACTTTTTACAGAATATGGAGTACTTGATGTGAGGCAATTATTCATAAAACAATTACTAATTCAGTTTCACAGAATCAAGGATCAACAGACAAGAAGCCAACAAATTAAAAACACAAGACAAGCTACTGGGTCAAATTATAATATTCCGATTGTAAAGTCTTCACTTGCCCAAAGGCATTTTTACTTTCTTGCGCCGAGATTTTATAATAATTTAAATGAGAGTTATAAGAATGCCAACAACTTAAATTCACTCAAAATACTTATAAAGAAGTACCTGCTTGAAAGGGGTCCCTGCTTGAAAGGGTATGCTGAGTCTCAATTGCTCTCGCTAATAATTTAAGTTGTTTTATTAAATTATGTATTACTAACTAATATCAAATCTCGTGTATGCTTATGTATATATATGTGTAGGTATGTATATGTATATTTATGTATGTGTGTATGTATGTGTATGTATATATGTATATATTCTTATGTATCCTGCAATGCAACGTAAGTTCATAATATCAAAAGAGTCAGCTCGTCGATACTATTAAACAAAAATCAGCATCCCTAGATACGGGTCTCTGACCTAGTTAGGAATGCGGATAAACATTTTCACCATAGGATGTGCTCAATCTCTCCCAACTCAACCATATAATGTTAATGGTGTGTATATGACATATATAAAGTTATTGTAAATTAATAAATAAATAAAATAAAATAAAATAAAACTAAGTCCTGATTTTTTTCAGCGTCCTTAAGCGTTCTAGTAGAGTTGGACGGAACGTCGGTCGTAATGGAAGTTCCATTTTGGGCCCCTGAACTACCGTGGACCCCGGTGCGCCGCACCGGATACACCGGCTTAGTTACGCCACGACGTGGCGATAATTAAGCATGTGTATGTTTGCAATAGAGTTTTAGAACTGAATGGGATCGAACTTTGGACAGATGAGTACTCGAAACGATGAACATATATATTTAATAATATTACACACTTACCTCCGCGCACCAGAGAAACTTTTTTTTCAAAACTATCATCAATGTGAGAAATTATCAAGTCGTAAATTTCGATGGGTGGCGCTTGCTCTACTGGAGAAAACCTTGAAGCCATCTTTATCGTGGATAATAAATAATAAAATGCCAACAAGTGCCCATTTCTCGGGCAACCTAATATCTCTAATCTTTTCTTATCATGGCCTAAATACATAACATACAATTTTAAAATAAAGAAAAATAAGTAGCTACAATAAACGATTTTAAGTCATCTGATAACAGATAACAGGACTGTTGCATTAGCAAATAAGTCCATTTCGGATTTATCTCGACTCCAAGGCCTTATACGGATTAAAAACGATTGTGTCACCAAAAGACTTTACCGGCAAGTAGATAGGCCCTACGCTAACCCCCCCCTGCGCGCTAACCCAACCTTCCCTCGTGCAATTTATAGTATACTAGCTGCGCCCAGCGGTTTCACCCGCGTGGTGATGGAGAATTGTGATAATGATGATAGAAAACCATACAGCTTTATAAATTATAGCCTATGTGTTATTCTGATGTGTTAGCTTGTAAAGTTTCATCAAAATCCATTCAGTAGTTTTTGCGTGAAAGAGTAACAAACATCCATACATACATACAAACTTTCGCGTTTATAATATTAGTAGGATTAGTAGGATAGTAGGATAGAATTTAAATTTCGAATGTCAATTTCTTAGATTTTTTTCCTACTTACTTGACAGTTATCGTTATATTTTAGTTAATTCATGCTATATCTTTATATATTATAGCCTATGTGTTATTCTGATGTGTAAGCTATATTATTGTAAATTTTCATCAAAATCCATTCAGTAGTTTTTGCGTGAAAGAGTAACAAACATCCATACATACATACAAACTTTCGCGTTTATAATATTAGTAGGATTGGTAGAATTTTCAGTGGCATTAAAATTTTATATTTTAAAAAAATATTTCCTAAATATGGCAGATTTAAATATTCCATGCACGATATTCCAATCAAAATTTTACAACGTTATTTCGGTACATCAAGGCATCTGTGTACCGTATTTCAATTATCTAACGGCAATATTTCAAGATTGAAGAATGACTAGCGCGCTCTGTGGTGGACCGATTTTAACTACAATATTTTCAACTTTCGCCATGACCGAATGATGCCTGCATGCCAAATTTCAGCTCAATCGAATGAATCTGACAACCTTCCTTAACCCTTCGAGTAGCGGCATAATTTCATGGCAGACCGCGGCAATTTATTGGAATTTCTTGCAATATCGCCGCGCTCAACAAAAAGTACTATAACTATGGAACTACTATAGTAATCATAAAAAGAATAACTTTTCAATGATGGCATTGAAATTTTGTATACAGATTATTGAAATCTCATTTTGATAAACAATTAGATAATTATGAATAAATATCAGAATGTCCAAAATTGAAAAAAACTCGGCATTTCTAACTTGTACTTGTCTTACGGAAAAATACGGAAACCTATTTAGAAATTGTAAGTATTATCGTGATCTTTATTAGATTCTCTATCAAATTTAGTATTTTGTTTTGCTTATTTACATACAAAAATATTTAGATATTAGCTCATAAAACCAATAAAATTTTTGATGATTTCTGGAAAAAAAAATGATGTTTGACAATGGAAATTTATCAGAAATATCCGCGAAATGACGTGCGATGGACCCTAAAATGGATTTTAGGATGCGTTCGAATTAAAAATTAATATTACTGTGCGCTCCGGGAGCAAGCCGCCAATATTGGTCGTTACGTAGTGAACGGTGTTCTGATGTGCAACCAAATTTAGTCGTTACGTTGCCGATGGGTTAACAACAAAAATACTAATTTATTAGGTTTTTGACGTCATTTTATACCCAGGGAATATTTTTAAATTCCATATTTTCCATAATATTGATATCACTAGGCAGGCACCTATCCAGGGGTGTGGGATAATTGGGATTTATACCCTCTCTCCCCTTCCTGAAAGCTGGCGTATTTTCGTTTCATTGTATGGGCAAATTCAAGATTGGTGGGTTGTTTTAATGAATGTCCACCCCCAAACATAGTCTAAGATACGTGCCTGTCACTAAGGTTGCCACCTGCCATTTCTTGATTATGAATATTCAGATACCAGCATCAAAAACACAGCGTCTAGATTTTCTACAGTACCTATTTCAAATTTGTTTTTTTATGATATTAACTTACATGTTTTGTCGCCTTATCTTGTTGTTTCACATCATTCAAACCACTCGGTTTGATTCCACATTCGGTTGCAAACTGGAAGTTTAAAACTTCTCTGCTTATATTTTCAGCAGTTAGATTGAATGAAACTGAGAAAGTCTTCCCCCGAAACACCTTCATAAAAGTGTCTTGCACGCAAAGAAAACTGTTCAGTTAGTGTACAGTTAAAAACCAACTCTTTTTGATTCCAATCTCTTCTCACAAGCATCTACGAAAGTTTCCGGCCACACTGAAAGTTTTCAGAATTGATGATGAAAAATTACTGTGTATGGCCAAAAATCTATTTGTTTTTTCAATATATTCTCCGTGAGCGTTAATACACTTTTCATAATAACAGTAGAATGCCATCTAGTCGTAATAAAACAAAAAATCTGTTAAAATATTTTATTTTTATTAAAAAATAATAATTGGTGAATTACGTTCCATCTTCATCGACGGCCATTGTGACGAGCTGTCTCGTTCCGAATCTTTGCTGAACTGTGGAATTAAACAATAAACAACTTTATAATAGTGACATTTTATTGTGCACATTTCTTTGAAAGAAAAGATTTTTTTAAAAATAATTAAATGTTACTTTTGTCTATTTGCTAAAACTACTACATAGTATGCTTCAAATTAATTGGAACCAAGGGTATATATATATTGTCAAAATGTTCTTAATTGATTAAAAATACATCATTAGAAGTAGAAGAAGAAAAATACATCACAGGTTTATAAATATTAAATGTGTCCCAACCCCGCCCCCCCCCCCCCCCCCTTTGCCTTAATAACAGCGTTCACTCTTGAAGGCATAGAATGTACCAGGTTTTGGCAGCTGATCATGTTGGTTTTTGTTGAATAACCTATCTTGGACAGCCGTTTTTTGCAAATGGCCTAGAGGTCCCAGTTAAATGCGTTGTCGATATGATCAGAGCCCAAAGGTTGTGCAAGTCTTGTTTCCTCGGCGTACATATAGTAGATAAATACAGTTTTAATAGTTAGACAATTTAATTATTTAAAAGAAGCTAATAGAATAGAGATGGCTTACCATTGATAATGTCAAACGAGAGTGAGTAATAAGCTAAATGTACGATTTTGTTGGTTTAATGACGTCAATTGAATCTTGGAATTAAAAATGTCTACTGAGTTTAGTGATGCATTGTTCGGCAACTATCTATAACTTCTTTCAAAAAGGGTTTGTGATACGGCAATATCTTGAATATTATACGTTATACGACTCAATTGTGTGATTCCGAATATTAAAAGGTAACAAAATGTATGCAATATGTTATTTTATCTTGTTTCCGCTGGAGAATGAAGGAAGTCGGGATAGGAAATGAGGTGAAATAAAGAAACAATTTCCAATTTTAAACTTTTTAAACCACCGATGACACTTGCTTAGTTTCAGAATGTCCCCGTAAGCATCGGTTATTTTTTCTCTCCTTCGTTTGCCTTTATCCCTTGATCGATCAAAAAAACTTTTTTTCTTTAAAAAAAATATTATTTAAAAAATTAAAATTAAAAAAAGAATATTTTAGAAATTTTAACTGAAAAAGAAAATTTACAATCGTAGCTTTTTTAACATAATAACAAAAGTTATGTGTTTACAGGACCGTGTCTTGACATAAACTAGCTATAAATGAGCGTATTGAAGAAATTTTGATTACTTTTCGGTTTCCCTAATACTTAAAATAAATTATTTACATGAATAATAAAAATATATATAATGTGTAATAAGTACGAATGGCTTGTTCTTATTATGTTGTAATAAGTATAGATGATTTTTTATAATTGAATTATTATAAGATGTTTTTCAGGAGTCTAATATTCATAAACAAACGAGGCAGAATAATTCATAAACAAACGAACGAGTAACAGGCCCCACCCACTGAGGACCCGCAACAGGTCAGAAGTTGAATTACGTCTCATTTACATTCTCGCGCGAGGCGAGGCGCGGGACGAAGCGCAAGACGAGAGCGTGAACGGGCACCCGCCTCTCGCCTCGCCGTTCGCGGCGCTCGCGTCGGGAGCGGTTTTTTGGGCACGAGTCAAAGGACATCGCGACGAATAGGCGGGGAGCCAGCGACAAAAAAGCGCAAGACTTTTGGAAAAGCTGATACTTTCAGATCAGACAGTATTTTGGCCATAGAATGCCGGGTTACAGTCGACAGGCCAGATTTCGGGACACCTGGTGCTGGCATACTAGGAAAGATGTAATTTTAATTATTATCCCTAAAGTATTTGGAAAAGCTGAAAATTAATCAGTAGACAGTGGATGCAATTAATCACTTTTTTTTGTCACTGGCTCTTGGCCTAATAGGTGCTAGCTCTAACGCACCACGAGAGTGTAAACGGAAACTCATTCTCATTCGATTACGCGAGGCGCGAAGCGAGACACAGACACGAGGCGCGAGGCGAGAGTGTAAATCAGCTATAAGGAAAAATAAACAAACTACTTACCAGCTTCGTTGTTGTTAATGTTCCAAACTCCAAAGTTCTTTTCTTTGTTGTCACCTCCAGCTGCTATCAGAAATGGATTCTCCGGACAGACTGCCATGCACTGAGCTTCTCCGATCTTCAGATCCTTCTCACTAATCATCACCGGTTGGGCTCTATGAAAAAAATATCCTTGCTATCATACCGCACTGTAATTATTATACCTATACATAGCGTATTATATAGCTTATTAGATTGCTCAACTCCGTACAACGATTTGACAGCCACAGTTTTACTACGAAACGCAACGCATAGATGACCCTCATAGTTCCAAACCTTCATTAATCTTCTCTTATGTTCGATATGCCGGGGTTCATAGTATAACATAATGGCGGCGCTCTATACAGTATGTTATCTTGAAATAAACTAATAACATAATAACAAACGAATTATTAAATCTTAATACCTCGAGCGCTGACAATTGAATTGTAGTTTCTCTTAGAGAACGCGAAGAAGAAGATTACATCACAACAAAAAATATAGCGTTTCAGGAAAACGACGATTACTCTGAAACTACTATACGGATCGTATAAAGAAGACCTGTTTTATGTTCCTGTTGAAATTTGCTATTAGATAAGTGTAACGTCGTTTTGTAAAGCAATAAGCATTATTCAGAATTATCTGTCAAATTTGTGGTACAGAAAAAAACTGCCATGTCCAACATTTCTATGTTTTTTCTGGAAATAAATCACCCTATACAAGAAATTGTGAATACTTTTATAATAATTATAATATGCTTCATTCAACCTATGACTTCGTTTTACTTATACCCATACAAAAATTTAAAAAATTTCGGTGTTGAAAATCAACATGAATATTGAAGTTTTTGGTTTGGTTTGGTTCAATCATAGACTAAAAAATGGCGACTGTATGAAAAATAATGAACCAACTAGTTAACGACAGAGAATCTTCTCCTCTTTTCGCACATACCCCAGGCCGTATGATTTATGTGAGGTATCAAGGGTAAATAATTGGAAAACATCAGCGCCGATCTCGGCTGGGACAGATGTACCCTTTGCCGCTCTACGGTAATTTCAATTGTGGGACAATTGTCCTGTTTGCCGCTCAAGGGGTTAACTCTTATTACATTTATATCATTTAGATAAATATGTCAATTTTGGTATACAGGTTTCAATTCGTAATAATTACAATCTTTGTTTAGATGGACTAATTGATGGTATTCTATCTCTCCGTATTATTTCTGTCATTTAATCAGCCTACATATATGAAAATGCGATAGACGGCACTAATAATTAAATGTTATTATTATCATTGGTTAAATTATTGGGTTTTTATAACCAATTAGTCCTTTATAAAAAAACCATTAATTATCAATGTTAATTTAGATGGCCAAATAAATTGCTATTAGTTTTGCTGGACAGTGCTGTCAGCGCCACTTGCATGTCGTCGGCATAGGTAGGGTTGCCAAAACGTACTATGGCATTGAGCGCTATCTGGCGCTCCTGGACGGTCTGAGCACCGTGTGGCATTAGTCAATCGATTGCGCACTCTGACTAACAGTCGGGGGAGTTTGGAAGCAGTACTGTTTCCCATAGAGCGGGGGTGGTTGCGGACCTTGCGACGACTGCTCTTGAAACGACCATCGGCTACCCGATCCTGGGTGAACAGCCGGGCAAAGGATGCCATGGTCCGCGATAGATTCGGTATACACCGTTTCACCGCTTCATAAGGGAGAAGACCGCGCAAGCGACCTCGAACTCGTAACCAATCGAGAGACTGGAGTAATCTGGTCACGATTAGAAGTAAGGGCGTGAGTGTAAGCCCGCTAGGTAACACTCCTGGCTATCTCGCGGTTAAGGCGTTGGCCTCTTACGGGTTTGTGGCGGAGCCTGACGGTGGACTGTTCTGTCTAAGTCTTCTGCGCCTTTGTTATTATACTCATTATACCATTATACTATTCCATTAAAAATATACATAATTTTATGAAGAATCAAAATAATATCATAAATGGAGGCATTTACTTTACATTTTCATAATACTGAAATTGCCCAAACGCTGGAATTATGCGCAAAATTGGGTGCCAGCCCTCTACACAATAATGTTGGAGCCCAACGATCTTTAATTATGGTTGAGAAATACGAGAAATCGCAGAGGGTGAATAGTAAGCATTCAAAAGACGTCAGTTTCAGAGTTCTGCTCTGCGACCAGGGGCCCGTTAAGAAGAAATACAAAATGATTATACTTACAGTGAAATATCCCAAGTTTTGAGTATACCATCATTTCCAACTGTCACCATTAGTCCAGGACACTGAGAACTAAGCGAAAGACCTAAAAATAAGATTTTTTCTTTTGTAACAAGTTCAGATGAGGAGCGCAAAACTCATGTCAGGTTAATTGAATTTAGGTCATATTGAAAGTTTCTGGTATATGTATATATACCCTCCTAGCCGTGTTCGGCCATAGCGACTGCATTATAGATTCTAGTGACTTCATTGTAAATTTTTTTTTTTTTTTTTTATTTATGGTTGGGGGTTTATCTGGTGCGCCCTTTTGTAGCGGAGTTATATACTCGGCATTCACACAACCACTATATGGAATTCAATAAAAAGTGATAATGACTATGACTATTATTTATCAACATAATAACCTTTTAGGTTTATACACTTGATATTTGTGTTTTCTAAACATAAATTACCCTTCCTAAAAACTCTTCATCCCGATTACTTAAAAATTATCTCCCGATTACTTAAAGATTACGCATCATCATCTTAAAATTTGCCTCCTTTAATATTGGGAAAAGAAAGAAGTCACTAGGCGCAAGGTCCGCGAGTATCGAGGATGTTCTAGTACTTCAAAGCAAGCTTTTGCAATTGCAGCTATCACAACTCTGGACTTGTGTGCTCGGTCATTATTTTTGTGAAATGAAACAATTTTATTTCTCTCTCCACTGCAGTAAAAGCCTGTCATTGAAGCCCGCCATTGAATAAGTCACAGTTACATATAAGTATGTTTGCACACACCTTCTACAAACAAATTTTTGAGGGCTTTGAAAATTTTGCATGGAATGACTGTCTTCCGAAAGGTTAAGGAGCCAATACCCATTTGGCATAACAAAACATCAATTATAAAGAAACAGATACATAGTCCAAAATTATGATAAAAAAATAATAAACTGATGAAGAATGGGTTCAATCTGTAATTTGTACACCGAGAAATATATACAGGGTGAGTTTTTAATTAGTGACATCTTTGAAATGGGTGAATCAGTACAAGCAAATAAGCAATTTTTGGCAACAAATTGTTGAATCAAATAATATAATAAAATTATTTTAGCCATCTGTGGCCTTGCTTCGCGACTATTGTGTTATTAAACGCCATTTAATGCCGCCGAGTTCAACGACCTCGATCTATTAGCAAGGTCAAATAAAACAGCGGATCGATTCTCAAACTTTTCTAAATCATTTGGAATAAAATGTAATTTTAAAATAATTTTATTATATTATTTGTTTTAACAATTCATGCTTTATATTGGGAAAATCAACTGTAACACACAATATTCTCTGGTAAATGCCCAATTAGAAGTAGTTAAGCAACAAAAGGATCTTGGAATAACAATTAGTGATGACCTCAAATAAAGAAACACATAGCTGCGATCGCTAAAAGAGCCAACTCTACTCTCTGATAAGGAACGCTTCCCACAATCTCTCGATAGAGGTGTTTATAAAAAAATATCTACAAGGTATACCACCTTGATCAAAAAGTATCAGGAATCACCACCGTGTGGTGATCCCAGTCTTCTGATTTCAATTCTCTTTTTTTGTTAAGTTGGCAAGTCGGTCCGTGACATCTGGTAATATTTTCAGCTCCATAGTTTGACTTTTGTAAAAGTTACGGCGTCTATAGTGCATCTGCTGTTTAGTGTGTCAGCGAATTTTTATGATTTTAAAAATGGAATTAGCTTTGCAGCAACGAGTTTGCGATTCAACAGTGCGAAGACCGTGGAAATATTGAAAAAAAATTGTGACTAGCGCAGTCACGAATTTTGAACAGCGCGTTGACCGTTGAGGAGTCCCCTCGTCGGGAGCCAATCCTGGGTGCAAAATCAGGTCATGCTCACAATAAAAATGCATTATCATTGGAACTAAGCCAACATGTAAAATTTCTAATTCATAGGATAATAGGAAGTTATTATAATTCTGCTTGCGAGATTTGACATAAACAAACATACTGACAAACATTGCAAGGTAAATAAAAGCTTGTAATAATAATAATTATGATGAAATATTACATCTGCAGTAAAAAATGTGAAATCATACCTGTTACTTCCTTTTCATGAACTTTGATTCTCCAAAGAGGTTCGAGCTGCCGGCAATCCACGTATACCACATAACCGTCGCAGGTACTTGCCTATAAAAACAACGAGCTGTATTCCAGGTTCTCGAATGCGAAGTAAAACTTAATGTAAAACTTAATGTTCTCCGGTCTCTCGATTGGTTCCGAGTTCGAGGTCGCTTGCGCGGTCCTCTCCCTTACGAAGCGGTGAAACGGTGAATACCGAATCTATCGCGGACCATGGCGTCCTTTGCCCGCCTCTAACCCGGGATCGGATGGCCAATGGTCATTTCAAGAGCAGTCGCCGTAAGGTACGCAACCAGCCCCGCTCTATAGGAAACAATACAGCTTCCAGACTCCCCCGACTGTTAGTCGGAGTGCACAATCGATTGGCTTGCGCCGCACGGTGCGCAGACCGTCCAGGAGCGCCAGAGGTTTGATTCCCAGGGGAAACTGACCAGGGCCAGAGTCCTACCCAGGTTCGCACCCCGTGCGTGGAGGCCGTCGGATGGGTGTTGACCCGTGAGTGTGACCGACTCTGAACACATGGGTCTTTGTGGCCAACCCATCATGGGCCCGTTAGCTTCCTCTTCATCAATCTTTTATTTGTTTGAAAAACTTTATTGTACACACAATAGAGTACAACACGGTGGACAAATGGACTTAAGTGGACAAATTGATTTATTAAAGAAGTAATTTTAAAATTTAGTGGAAGTCATAAATGAATACACTTACAAAATAAAGAAATCATCATAAAGAAAATAAAATGTGTGTCAACTCGATATCGAAGTGAGGAATGGATTATAAGGACAAGCAAAGGAGATGGGAGGGGGGAGGGTGAGTATTCATGAGTTGAATAAATGTCTAGAGATTTTTGAGGCCCGCTCAGGTTTTCAAGTTGCCTTATGGGCAAAGGCACGGAATTCCAGAGTCAGGCTGGCAATCTTTTAAGCATCTTGTTTATGCTTTTGATTGTGTGTTAAAATTTAGAACAGATTTTTCGTAGTATACCGTATTAGCCCGAATGTAACGCGATAATGTCAAAATATATAAACATATTGCACGTCAACGATCGGAATCGATAGAAATAGACTCCTTAGGAAATATCCTATAAGATAATTAATTTGCAAATAATCATTCAAAATACAACATAAACAACTCTCACATATCGAAAAGTGCGCCGTTTCAATGGCCGTCATTGCCAGCCATTGCCTGTCCGTCATGCGGTTTTTGAGGTATTTTACAGGAATTACGTATTTTATCAAAAATTCAATGCCAAATATGGGTTATGACAGATTTAGTTTCTTTGATCGAGAAATAGGCAGGAACCCCTACTTATGCAAAGATGATCGGAAAAAGGTGAAGCGAAGAGCAACCAAAATGCAGGCAAGCCTGAAGAATAGGAATTTTGAAAATCGCTTGAAATTACTTGAAGTGACTACTCTCAAACGGAGAAAACAAAGAGAGGACCTGATTGAGACATATAAAATTCTCACAAATTATTACCATGTGCTTGGGCTAAATAATATTCACAAATTCAACATCAATACAAATCTTCGAAGTCACAGCAAAAAACTAAACCGTACAAAATTTAAATCGAATCCTCTTAAGAACGTTCTGCAAAATAGATTGGTGGACATGTGGTATAAATTTAGTGATTAGTGCAAGCTCTGTCAATCAATTTTAAAACAGGCTCGATTGGTATCTAAAAACTTGTTAGTATTGTTAGTTATATATACCACCTTGATCAAAAGGTATCAGGAATCACCACCGCGTGTCGCTCCCAGTCTCCTGATTTCAACTCTCTTTTTTTGTTAAGTTGGCACGTCTGTCCTTGACATCTGCTAACATTTTCAGCTCGATAGCTTGACTTTTGTAAAAGTTACGGCGTCTATAGTGCATCTGCCGTTTAGTATGTCGGCGATTTTTTACGATTTTAAAAATGGAATTATCTACAAGCCCGCGTAGACTTCCACAAAAAGTTCCTTACTGGAATCAGCCAGAATGGCACTGGTCTGGGGTATGGCAGTACAACCACGAGCGACGTGGACTTGAAGAAGTCTCTTTTGCGGGGAGATTACGACAGCAAGAGTATGGCTCATGCTATTGGCCTTCAATGCCAGAATGATTGGATAACAATTGGGGACTTTTGCATTCCGCCTCCAATGCACTGGAAGGTAATGCTCTATGACTGGACGCCAGAGATGCTGAAATTTTATTTGAATGCCTTTCAGCATACACTTCCAGACCCCAGTAACCTCGCTCGTTGGAGCTTTGCCGAGGATAGTTCTTGTCCCCTCTGTAGCAATACCCCTTGCACAGCTAGACACATTCTAGCTGGCTGCAAGGTGGCCTTAGATCAAGGACGGTACACTTACCGCCATGACAAAGTTCTCGCTGTTATTCGCGAGGTAATTAGTCTCTCAGTGGCTCGTGCCAACAAGGGTTTGACAGTATCCTCCAAACCCCCAATACAGTTTGTGTGGGATGGCTCTAAAGGCAAAAAACATTTAACTACAAAACCTTTCTCAATAATCGAGAAAGCTACAGATTGGATTCTGGAGGTTGATTCGGTCTCTAAGCAGTATAAATTCCCTGAAAGTCTCGGATGCACAGCCCTCCGTCCAGATATAACTCTTTACTCTCTATCTCGGAAGGTGGCTCTTATTGTAGAATTAACTGCTCCATGGGAATCAAATATCCCAAAAGACCACGAGTACAAATTAAATAAATACCATGATCTTGCAAATGCCGTAACCCGGAACGGCTTCACTGTTCACCTTCACGCGGTGGAAGTTGGCGCTCGTGGCCTGCCAGCTAAATCTCTATTTCACCTCTTTAAAGATCTTGGCCTTTCCAGAAAAATAATCAACTCTTTCTTAGAAAAATTATCTAAAACTGCGATTTGCGCATCTCAAATTCTATGGCTTCGAAGGGGGAGTGAATGGGTGGCAAGGTGAACGCTCACATGTGGCAAGACAGCTGTCCTAAACCTACCACAGCCGGTTCGTAAGTCCGGAATCCACTGCTCACCCCCCAGAAGTGTAAAAAAATTAGTATTATGATGGGCCCGACTCCGGTCGGTGAATTCCATGGCAGCTCCGTTTGTATTTATTTATATATTCAGCAACGAGTTTGCGATTTCAACAGTGCGAAGAACATGGAAATGTTGAAAAAGTGTTTCGACAGCAATACTCTATCGAAAACAAACGTTTATGTCTGGCACGAATGCTTCAGAACTGGTCGTGTGTCCGTCGAAGATGACAGGCCGTCAACATCGAAAACTGAGGAAAACGTCAATTGAAAGAAATGTTGACCGAAAACTGCAAATTGATCATCAGAGAGATGGCAGAGGAGTTAAACATCGCATATGGATCCACTCAAGACATTATGGTTTATGATTTGGGCCTCAGACGTGTCGTTGCAAAGCTGGTGCCGAAAGACCTGAATTTCACGCAAAAAAGGGACCGCGTTGACGTCGCAAAAGACATGATTTCCAAGGCTGAATCCGACCCAACATTCATCAAACGGATCATTACTGGAAACGAGACGTGGATTTATGAGTACGACACGCAATCCAGACATCAATCGAGTGAATGGCGTGCACCGAATGGAACGCGACCGAAAAAACCACGTCCTTTTCAGTCGAAAAAGTAGGTGACGCTCACAGTTTTTATGAATTACAAGGGTGTTGTGTATCATGAATTCCTTCCAGAAGGCCAGACCGTCAACAAGGAGTATTATGTGGGCGTTATGAGACGTTTGCGTTAAGCAATTCGCAAAAAAAGACCAGATTTGTGAGCAAACAACTCGTGGATTTTGCACCACGATAACGCACCATCGCACAATGCGATCATTATCCGTGACTTTTTGGCCCAAAACAAAACAAATACCATCCAACAGCCACCGAATTAGCCTGATTTGGCTCCCTGTGACTTTTTCCTATTCGGTCGACTCCGAAACCACTCCGCGAAACGCGTTACAGCACCCGAGATAAGGTCATGGAAAAATCGCTGACCGCTCTGATGGCCATACCGAAAATCAAGTACCAGACATGTTTCGAGGATTGGATCAAGAGCTGGCATAAGTGCGTTGCAGTCGATGGGGAGTGCTTTAAAGGGGACAATATCAATTTTGATAAATGCCCTTGTATTTTCGATTTCCTAAATAAATTCCTGATACTTTTTGATCAAGATGGTACTGTTAATAGTGTTAGTCATAACTAGCGTTACAAGATCTGATCTGGACGTATCAGCAAAGCTGCCTGTCTAGAATAAATAACAATACCTGTTAAAAAACAGCTCTCAACATTGCCGTTTAACAGAAAATGAATAAATGATTAATTACCGCAAAGCAATATGGTTTTAATTTATCCCAGTCGACTCGCTCCACTTCTGCGGAACAAGACCACGATTTGAAAGAATTGTCCTGGCGGCAATCAGAGACCCTGGCGAAGCCACCGCAGCATCCTGATAGCAAGGTTTGCGCTTCTAAAGGATGCCATTCCACAGTCTGAACCTGGAAATTTATTTATTATTTAATTAATTTTACAGTAAACTTACAGATGCTGCCAGATGACTGCGTCAGGGATCAAACCTTGGGCCTCTGCTGTTCAATCTCTTTGTTAACGATCTGAGTAAAGTTATAGTGTCTGCACAATATTTAATGTTCGCCGACAATATTAAATTGTACATGTTCACTGGGAGTTAATGGACCCTTGCTGAGTTGGCCACGAAGACCCATTCTGTTCAGGGTTGGTCACACTCACGGGTCAACACCTATCCGACGGCCTCCACGCATGAAGTGCGAGCCTGGGTAGGACTCTGGCCTTATGGTTAGTTTCACCTGGGAATCAACCTTCTGGCGCTCCTGGACGGTCTGCGCACCGTGCGGCGTAAGCCAATCGACTGTGCACTCTGACTAACAGTCGGGGGAGGCTGGAAGCAGTACTGTTTCCTATAGAGCGGGGGTGGTTGCGGACCTTACGGCGACTGCTCTTGAAATGACCATCGGCTACCCGATCCTGGGTGAACAGCCGGGCAAAGGACGCTGTGGTCCGTGATAGATTCGGTAAACACCGTTTCACCGCTTCGTAAGGGAGAGGATCGCGCAAGCGACCTCGAACTTGCAACCAATCGAGAGACCGGAGTAATCTGGTCACAATTAGAAGTAAGGGCGTGAGTGTAGGCCCGCCGGGTAACACTCCTGGCTATCTCGCGGTTAAGGCGTTGGCCTCTTATGGGCTTGTGGCGTAACTAGACGGTGGACTGTTTTGTCCTCAAGTCTTCTGCGCTCACTCCAGGGAGATAGAACGACTAATCGTTAAAACTTCCTGAGGTGACGGGCTCGCCCGCTGTAGTCGACAACCCTAGTCGTACATGTTCACTGGAACTGCTGTGGCCTGTAAGCTTTTCCAGCGGGATATTGACGCCGTTTGGTCTTGGAGCCAGAATAAAAATCTCTCATTCAATGTCTCTTAATGTTCAGTGATGACATACACTAGATCGACCGCACCTCTGATGTATCATTACTCCATCGCTGGCGATGTGCTTAATAGAGTTGCAAAGGTGAAGGATCTAGGAGTTCTCTTTGATTCTCAGCTTACGTTCAAGGAGCACATTACTGATTTATCCAAGTCCTCTTTTAAATTACTGGGTTTCGTTATTCGGGACCTAAAGCATTTTCACAATGTCCGGGTTATGCACACATTGTATAATTCAATTGTGAGACGTAGATTGGAAACGAATGCAGTTATTTGGAATCCACATGAAGATCTTTATATCACCATGCTGGAAAAAATCAAAAATGTTCTGGATCCTACAACACAAGTGTCGTAGAATGCGAATGTCATAGTGCATGCTCACTTCACACCTCTTGGATCAATCGTCTGCTGCGCCCTCTAGCAGAAGAAAAAGTGGCAGTAAACATCCCCATTGATCAGTGTCGATATTGTTCAGTTGTCAAGTCACGATTGGGAGTCACTGGTAGTTGCCCATCCTTATTTATTACTTTGTCACTGTCCAACTTTATTCTACTCAACTTTACAAAATATTTTTACCTTCTCTTGGAAATACGATAGCTTTGTATGGGGTTCCCCTTTGTCTATGTCCCAGAGCAATACGGTTTTATCCACTGATGAACTGGCCAAGACATGCCTGAAAGCAAAGTTTTATTAATAGGCAGGTACTGGCAGGTTAAAAGTGGCACGCTTTCTTCTTTTTAAGTACCATATTTGCCCTTCATAGGGCATAGGCGGTCATGAGGGCAATCTTTACTTTATAGACAGCAACACAGGACCTAACGGGACCGTGCGGCTTAGGCTTGCTTGTTTTTAAGGCCGGCCCAACTCACGGTTCAGCTCCCATCCGGTAGCCTCAACGAAGAGGGACTAACCTGGAAAGGCCTCTGTGAACTCCGCTTGCGGCTGTAAGTCCAGTCGTGGGCAGTTTAAAACTTAGGTTCGAAATCAAAGTTCACCTCGTGTGGCTCTGGGCAGTTTGCGCACCGTGCGGTGTTAGTCAATTGACTGTGCTCTCCGGAGAATAAGCGGGGGAGTCTGGAAACGTAATTTTCCTAAGCAGCGGGGGTAGTTGTTGATGTACATGATCCGTTGGCCACCCAATCTCGAGTGATATTGCCAGGCAAAGGGCACACCTCGGTCAGTGCCGGATTAGCCACGTAGCAAGAGTAGCAAATGCTACGGGCCTCGCGCATTGGGGGGCCCCGCGCACCCACGCTTGCCTGAGCGTAAAATTATCGCTGCTGCCTGCAACAGGCCAATGGGAAACGTTAAATATATTCAACGGCGGGGCGCGAGGCCGAGTTTGGTAATTAATATCTCCAATTTAAGAAAAAATGACGTCACGCACTTTTATATGTGATGTATAATATCATCAGCTATGTATAGTAAAACTTTAAACTTCCTGTGGGATTCTCGATGCCTGCCAGACCGAAGTTTGAACGGCCGCCTCGCCCATTAAATATAATCATCAACGGGGCGCGGGCCCGAGTTTGGGAATTAATATCTCCAATTTAAGAAAAAATGACTTTACGCACTTTTTATTTGTAATGTACAATATCATCAGCTATGTATAGTAAAATTTTGAACTTTCTAAAGTGGGATTCTCGATGCCTGACAGACCGAAGTTTGAGCGGCCGCCTCGCCCATTAAATATAATCATCGGCGGGGCGCGGGCCCGAGTTTGGGAATTAATATCTCCAATTTATGAAAAAACGGCCTCACGCACTTTTTATTTTATTTATTTATTTTATTTTATTTATTTATAGGTGATAATATCATCAGCTATGTATAATAATTTTTTAACTTCCTAAAGTGGCGTTGGCAGCAATGGCAGCCGCTCAAACTTCGGTCTGGCAGGCATCGAGAATCCCACTTTAGACAGTATAAAATTTTACTATACATAGCTGATGATATTATATATCACATATAAAAAGTGTGTGAGGTCGTTTTTTCTTACAGTGGAGATATTAATTCTTAAACTCGGGCCCGCGCCCCGCCGATGATTATATTTAATGGGCGAGGCGGCTGCTCAAACTTCGGTCTGGCAGGCATCGACAATCCTACTTTAGGAAGTTCAAAATTTTACTATACATAGCTGATGATATAAAAATCACATATAAAAAGTGCGTGAGGTCGTTTTTTCTTAAATTGTAGATATTAATTCCCATACTCGGGCCCGCGCCGCAATATTATGAAGCGAAATGTAAGCATTGCTCAATAAGGCGAAAAATATTGGGCACTGTTTATTTACTTTTGTTAAGCGGTACATTTCCTTTTTTGTAAATATTATGAGTAAAGTAGGAGTTTTTTTATTGTATTTTCTTTAGTATTCGTTAATAAAGGTGCGCCGTACAATAATGGCTGATCTGTCGGTGTGAATTATATAAAAAACGGTCTAATTTTACTTAGATTGCAGTTTTTGTCCACATTGCAAAATTTCACACAGTTTGTTGAAAAAGTAAATTGTACATATGTGTATTTTTCTTAAAACAACAGTGCCACTGTTGTAAATATATTTTAATTTTGTAATTATATTGTCGAATATGATTGAAACTGTGATAGTTGAATATTTCCTTAATTTAATTTTCCTGCGGAGTTTTGGTCGTAGCTGTGGTGCCGATTTTTTTTATTTCTCTTTGTAAACATTTTTGGATTAAACGGTATCTCCAAAAAATATATTTTATTACCTTGTTTTAGGTATAAAAGGGATCTCTCAAAAAGTTCTATTTTATTTTACACCCTAATCTTAAGAACCAAGGGCAAACCAAGGGCCTTTTGAGAGAATTTGCTACGGGCCTCGCGCTGGCTTAATCCGGCACTGACCTCGGTCCGCTATTAATTCTAACTGAATTACCGCTAACATCAGTTAGAGGTCGCGCAAGCGTCCTCGAATCTGTGGTCAAACTGGAGGATGAAGAAATCCGTCCAAATCTGGTAGTGAAAGAGCGAGGATCGCCCGATGGGTCCTCTACCCATTGCCTTGCTGCAAGCCGTTAGACTCTTACAGGCTTGACTGGATTATTTTGTCCACAAAGTGACAGAATGACTCGATGTCGTTATAGCTCCCTGGGGTGCAGAGTTCGCCCGTTGTGATTGGCCCCCCTCGTATGATTATATAGGTTGAAGCTAAGTACATGATAGTCAGCAGAGTGCCTGTAAACACACCTATGGTTTCAGCTTACGGAATTCGACTGGAAAAGACCAATTACATTATTTATCTGGGCAGCAATTTAAACAACAACTGGGCAACAACATATGAGCAAGAGATAAAAATCTGAATTGAAAAATCCAGTGCATTGTTTTGCGAAAGAAACATCAGCCTACACCTGAAGAACAGACTTTTAAAATGCTAGGTATTCTCAATATTATCATATGGGATGGGAAGTTAAGAAAGCTTGAAACATTTGAAATCTGTTGTCTGAGGATATTACTTATAAACTGGGTTGACAGAGTAAGGAATGAAGATATCTTTATCAATCTAGTTCCTAATTCTTAATTATTTAATATTCCAGTCACTCACTCAAAGTTGCTATTCCAAGAGAGGTCCATGACGGCATCTTTATGCCCAATCCTTTTTATATTTTTCTTTTTGCTAGGTTTTCTTCCGAGCTTGAAAGCAGGTTCGAGGCAGTCGACGATGTCTAAATCCCATACTTGGATGACAGGGTCCATGCCGCCCAGAGCGCAAAGATTGCCTGATAAATGAAGAAATGAGGTTGACTATCTTAATTCACACTTTCGCGACGACGTAAAGGAAGAGATAGCACCGGAGTCCGATCTCCCCTATACCACCTGGCATAGTCTTAACCCCTCAAGCGGCGGGTGTAAATCTTGGCAGTCACCTGTCATTTCTGAGAGTTGAAGGTCAAAAATATAGCACTTTAGAAAAACGATCATAAGAAAGAAACTACTTGATGGATCATGAAAAGAAAAATTGTAGAATGATCGCAATGAAATTTCAAATATAAAACATTGAAACCTCATTTTGTAAAACAATTAGATAATTATGAATAATTATTAGAAAGTTGGAGAACTGAAAAAAACTCACTTAGACAAAAATAGTACAAATTTGCATGAAAATTGTGAAGGCAAAAACCTCAAGAGCCACTCTTATCCATAACGTACCTGGTTTGTCATCGGTGGGATCGCGATTTAACCATTCAATGCAGAGTGGGAACCACGGCAGCAGCAAATCGTGATGGACATACAAAGAACCTTCCTCTTCATTGTGAACTGAAAAATATTAAAAATATAAAGTCCATTCCAAGCAACACAGTAGTACCACTGATTATATATGGTATTAGATTGCTCAACTACATAGTACAATTTGGCAACCCTTGGTACAAAATGGCAAAATACAGGTGGCGATAGCATTGACGGCCAAACTAATAGAAATTTATTTACGGGTTATGCATACATTGTATAATTCAATTGTGAGAAGTAGATTGGAAACAAATGCAGTTATATGGAATCCACATCAGGATCATTAAATCACTATGTTGGAAAAAAATCAAAAATGTTTCTTACGCTTTATATATTTCAAGCAGTACAGATATTATCCGTACTTATACCTTACTCGTTTTCTACTAGGCATGGTGGGCTATAACTCTCTTAAGTTACGTAGAAAAATGCTCGCCATGGCCTACGTTTTCAAGCTGATCCGGGGAAGAGTTGATAATCCTAGCATGCTAGCGAAGGTTTGTCTCTTTGTTCCGGATAATTATAATCGTGCTCGCACTCATAATCTATTTGCGGAGCCGTCCTCGCTCACCAACCTAAGTCGATGGAGTCTGCTTACCCGTGCTTTGTATCATATAAATGCGCTATGTTCGACAGCGTCAGACTTTGATATTTTTACAGTGAGCCCGCATCTCTTCAAGGTGTGGGCATTGCGCTACTTGTTTATGTCAGAATAAAATAAATTGTTTTCACTCCCTATGTACCGTAAGTTTGTAAGTTTTTTTTTTAATTATTAATGCCTGTATTTGTATTTATTGCTTATTTAAACATGTTGTGTATGAACTTGTAAGAATTCTATTATTTTTTATATTTATGTGTATATTGCATATCAACGGATTGGTATTTTTTATATTTATGTGTATATTGCATATCAAGTTGATTTGCTAATGAAATAAATAAATAAATAACACAAGTCACCTTATTGAACATAATCAATCCATTTATGGAATTCTGAGTGCCATCTACACGTTTTGAAAGGAATAGACCACTCCACTGAAAAGGGCACATTTTTTGAAATTACAATTCACTTTTAACCCCTAGAGCCCTAATTGGCCGATATCGGCCACAACACGATTCAGCATTTTAATTTAATTTTAATTTAATTTGTTTTATTTTATTATATTAATATGTTTTATTTTAATTATGGGTACAGTGGTTTGGCAGTAAGTAATGTTTTGGTGAGACAGTGTCATAAATTCATTTTTATTACTAATTTTTACTAAAATTTTTTGGGACATCAACTTGTCAATCGGCTGAGGGGCCAAGGCCTGAAGGGTTACCTCAATTTTGATATGGGTGGCAGATGTCCACCTTTGATGTTGTGGTACTTTAATGATTTATTTATTAAATCAAAATAAAATTAAACCATTTGTCTCGGCAAAATAGTTGTATTTAGAATTAACTACCAATAATATTAATATTAAAATATTCATAGTACCGTAAACATTGCACACAACAAAGCCGTGAATATATGTATTCTACAGTTTTGAATAAGGGAATCACTAACATAGTATATTAAAGAAACCATGGAAACGAGAGAAACCATGGAAACGAGAGGCAAGAAAAATAACAACAAAAACAAAAGTAATATTTTTTGTTTTAAAATTTTCATTCTTTCACGCATATACAATGTAACAAATAGAAATGACTGAATTTATAATTTATTTGAGCCACATTGAAAGTGGAATTATAAAGTGACAAGAAAACAGTTTTTTATTCAACCTTCAAGCGGTAGAGACAAAAATAATAGAGTCAGTGTTCGGAAAACTTTCGATAATTGAGTGCACAAGAGAGAACTTCGCGAGACCAGACTTCGACAGGACCGAGTTTATAACCCGACCCCGACGATATCTACGCTTCGCAGGACAGTACTGCTCTTCAAACGGTAAGCGACAATAACAGCTTATACCTTGATGCCTCAATTATGCGAGCGGCTAGATTTACAAACTAGTGGAGACTAGATCGATCTAATAGGAAAAGAGATCGCTGCGGAATCTGCAAAAGGAGACCATACGATACAAGAGCTTAAGGTCACCTTGTATCGCAACTCGCCGAGGAGAGACACGCCTCTACGAGTACCTGGTGTGCCATCGGCAGTAAAACGCCGGTTCACATCACCCCTGGGTGCCACCAAAATTGCACCTTGTCGTTCTATGGCTACCCTAAAATAAGGTGGCAGATTTTCGATCGGTTTAGCCGCTGACCGCTGGATTTGCCACTACACCATTTATGCATTGTTTTCTTGTTTATTTAGATTTATCTTTTTGTATTTTTGTTTTTTTGGTAAAACGGTAACACTCATCTTACATTTTTGGCAGCTAAATGCACTGATCATGCACGTCTTTGAATGAAATAGGAATGAACCAGCAATTATCAGTAAATAATGTGCAAATGCACAGAAAAGTGATTTTCATTACAAGTGGTTGATATATCTGTGTATTTATCATAATACTTGTAGTGTACGATATTTTCCATTTTTAATATTCACAGTTGTCCAGTGAGCGCTTGCTATCGAACGCGACCCTTATAAAAACTCATTAAATAATACTTTTTTAAGAATAGTTTACTCAACTTACCATAGATCTCTAAAACGCTCGCATCTCCTTGAACGTGACCGACCAAAATCAAATTATCCGAGGGTTTGATGATGTCGTCTTCTTCATCGCTATCTGGATCATTCAACTGTTGATAAAACGAAAACTCCCTTAATAATTAAATAATCTTTTCATACCATTTCAATAAAAAAAAAATAAACTGAGTTTCACTCACATGCTAATTGTTCCATACCTTATCAAGAGGGGGGGGGGGGAGGGGGGGGGGTCTTGCTGTGAAATATTTTCACATACATTTGACTATAAAAAAAAACTTTAGCAAACCATTGATTAGTAAATTGCATATAAGTTTATACCTAAGGTATACACGCACTATTCCTAAGGATACCATTTAAATTTTTAAAATGTGATCCGAAAATTTTCTATTGAAAATATTTTTTATTTTTTTCGTTTTTCTACTCTTTTATTGGGAAATTTCACAATGTGCGGGTTTATTGTCATATGATAATCTCTTACAACCAACCATACTATGAAATATTTATATGTACATATGTGTGCATGTAACATGTGTGTAAGTGTGTGTCTTGTTATTGCATTTCATCGACAGAGTTGAATTGCATTTTCAATTCTGTCGATTGAATGCAATAACAAGACACACACTTACAGACATCTTACACGCACACATACATATAACACTTCATAGTAGGGTTGGTTGTAAGAGATTGTCATATGACAATAAACCCGCCCATTGTGACATTTTCACAATAAAGAGTACAAGAGAATATGTAATTCCGTTAATTTGATCATAACGGAAAATGGTGACCCAGCCGGGAATTGAACCCGGGACCTTACTATGTAAGATCAGGCGACCTGACCACTACGCGACCGGGCCGTGTAATGCATAGGGCTACGCCACCGGGCCGTGTAATAGGGTTTTATATGTTTAACATTATTTTAAACGAAGTTTATATAATAAATACAAACAAAGCCGCCATGGAATTCACCGACCGCAATATCTTTAAAGAGATGAAACAGAGATTTGGCTGGCAAGCCACGAGTGCCAACTTACACCGCTAGAAGAGTGATGCCGTTCTGGGTGACGGCATGAGCGAGATCATGGTATTTATTTAACTCGTACTTGTGGTCTTTTGGAATATTAGATTCCCATGAAGCAGTTAATTCTACAATAAGGGCCGTCTTTTGAGTTATATCAGGACTGAGGGTTGTGCATCCGAGACTTTCAGGGAATTGATACTGCTTAGACACCAAATCGACTCCCAGAATCCAATTTCAAGCTTTATCGATTTTTGAGAAAGGTTGTGTAGTGGAACGCTTCCCGCCTCTCGAGCTATTCTTCAAAAACTGTATAGGGGTTTGGAGGTTACTGTCAGAGGTACAGTTGGCACAAGCCACTGAGAGGCTAATTACCTCATGAATAACAGCAACGACTTTGTCATGGTGGTAAATGTAACCTCCTTAATCTAAGACCACCCGGCTAAAATATGTTTAGCTGTGCTGTGCGGGTAGTTTACCAGTACATTTGTTCAAAGTTCTTAATTAAAGTATGCAAAGTTATGGCCAGGAATTTGACCAGAATTTTAATCCATTTTGCAACCTTATCCCAAACAATACATTTAAAACACTTCCCGTGCAGAAGCAGGGAAGGCAGCAGAGTGATTGCAGCAGTGAAAACGTAAGTTATGTGAAAGTGATATATTTACATTTATTTGGACATTTTCACTCAACGATCCGTCGTTTGCATATGTAGCCAAGCTTCCCAGACCAAGGGTATTAGAAATATTTCCTGAAACACACAAATTCACGATTACAAATTAATCATATTTGTTTCGGATTTATATCTTTAAGGAGCGGATTCCATTAACTTTTTAACTATCAACACTGTTTAACCTTTAAGCTGACAGTGTTGGCATATGGCAATGGACAAAAAATACTTCTGAGTGCAGCTGGATGCTAATGGATCTTGTTTAGTTGCACCATTATGACCCGATTCATTTATGGGTCGGCCCAACTCACGAGTCAGCACCCATCTGGTAACCTCTTCGCGCCGGAAGAGAACCGCGCAAGCGACTTCGAACCTGTAACCAGTCGGGTGGCCGGAGAAATCTGACCATATCTGGTAGCGAGGGTGATCGGTCTGCCTGTTAGTTTAACTACCCGGTGCCGGGCGATGAGGGTTGGTCTCTCGCAGGCTAGTTGGCGGAGCTATGTAGTGGGCTGTCATTGTCTTAGGCCTCTACGCTCATCCCACGGCTGAAAGATCGATCACCTATCGTTATACCAGCCTGGGGTGACAGGTTCGCCCGTTGTAGTCGACACCGCCCAACTATACCTTCCTGGGATGATGGGTTCGCCAGTTGTAGTTATAGTATACCAGACAGTAGCTTCTCTTAGTACAAAATTGAAAATGAAGCGAATACGTCACAAGTCGTAAGGGCTCGCATATGGCCGCCAGTTGTCCGCTACTCGGCCCTAGTGGATATGCAAACGTTCGATAAAATCGCCGTTTACCCACGCGTAATGGTAACCAAAGGCGTTTGTCGAGACATACCCCCATGCCCACTTCCCTCGCATCCTATTCCTGCAATGCCTTGTCATTCGAGAGAGCATCTACTGTTGTCTCGGTATACTGTGTCATAGTTATCAACACTCTCCTGCTGAGTGCAACTGTCGCCATATTCTCCATTACTAGTTAATAGTCTTTGTAACTCCTAATTACTTAAAAATATGATTTTTGCTTCTCAATAAACAAATTAATTACTCTGCGGTAAAATCTACCAATAGCATAACAAGGCAATGGAATTTTTCAACTTCGAAAGTTTGACATCGATTTTTGCCAAACATTGCTAAAAAGCGAAATTCAGTCGGTTTCTAATCCTTACTTCATTTTTTGGGTTAGAAATAGTTATTTATGGCAGTCTTTTCCTGTTGCATTTTAAGCTGAAAGAGCTGCATTGCGTTCTTTGACTGTGGAGAAAACTACTAGATGGTTGATCAAGCAGAGCGGAAATACTTGAGAAAGTAAGCGAGAATCCAGTTAGCGTCGTAAATGTCAAAATATGAATAAGTACGTAATTATCACTAAGACCTACGTTCTTCTTCGCCGTCATAATTTTCGAAATTAAACTCATCGTCGGGATTTACGGGGACGGCTGAAGTTGACGGTGCATTTGAAGCTTCATTGTCGGAGTCCTCATCATCTCCACCAGTAATCCTGCAATTGATGAATAATCTCCAATATACCTATATCGTACTCCCGACCCTTGTGTACAGCTGTGCAAGAGGTATTACTACAGAGCGGATATAAAAAATGTTCAACATACCGTAAATCATCTGCTGTTTGACGAATGATTGTTTCAAGCTCTTGCTCGGTTAACTGAACCTAAAATAGAATGTATATAAGAATAAATCCAATAATTTCAATAAAATATAGTCAGTATAGTTGGCGACCAACAAATCATGACTGCCGGGCGAGATATTATCAAATTAAGAATCAAATTATGTATCAGCCGGTAATTGTCATCAGTTAAAAACGGTCGGATCAAGCAATCTTGAGCACATTTTTTCTTCGATGCGTACAAAGCTTACCTTCCGCATTTAAAACTGAACGATATCACCATACCATTGTCGCAAAAAGTGAAAGATCTTGGTCTAATTATCGATGAACATTTCTCCTGGCAACCACACGTGGACGAGGTAAGTCGTAAAATATTTGCTAGTTTTCACCCTCTCCAAACACTTAGAAGATTTCTTCCTATGGACACAAAAAAATCTCTTGCACAGTCTCTCCTCTTACCTTTCCTTGACTATGCAGATGTGGTTTATCTCGATTTATCAGAGGAACTGCTCAACAAACTTGAACGTTTGCAAAATGTATGCATACGATTCATCTTCGGTCTACGTAAGTATGATCACGTGTCCGACTATAGGGCACAGTTAAAGTGGTTGCCAGTACGCCAAAAAAGAAATGTTCATATACTTGCTCTCCTATATCGTTTACTCTCCCAAGTTTATTAAACAGTTTATTAAAAATTCCGAGTCATAATAGTGATTTCTATTCCTATTCTTTCTGTGTCCATGGTGCAAGACTCTGGAACAATCTCCCAGCAAATATATGAAACTCGCCTTCTTTACCATCGTTTAAGATTCACCTTAAGGATTACTACCTTTCTAAGAAGTAACCAGTTCTTCCCTTTCTCTCCTGTTCCTCTCCCAATTTTCTCTCCTAGGGCATTATTAGTTTTAAATTCTTCCACTTGTCTGTATGTTATGTAATAATCTTTATTTTCACAATGCGCGCATGTACCACTGTGTTTAGGTTAGTTTTAAGACATTGCAATGTGGCAATAAGCTCGCCTTTTTGTATACTAATTAAGTGCAAATAAAGAGTTTATTATTATTATTATTAAAAAGCCTGTTCGTTAATGTAAACAAACCACTACTGAAAGCCGGCCAGAAATAGTTTGGTCGCAGTCCGCTGGCAGACAGTCGACCGTTTCCGGTCGGAAAGGACTTTGTCATGGCGGTAAGTGAACAGTACTTGATCTAAGGCCACCTTGCAGCCAGCAAAAATATGTCTAGCTGTGCAAGGGGTATTGCTACAAAGGGGGCATGAACTATCCTCGGCATAGCTCCAACGAGCAAGGTTACTGGGGTCTGGAAGTGTATGTTGAAAGGCATTCAAATAAAATTTCTGTATCTCCGGCGTCCAGTCATAGAGCATTACCTTCCAGTGCATTGGAGGCGGAATGCAAAAGTCCCCAATTGTTGTCCAATCATTCTGACATTGAAGGCCAATAGCATGAGCCATACTGTTGCTGTCGTAATCTCCCCGCAAGAGAGACTTCTTCGAGTCCACATCGCTCATGGTTGTACTGCTATACCCCAGACTAGTGCCATTCTGGCTAATTCCAGTAAGGAACTTTTTGTGGAAGTCTACGCAGGCTTGTAGATCATTTGAATCACTACGGCTTATTACGAGCTTCGATATTATCGATATTACATGCTATCTAATCACTTATTACGTGCTTCGATATTGCCGGATCTTTGGAATTGCACATAATTTATGAGTGTCCCGCGCATGCGCGACTAAACAAGGATAGAGAGGGCCCATATGTAGCTTTCCCTTTCTATTCCTCTATTGATTTCTCAGGCTGGTCACGTGGTCTATTCTAATATGCTTTGATGTAGAAAAGGTACCGATAGTAGAATACCGATTTTTTAAATACAAGCCGTCTTTTTTAATACGAGCTGTTTTCGGACGCCGATTCTTGAGTATCTTCAAAGCATGGAAGGAGCCTCCGGCAGTTAGTTTTTTCAAAACAGTGCATGCTAGAACTAAAGGATAAATAAGCGGGAATGAAACTTTACCTTTTCGGGAACTGCTTTAGCTACGCCTCTTTTTACGAAATGCATGCATGAAATCACGCTAATTTTTGGGGTTTCATCTTCCTCCATTTTAAACAATATACAGAAAAATGGACCAAAAAGTCGATTTTTAGGTTAGACACACGCCGCGCAAAATTTGTCAAACCGATTGACAGCGGTATAGTTGACAGAACTCCATTTTGACGTTACTGGAGTGTTCGTCATAGATTGTTGGGTGCATCGGGTCCCATCAAACTTGCAGAAGGCAAATTTGCAGACGGCAATCTTGCAGACGGCATTCTTGCAGGCGGCAGTTTTGCAGAAGGCAATCTTGCAGAAGGCAGTTTTGCAAATGTCAAAATGACCTAACCTAACCTAACAGAAAAACTTAAAACATTTTTTTAAAATGTTTAGTTTGATGTATAAAAGTCATCCACTACAAGGATGCCGGTAATTAATGTCACTTCGATTTTAGGGAAAGAAAAACCTAACCTAACCTAACCTAACAGAAAAACTTAAAAACTGTACTGAAGTTTGCCGCCTGTGCAAGGTTGCTTCCACGTTGCTTCCTGCAAGGTTGCCTCCTGCAAATCTGCCGTCAACAAATTTGGACCTGTCAAAAGTGACATTTGTGCAAAATTGCCGCATGCAAAACTGGCGCCCCCCGGTGCATCGACGGTGGACTGAACAACTATAAATGTCTGAATATTAAACATTATCGTATTTTGGCGCATCGTCCTTAGCTAATACTGCGGTCGGTTGTTTGTGTTGGAGTGGCCTGACCCGCTGTATGCAATGTTCTCTAGCTTCTTATTATGTCGTTTCCTTTTTTATATATTAACGAATCACGTACGTTTAATTCTTTACTTAAATACATATAAATACACGTTACGTGGGAGAATCCCGCTGTTTTTTATTTGGCTACCCCGCTATCTTAAAAGGATGGAATTATGGCTTGTGGGGCCAGTGGACTTTTGCTCGCTGGACTTATTCACCGCAAAACCTACCCTCAATTAGTTCCGATGCAGTGGATCAAACCCCTTTTTGGCCTTGATTTTCAATGTAGACGGTAAATTGGCAACAACGCCACAAAATTATATCCACTGAAAGTTTTATCCCCGTTTAGGGAAAAATTTAACAGTCAAACTCCACGGATCAAATCTCCTTTGTTTAATAATTATTGGTAAAAGCTGGAGAATGCTTTGTAAAAATAATATTTACATGCAACGATTATAATATTTAGATAGATCTTTTAAGTTTCGCTATTCGCGATTGATAAAAAAATATAATTTTAAACGTTTATTCAATATAAGAATGATTACAATTTTTATAAGTGAAGCAAAAGCGCAAATGAGCGACGAGAGCGGTCTCGACTGCCTCACAGAAGCTACTCGATGAAATGTTTGGCGTGTCTACAAGATGGCCGTTTTTTATACTACGTACATAATGAGCTATTTCTTTCTTTTTCGTTTTTAAAGACTATACTGAGTATGCGATCTAAGTATATTTTATCTATAAAGCTTATATACATGTTTCCTTTAGGGAGTTCATTTTTATTTTTAATTAGATCGTGATACAATTGTTCTCGATTCTTTAAATTGCAATTCAGCATAAAATATTTGCGATTAGGTTTACTAACGCTTTCTAAGACCGTTATTTCTGATTGTTTCAATACAGGGAAAGACGGGACGTCTTTTTCGATTAATCGAGTGCTAGCGTCATAAGCGCCGCTAGTGGATTGAATGTTTGTTTCTGAAGCTATGTACAGAATATTAATTTCAATTTCAATTTTCAATTTCAATTTATTTCCAAAAAAATCTTAACAGATTGTAGAAACTTAATATTTAGGTACATTTAAATTACAGTATATTAGTTCGTTTTTACAATATTTAAATTTATCACCACGTACATACAGTTACTTCATTATTGCTTTTAGGGCATCCAAATCATTTTTAAGATTTATTTACTAAAACCACAAATTAAAATAATTGATAAAAATAATCAAGAAATTAAAATCAGAAAAAGTCAGAATAATTAAAAAATGCTACTTAAAATTGTCAAAAAAAATGACCAAAAAATTAGAAAAATTATTTAAAATTAACAAACTCATCGATCGAGTAAAAAGCTTTGTCTAATAAGAATTCTTTAAGTAACTTTTTGAATAAGCTTTCCACTTGAATAGTTTTTAAACTTTCTGGTAGCCTGTTAACCCCTCAAATGTGAGGCGTCCCTTAAGGGATGCCTTGGCAAAATGTATACAAAATGTATATAAATTTATATAAATGTAAATATAAATGTAAATGTGCGCCGCTTTATAGTAATCCGCTCTATAGTAATGCTATAGCTCTATAGTAAACCCCGCTCTATGTAAATGTAAATGTAAATGTAAATATAAATTTATATACATTTTGCTGTAGGCAACCCGAGCTAATCGCCATTCATTTGAGGGGTTAAAGTAATATGGCCCTGAGTATTTTTTGTCTTGCCTTGCTGTGTTTAGTTTAATACATGGTATAAAAATGTTTAATTTATTTCTCGTATTTTTAGTATGTGTATCTGAAAACTTTTTATAATGTGTTTCTTTATTCTTAAAAAACTCAGTTAGTAACTTAAAGAGATAGAGTGAGGTTAAGGTGAGGATTCTTAGCCTTTTAAAAATGGGTCGACATGACTCTTCCCTTTTCACCTTTGCAATTATTCGCACTGCTCTCTTTTGGAGTGTAAATATGGGTTCCCTATGACAAGCATAACAATTTCCCCAGATCGTAATGGCATAACTTAGGATAGCTTCAATATAGCTGAAATAAACATTTCTTGTTTGCAATTCATCCAACGACCTTCTTACAATACTTAAAGCATAACATGCCCGACTTAACCTACTTTCGAGGTTTTCACAGTGAAAGTTCCATTTTAAAAGTTCGTCGACATGAACACCTAAAAATCTAGTACAATGAGTTTATTATGCTTTCTACATAGATTTCCGAGTATTCCACTAATTCGGGATTTACGGGTGTGTTTATGATTTCATTTGTGGGCTTTGTGATCACATTTATGGGAATTCTTGATAATGCATCTGCATTAGTATTAGATTTACCTGTTTTGTATTTTATTTGGTAATCATATTCTGCTAATTTCAATCTCCATCTGGCTTGTCTACTTCCAGGATCTTTAACATTAAATAGCCATTCTAGTGGTTTATGATCGGTATAGAGTAAATTTTCTTCCATAAATATATGGTCTAAAGTGTTTACAGGCCCATACAATTGCGAGAAGCTCACGTTCTATTGCCGAGTACCTAGATTCCGCTGGATTTAATGTGTGTGATGCATAAAATACAGGTAAGTCTTCACCTGGTACACCTTGGCTTAGAACTGCGCCCACTGAATGTTGACAGGCGTCTGTAGTAATAATAAAATCCTTTTCAAGATCAGGATATTGTAGAATAGGGGCTGAGGTCAATAATACATTGCACCTATCGAATGCTTTTATGCATTTTTCATTAAATATGAATTCTACGTTTTTCTTTAAAAGACTCGTAAGAGGTTTTACTAACTTCGCATAATCTGGCAAAAAGCGTCTATAATATCCGAATAAACTTAGAAATTGTTTTATTTCCTTAGGTGATCTTGGTTGAGGATAATCGACGACTGCTTTCACCTTATCGGGATTAGGCTTTATACCTTCAGGAGTGACAACATGTCCTAGATATGCTACTTCTTTTCTTAAAAATTCACATTTATCTGACTGGATCTTTAAGTTTGACGTTGCCAGTCTGTGAAAAACATTTTCTAGTATTTCTATGTGCTCTTCGAGCGTTGCCGAGTAGACAATAATGTCGTCCATGTAACAGAAACATTGTTCTCCCTGTAGTCCTGTTAAGACATTGTCCATAATGCGGCTAAAGGTACGAGGAGAATTGGAAAGTCCGAAAGGTAAACGTCGAAATTCCCAATGTCCGTTCTCTACTGTGAATGCAGTTTTAGAAATATCAGCTTCTTTTATTTGAATCTGGTGGAACCCAGCGCATAAATCTATCGTCGAGAAATATTTGAATTTACCTAACTGGTCTAATAGATCGGTTATATTTGGTAAGGGGTAAAGATCCTTGATTGTTTTTTCATTTAATTTTCTATAGTCTATGACTATACGCCATTTCTGGACACCTGACGCATCAATTTTCTTGGGGACAATCCATACTAGAGAGCTCCATGGCGAAAATGATTGTTGAATTATGCCTTGGTCTAACATCTTGTCAATTTGCGTTTTTATTTCCTGTTTATGGATATAAGGGTAAAGGTAACTTTTTGTGAAGATAGGGTTTTCATCTGTTGTTTTTATCTTATGTTTAATCTGATTGGCAAAAGTTAATTTATCTCCCTCCAGATAAAATATCTCGGGGTTTGTAAGGCATAATATATATACAACAACTGTGCGATTGTGCTAACGTAACAATACGAGGGTCCCACTGTATCACGATTTAAAAATAGCTAAAGATTTCTAATCGGCGTAGTTTTAACATCATTACAAAGCCAGTTCACGGATTCAATTTTGTGTGTATAAAAAGGATATTTTTCTACCACGTACGTACTGTATTTCATGTTTTTCGGATAAGATTAATTGAAACGAAACATGAAGGTGACCGCATAAAATTTAAATTCGGATTTGCCGCAAATAAACAAGTGAAACGAATATCCACATAATCTATACGGAAATCGTCAGCGCGGTGGCCGTGTGGTTAAACGGCGACTTCGCAACGAAAGAATCACGGTTCAAACCTCGCTCCCGGGGCATTATTTATTTGTTTTTATTATTAAAAAAAATCTGCATTTTTATTTGTTTTTTGTTTTTTTTACATCATATTAAATAAATAAAAGGAAAAAAATATATAATAAAAACATAAAAGAACCAAGTGCAACTACGACTAGAAGACGATATTCGACGTTTTCTTTTCGCCTAAAACTCATATATCGTCGGCTAAATGTGTTAACCTGCTATCTCACATTTATCAAATTTTACAAGAGACAAAGAAAACACTGCAATAAATTCAAATTTAGCTTTATCGCAAAATCTAAAACCCCGTTGGTTCATTTTTTTTAATAATACGATCTAATAAACAAAATACTACATTTTATTAGTCCAATTTGGTTTTATTAATGATTTAAGGATGTAGCAGTTCTTCTATAAACAGAACAAAAAATTTCAACTCTTTTTCGGGACTTAGCAGGATTTTCGGGTAAGATTTATAGGAAGTAAAACACACGGTTTTATTTAAACACACGACACAGTAGTCTTATTTATTAAAATAAAAGTAATCTAAATAATTAGATTTAAACGAATATAGGAATGAAGTTGTAAACAAACTAATCATGTGGAATATTATTATAATAATCGTGGTAGTCGGGGGCAATGTATTTCTTAAATATTGTAGATCTTCAAATTTTCTTGATTTAATCTTACGCCGATTCAGGTGAAGGCTGTTTAAATTATCCCACGGACAGGGTTCAATGTCGATAGATTTTCTTTGTGGTATTAACTGCCACGCATCTCCAAATCTGAGTTTGAAAAATATTTCTCCCTTGGGGGTATATCGCAGAGCACGTATGTCCGTAACTTTGTAATCTCCTGCTGTGCGACCTGGGCGGATGCTTTTGTAGTATTCAACTTTGTCGAATTTTTTGAAAAAGGTGTGAGTGAGGTAATTTACGTCATAGGGTCGAGGTTTCTTGCGAGCTATCTTGAAGATGTGGGCATAATCAGCTGGCACATTCACATTTCTCATTTTCATGGATCTTTCCACAGTGGAGTGCATGGAGTCCGCCTCCATCTGTGTGTGCCCACTTTCCAAATATTTCTGTTCAATTGTAATATTATTAATCATAGCTGTATTCAAAAGGGCATTGCTCATGACTGAATTTCGATTTTGATAACAACATCCATCGGTGTATATTATTATCTTTTTATTAGTATCGGTTCCATCGGTTTGCGGCAGTATTTTATTTTCGATTAGGCTCACCCAAGTTGTCGCAAATTCTTCGGCATTTACGCCTCCTTCTACCTCATTCCAAAGGTAAGAAAATCCATCTTTATTATTCAAATTAAAGAAACAAAGATTGTGCACCTGTAATTTCGTCCTGTAGTACAAGCTGCTAATGTTTGATTTTGGTGCCATCAAAACAGCTTGCAAATCTGCTGTAAATACCAGCGATTCTTCATTTTTGTCCTTTTCTTTTTCTTCCCTGGCTTCATTTTTTTTTATTATGTGTAATTGGTGTTCCTGCTCGGAAAGTCGCCCGACCTTGTACTCTTCACACTTTTCGCATTGATCTTTTTTTGGCTGGAATAATGCGATATTACGGCTATCCAATGCTTGCATGAATCTTGTAATCGAAAGTGGCCTTTTGTTACGCGATTTGTGGTGTTCAAAAACATGGGCCATAATACTTCTGGCCCTTTTCTCTGTTAATCTTGTTTTTTTTCTGAAAACCAATTCCCGGGATTCACTTGAAAGCGCTTCTTGCGAGTTTTGCTTTTTTGGGGCATATCCAAAGATGTGGACAATATATTATCATCAGAGTCCGAATGTTCAGAATAAGGCACAATTGCGATATTATTGCTTTCATCTATGGCGTTTTGTTCCATGTGTAAGTTACTATTTTCTTCAAAAAAAATCATATTGTTCCGGCCGTGGAATCGTAAAAGTAACTGGTGGAGTAGCCATTTGCGGTAACGTTAGAGTTTCGTCATCTGGGCCTTGTAAGTAAGTATCTTCTTCATGAATTCGACCTTGTTCCAGCTGTGAAGGCGCAAAAGTTTCTGGTGGAGAAGCAATTTGCAGCAACGTTAGAGTTTCGTCATCTGGGCCTTGTAAGAAAGTATCTTCATCATGAATTCGGCCGTGTTCCTCCTGTGGGGGCACAAAAGGCGCTAGTGGAATCAAAACCTCTTGATTTTCAACATTGTTGTCGATACTAAAATTGTGAGAACATTCGATCACTTGTATTTCTACATTTTCCACAATAGTGTAGGTGCCTTCATCTTGACATTCTAAAGAAATGGGAGATGTATTTCTTAATGAGACATCATTCTCTCTATCTTCGATGGCTAATTTGACTAATTTCCTCGCTCGTTGTCTGCCCGACATCTGAAATAGATTGAACAAATAGCATGTAAATCCGCTTAGATATCTACACAAATATGTGATATATATGAAGAAACATACATAATACCCATATATTTTAAAGAAATATCTGCATAATGTAATAAATAAATATGATCATGTAGGTAGGTACTTACTTTACTATTACTTGTAAATGAGTCTTTGTTATTTTGGTTCTCGCACCATAATTCCGTTATTTTCTTCCCTCGTCGTTTCTTCTTTGACATCTGGTACAAATAGAAATCAAATTACATATTATATTAATAGCACCCACTACAATTATTAATGTCTCGAAATATACGGTAAGATAACCTGCTAACTTCCAATTAGTTTGGCGCATATTTACAGACAATTTAAATAATAGGTTTAACTAGCATTTAACTCTATCCTGCATAATGTAATCAATCTGACTACTTACCTCTTCTTTTTTAACTGTATGAATCCGCAATTTGTGCACTATTTGATTTGTTTTGGAATAGAAACAACGGGACAACAAACGCACAACACTGGTGCTGTCATAAACCAGTACAAAATGGCGGGTCCCTACAGATTTGCCGCTTCCAGTTTCGCCGCATCAAGATTCGCCGCAAAATAAACCTTCCAGTTTTGCCGGTTCCCACTACGCCGCATCCAGATTTGCCGCAGTTTACAATCCCAAACAGCCGCACCCAGATTTGCCGCAACGTCAAACGGGGGGCGCCAGTTTTGCATGCGGCAATTTTGCACAAATGTCACTTTTGACAGTTCCAAATTTGTTGAGGGCAGATTTGCAGGAGGCACCTTGCAGGCGGCAACCTTGCAGGCGGCGGGTCCCATCAAACTTGCAGAAGGCAAATTTGCAGACCGCAATCTTGCAGACGGCATTCTTGCATGCGGCAGTTTTGCAGAAGGCAATCTTGCAGAAGGCAGTTTTGCAAATGTCAAAATGACCTAACCTAACCTAACAGAAAAACTTAAAACATTTTTTTTAATGTTTAGTTTGATGTATAAAAGTCATCCACTACAAGGATGCCGGTAATTAATGTCACTTCGATTTTAGGGAAAGAAAAACCTAACCTAACCTAACCTAACAGAAAAACTTAAAAACTGTACTGAAGGTTGCCGCCTGCAAGGTTGCTTCCTGCAAGGTTGCCTCCTGCAAATCTGCCCTCAACAAATTTGGACCTGTCAAAAGTGACATTTGTGCAAAATTGCCGCATGCAAAACTGGCGCCCCCCGTCAGAACGATTGGAATTATGGCAATTCCGTCAATTTTATAAATGTCGAACTGTCAAAATTATTTCACCGATTTGAGGTTATAATAACAATCAGCGATAATGTTATAGGATAAAAAAGTTCTATTGTGATCGGGCTTCCGTTCATAAATACATATATACAAAGGACATAATATCAGTCAACCATATGTTCGAGCAGGACTCGCGTGAAGGAGTTTATTTATTTTTGTGTAGGTACAATGGATCATATAAAAACGATTTTTAAGAAACACAACATCTTACTGGTTTCAGATTTCGTATCGAATTCAAGAATGTGGTTGATAAGATTAATATACATTAATAATAACAACGATAAAAATATTGTTTATTGAAACAAAAAAGACGTCTTAATACAAATAGTTTTGAATAAAATAAAAGAACATGGACAACGATCAATGATAGCTTACCGATCGTCATGAAATTTTCAGCCCCTTCTTAAACGCAATGTTGGTTGTTGTACAAAATAGGTAGGTACTATGTTCCTTGCTTGCAAATTGGTATAATTGTCATGAAGGGATGTAAAATGCAAGGATTAGTCGCATAAAACAGAACGGCTAGGCTTTTTTTTATCAGGCCCAATGTGGCAAGTTAGGTTTCTCCTAGATCAATTTTGAGGTTATCTCGGGAATATGACTATTTTCTACTGCTTCTTATATTCGCTGCGGCGGAAGAAGAAACCCCACCCATTTTAAGGGAAGTCCCATATTCATCTTAATGTTTTACGGAATCTATCAAGTTTACTAATAAGCTAATTAAGCTATCGGCATCCGATGGATCACTAAATAGGAAGCTACTTAAAAACACCACGCAGCAATTTTCTCCCCCGCCAAACTATCATCGAAAGTTTACTCCAGGAGACGTCTTACCAATCCAGGAGACGTTTTAAGTACCAATTCAAAATGAAACAAAATTATATTTATTACCGACAGACAGATTTTTGAGTGAGCATATCTAAATTGGTCCAGGAAAAGCCGTCGCCCAGAGAATCGTTTCTTCAGCTTTGTTTCCTCCAAGAAATTGATTACCAGCATTAGGAAATTTATAAACAAAACATTATTAGAATAGCATAAATTAAAAAAAATACTTTGAGAAGAACAGTGAAACTGTCGTTCAGCACTGAGATGCAAGCCTTTTCTTTTCTCTGGAGGCATTTGTGGCTCAGATGTAATTAATGTGGTAACTTCTTCTGGTGATATCAAATGACCGTATATTCTATTTTAGTTTTTCTGCAGATTGCTGTCCTCTTATAAGGTGATCGCTAGAGTACAGTTCAATAATTATTATTTGTCTATGATATCAATGATGATGTACTGTCCCCTGTAAATGATAACTTCCTAGGTAAAGTAACTAACCTAAATAAAGTAAAACAGACAATTACTTACACTTGTAGTTTTAAAACACTAATACCCACCTCTTAGTTGACTTTGTAGTGTAAATAAATAAAAATATACACGAACTAATGCTATTGCCAGCTATTTCTGTAATTTTGCTTAATCGAGGATTGAATGACATCGAGCGACGCTTCAATAAGACATGGAAAACACATCCGACCGTAATGATGGTCCCCAAAAATTGGAAAAGGGTTAATGGATCTGGGTACCTAATACAACTTTTGTAATTTCCCGCCGTATAGAGATGACAGCTTACGCGCGGAATAGTGACGATTAAATGAAATGTATCGATATTTTAATTTTATGCCCTCCACCTACATGACAGTTTTTCGATAATTTAAAATTACAGGGCTCATTTAGTCCGAAACCTGCCGTTTTATTTCATGTAACATGTAACATGATTTCGATAGCGTTCCGTTTGGTATACGATATTTTTTATTCCGTTCCGCCTCATAAACATCGCCACGTAAAATACGTAAATTACATGCCAAATCAAATCTATTTATTTTATCTTTTGCCCATCTAGGCGTAGAAAATACAAAAAACTTTAGAAATCACAGTATTTATAATTCAAATATTAAATTCCTAAACATAAACATTTTTTTATTAAATCTTAAATCTTATTATATTGCTTAAATTAAAAGAAAATAAAGTAAAAGTATTTTATCTAAAAAACAAAGGAAACAAAAAAGAATAAAAAACATCGGTCACTATATTGATAGTAATGTTTCAAAAATAAACGAAAACATAATTCTTATTTATGTACAAAATAATATTTCTTTGGAATAATTTAATTGCGTTGTGGTGCCTTGCTTACCTGATCTACGACCAGGAATGTCACCAAGGTCTTGGAGAAAACGGTCAGGAACAATCGAAGAGCGACGCGTACGTGTTATGACGTGTGACAGAAAGTAAACAAAAAGTTTCGTGCCAATACAGATTACATTCCCTAGATCGGGTGAAATTATTGAAATCTTTAAAATTTATTTTAAACTACATATATTGAGTTTTTAAAAATCGGTTGTGTCACTCCTAGACTTTCCCGGCATGCAGACAATCACCCTCGCGCGCCAAACCCCCATAATCCCCCACCCTCTCAAACCCCCATACACCCCCATACACCCCCTCCCTCCGACCCCTTCCGCCCTTTCCCTCCAACCCCCCCTTCAACTTTCCCTCTCTCTCACCCTCTTCCCCTTCTCCCCCGACCCCCTCTCCCTAACTCCCCAACTCACCCCTCTCACCCTCCCCCCCCTCCACAAATACCTCCTCCTCCCACCTATCCTTCACTCCCTTCCTCCCACCATTTCCCCCACCTCCGCACGGAGCAATCCTAGCCGTTCTCTCAATTTGACGATTACAGGCAAAAAACGTTTAAGTGTTTTTATTTTTCTCTTTTAATGACTTTTTATGTTTTTCTCTTTTGATTACACATCTACAGACCGAGAATGGCGGTTACAGGAAAAACACGTTTCAAATTAATATATAGATTTTGGTCTAGCATACTACATTATTTTAATGTTGTTAGCACAAATATGTATTTGGGCCGAAATATTTTTAAAAAGCATGCATTTTCAACAATGAGCCTTTATACTAAAGTATGATGAAAATAACCAATGTGACCCATCCGTTGCCTCTTAGATGAATGTCAACAACTTTTTTTTTCACGAATGTATCACGTTCGTCTCTTTGCTGTTACGGAAGTCAAAGAGTAACTTCCCCAAACATTTTCCTAGCAATCTTCAGGAGTAAACTCCTGAAGATTGGTCAAAAATTATTTTACCGAATTTATCTAAAAGCTACATTTTGTAGTCCATTTACTCCATCTATTTTGCTTGTAAATGCTTATTCTAAAGTGTTGGCTATTTCTTTGTCGAAATTTGAAGACTGCGTATATATTTAATGATATGACGACTACAAGAGTGTACCATAAGTACTATTTAGGTTTAAAATGTATCCGCTAAGTACGCGATTGCTCGTTGTTGTAACGGAGGAGGGAGAATGTATACTTTGTAATCTGAACAACGTATACGTATATAAATTTGCTTTGAAACTTGAAGTTAGCCTCTTTTTTATTTTTATTTTACTTTAAATCGGTAAACATAATACTAAGAAAATATTATTGAAACGCCAACTTGAGGATAATGCAAAAAAATCTAAAATCGTGACGATAGTAATTTTCTCGAAATATTTCACGAAGAACAGTCTCGTATATTCGACTACCCGACGCTCTTTATCTGTCACCTTCTATTAACCGTCGTCTTCACAATGGCTTCGACGCGTTGCGCTCGACGAAGGCGGCAAGCGCGGCGCAGCGCGAAAAATACCTACGTATATTTTGCTTCTCATTTTTGTATATATATACTTCTGTTTTTATCAATAGCTATACCCTCGAAAGCTATATCCTTTATCAATAGCGATATCCTTTATCAATAGCTATTAATAGCTATATCTTTCGTGAAATCTGTCATTATCATATGTATGAAATCGAAGACTATCCCAGTTGTTTGACATCATAAATAGGATAAAACGAATTTACCGCGTGAAGTTTGTAGCACCTGACGTTTCGGCGACGTTGCAGCCGCTGTTGTCCAGAGCAGTAGTCAGCCTACCCTGGACAACGGCGGCTGCAAGGTCGCCGAATCGTCGGGTGATACAAGTTTCACGCGGTAAATTCGTTTTATCCTCTTTACAACTGTCATTACCACTATAATAATTGTTGATATAAGTAAGTAAAAATGTTGATATAGGTATTTTGTTGGTTCTACATGCTCTTGTTTTCAATTTTCCGCCTATTTCCCATGTACTTTCAACCCTCCGTTTCCGACCCCCTGACCTGTAATCAAGGTTCTATTGTACACAATAAAACTACTACGTTTAAATAAGTAAATATTGTCAAGAAAGTGGTTTTATTCATATTAAACTAAAGCGACGCCAAAATAAACCATTAGGTAATGCTATAACTTATCAGAAAAATATCGATAAACCTATCAATGACAATGACATCCCCATTGCGTAGTATCTTTTTGTGGGCGAAAGGAGATCCACTTATTGCCATGTCAAAAAACCTATGAATATTTGGGGGGCGCCAGTTTTGCATGCGGCAATTTTGCACAAATGTCACTTTTGACAGTTCCAAATTTGTTGAGGGCAGATTTGCAGGAGGCAACCTTGCAGGCGGCAACCTTGCAGGCGGCAACCTTCAGTACAGTTTTTAAGTTTTTCTGTTAGTTAGGTTAGGTTAGGTTTTTCTTTCCCTAAAATCGAAGTTACATTAATTACCGGCATCCTTGTAGTGGATGACTTTTATACATCAAACTAAACATTTAAAAAAATGTTTTAAGTTTTTCTGTTAGGTTAGGTTAGGTCATTTTGACATTTGCAAAACTGCCTTCTGCAAGATTGCCTTCTGCAAAACTGCCGCCTGCAAGAATGCCGTCTGCAAGATTGCCGTCTGCAAATTTGCCTTCTGCAAGTTTGATGGCACCCGAATATTTTAATGATTTCGTCCCAATATTAATTACTTTTGATATTTGATACATACGGTTTTAAACTGAGAAAATTAGTTTAGGTTTGGTATGTATCGAAATAAAAAAAATATTATTTAGTGGTACGTTTTCGAAAAAATAATTTTCATGTAACCGTGGCCTAAGCATCCTTCATTTGCGGTAAAATGGGACGCGGCGAATCTGGACGCGGCGAAACAAAATGCGGCAAATTGGAATGCGGCGAATCTGGAAACGACAGAATAAAATGCGGCAAAACTGGAAGCGGCAAATCGGGAAACGTCAGTTAGCTGTCAAAATCGCCTTGCGGCAAATCTGGATGCGGCAAATCTGGATGCCCCCCAAAATGGCGACGATAGCAGTTTTTCAGCGCCAACCACGCGCCAACGTGATCAGTGACCGTGGTTAGGATTATTAGTTTTTCCGTTTGAAGACTCGCAAAATAGAAAACGATGGCTCCTCGCAAGAGAAAGACGAAGAAAGATGCTGGTGATGGAAAGGGTTCGGCGATCGCGGAAGTTGCTGGTTTGTTTATTTACATTTTTCGATTGTTGTGGGAATTTACGACAGGCAGGCTTTTGACCAATTCCGATTAAAGATCTATCTCAAGGCTCCACGTTCCGGGTTTAGTCTAAAATGCGCTTATAACGCAGCCGAGCGGCGCATATTGGTTATCGGGATAATGAGATGGACGAATTATGGGAAGATTTCGTGGTAGCAACAACGCCTGGCGCGCACTGCAGGGGATGCGGTGCGTTGCGCTTCATTTTTAACGCCGTACGGAAAAAAACGCATTTTTGTAGTCCGCGGACTACGGGGAAATTTTCGGACTTCTATCCAGTGGCGCACCGCAGCAAATCTGCAGCAATCCAAAGAATTTAAAACTAGATCTGTTTTTTCCACAGTGCGCGAGCTTTTATGTGATATAGTTCACAGATTTTCCGAAAATAAAACGCACGGAATTCTACCGCAGTGCGAGGTAAGCGTAACTCAGCCGGAGACCGAACGTTGACCATGACAACCGTGTTTTCAATATATCAGAATGGCATTATCACTGCCGTAACAGGTGGCATAAATGTCAGTAGAATAAAAAAATCGGTTGTGTCACCCCAAGACTTTCCCAGCAAGTTGACAAGCCCTCATGGCAAACCCCCCCTCCCCTGTGCGCCAACCCAACCTTCCCCCGAGCGCCAACTTGTATATATTTGTAGTATTTTCCGTGGGATTAAAACGGTTTTTTTTTTCCAAAAACGATGTAGTATTTTCGTAAATATGGCAGAATTTAAATATTAATTTGTGTCGCTTGTATACGAGATATTCCAACCGAAATTTCACAACGTGATTTCGATCCAACAAGGCATCTTGTGTACCGATTTTTAAGTCTAATTGCAATATTTCAGGATTGAAGTATGACTAGCTTGCCCTCTGGTGGACGACGATCTTTTCAACTCTTGCCATGACCGAATGATGCCTGCATGGCAAATTTCAGCTTAATCGCTTAACCTTTCGGCTACGTAACGACCAAATTTGGTTGCACATCAGAGCACCGTTGACTACGTAACGACCAATAATGACGGCTTGCTCCCGGAGCGCACAGTAATATTATTCTCTAATTCGAATGCATCCTAAATTCCATACCAAATATCTTATTATTACCAGGAATAATTTCGCGCGTCATTTCAAGGATATTTCTGGTAAAATTCCATTGTCAAACATCATATTTTTTTTTTTTTTCGAGAAATCATTAAAAAAATGTTGGTGTTTATGAGCTAATATCTAAATATTTTTATAAGTAAATAAGCAAAACGAAATTAATTAGGGTATATTAATTAATAGGGTATAGAAATTAATTAGGGTATTATAATAACTAATTAGGGTTCCGTATTTTTCCATAAGACAAGTACAAGTTCAAAATGCCGAGTTTTTTTTCACTTTTTTGACTTTCTCATATTTATTCATAATTATTTAATTGTTTTACAAAATGAGATTTCAATATTCAATATAAAAAATTTCAATTCGATTATTGCAAAGTTATTGTTTTTATGATTGCTATAGTAGTTCCATAGTTATAGTACTTTTTGTCGAACGGGGCGATATTGCAAGAAATTCCAATAAATTGCCGCGGTCTGCTGTGAAATTATGCCGCTACTCGAAGGGTTAAAGCGTTTAGACGCTATCGTGTAGGAATACACACGCGCACACACACACACTCACACATACACACACACATCATACACACACATACACAATCACAATTTTAAAAATGCACAATCACAAAACGTTTCCTTAGGCTGGGAAAGTAAAAAGAAGTGTTGGGTTAAAAATATCTGCTACTGCAATAGTCCAACATAAATATTTTGGATTTAGATTTTATAACCATAAGATTTCAGGAATTATTTAAGAATGAATTATATACTATTTGATCTCCTATTAAATTTAGTGACTGTATTTGACTCCTATTAATTCAGAAATAAGACACAATACATAGAGAAAGTATCAGTGCTAAACAATGATTAGCAGTAACTTGAAGGTTTCTAGCGACGGGAAACATATGAACCGCTTTTATCACAACTGATACTTGAAACCCCCGGCCGCATCAAATGCCGCGCGCGAGCGAGTGGCCTAACTCCCTAACTGCTTTTACACTGCCCTAACTAGTGCATTAGTTAGAAGTTAGGACGGTCGGCCGATCTCTAGATCAGGATTCTTACTGGCTAACTGCGATTACACTGTAACAGAAATCCCTTTTTTCTGTGCATTTGTCACCTGCTTATAGGGATTGTTAGTTTTCAGAGTTTTTCTATTGGAAAATCATATTGAAAAAGCGTACTTTCTACTGTCACAAACTTTCTAACCTTAAAACTCAAAATCTGATAGCTTACAAAAAAAGTTTGTGTAAGTCAGGTTAGCCACCTTACAGTGAAATAAGAATAAATAAATCTTAAGTAATCTTAATGTAATAAATAAATTCTAATTAACCCTTCAGGCCTCGGTCCCTCAGCCGATTGACAAATTGCTGTCCCAAAAAATTTTAGTAAAAATTTGCAAAAAAATTGAATTACGACATTGTCTCACCAAAACATTAATTACTGCCAAACCACTGTACCCATAATTAAAATGAACCATATTAACATAATAAAACATAATAAAATCAAACAAATTAAATTAAAATAAAATTATAACGGGGCCATCACGCTGAATCGTGTTGTGGCCGATATCGGCCAATCGGGGCTTGAGGGGTTAAAGAATAAAACACTGCGTAAAATAATACTTTTATTATGATTTTTTGGCATTAACTTAATAATTTATTCCATCATAAAATACAAAATATTGATTTGGTCGGTTGGCCAGACTGGCGAAGGCTTTCAGATTCAAAATTACCTAGATTGCAAATTGGCGGGCAGGTGGGTGTGTTTTTTTCTGCTGCAGCGATCTGGGAGAACTAAAGTATTTTAGCTGATCTAATCCCGATTGAGGATTGTCAAAAAGTAAAATGAAATGTCTTAGTGATTATATTGCAAATAAAAATAGTCAAGATATTATTAATATGTACCTAATAATAGAAAAAGTCAATAAATGTTAGTCAAATTCTTTCTTCAATAATAGAATAGTCAATAAATTTTAGTTTAATTCGTATAGAAATTTTAGTTTAATTTAGTTTAATTCGTTCTTTCATTATTGTACATACCTATACCTATTACTGTCGAGTAGCAACAGGTGAGTGATGTCACAGCACTAATGTCTGTGGTAGGGAGACTGAACGCTGGTCCCCGCACCTCAGCCACCGCTTAAATTTAGCTCAGTCTCCAACTGTACATGATCAGTGGCGGTGCTATAATACGAAATAAATTAATAGTAGTTTAAAAGAAAACACTAAAAACACACTTTCATAAATGCACGTAAAAACCACATCATCAGACCTTGAAACCTAATCGTGGTCAAAGTTCATTCCAAGACTTTTCTAACAAGTCCAAACACAGCTATGATACGATGTTCCATCAGGAAGTTCCAGATCATGTCTTCCGACTCCATCATCAGATCAGTTCGACAGTACCATATTATTGTATTGTCATCAGAACTACATACAGCTGCCAATTTTCATGACGCTACGATCCTTGGAAGATGGTTAAATTAGTTACCTTAGATTCCATTACATAGTTACATACAGGTCGACCTAATAAAAGTGTGTTAAAAAAACAAATTTGTCAATTGTTTGATTTACAAAAATTGGAAGCTTTAAGTGGACCGTGAATAAAGTTACCTTATATCAGAAATTGAATAAAAACATCTACATTATTGGATGATATTCTGGGTTTTATTAACAACCGTAAAAGGCCTGAAAGGTTTACTAAAATGAGACTATGGTCATTATTTTACGTTTATAATAAGTCCTGAACATGAAACCTTAATAACCGATGATCTTATTAATCCAAACAAAAAACTAGGATCATACATTTTTGTACACTTACGCCAGTATTGCAGATTAAATAAATACCATGATCTCGCAAATGCCGTAACCCGGAACGGCTTCACTGTTCACCTTCACGCGGTGGAAGTTGGCGCTCGTGGCCTGCCAGGTAAATCTCTATTTCACCTCTTTAAAGATCTTGGCCTTTCCAGAAAAATAATCAACTCTTTCTTAGAAAAATTATCTAAAACTGCGATTTGCGCATCTCAAATTCTATGGCTTCGAAGGGGGAGTGAATGGGTGGCAAGGTGAACGCTCACATGTGGCAAGACAGCTGTCCTAAACCTACCACAGCCGGTTCGTAAGTCCGGAATCCACTGCTCACCCCCCAGAAGTGTAAAAAAATAGTATTATGATGGGCCCGACTCCGGTCGGTGAATTCCATGGCAGCTCCGTTTGTATTTATTATTATCAAAAAAAACTACTACATTTCATTGTTGTAATGGTATATCTGATAGAAAATAGCCTCGGACATGCAATATTTTTTCGGAGATATTTTTTTCAAATTTACATAGCATGTGGGTTTTTTTAATAGTTAGTTTTTTTAATAGCAATATAGTTTTAAAAAAACGGTGTGTTTGATGCTTTCATTAACCCCTCAGGCCCCGAGTGGCCGATATCGGCCACAACACGATTCAGCGTGACTGCCCCGTTTTAATTTTATTTTAATTTAATTTGTTTTATTTTATTATGTTTTATTATGTTAATATGTTTCATTTTAATTATCGGTACAGTGGTTTGACAGTAATAATGTTTTGATGACACAGTGTCGTAATTTAATATTTTTACTAAAAAATTTGGGACAGCAACTTAATCGGCTGAGGGGCCGAGCCCTGAAGGGTTAAATGCCTATGTCTCGTTAATTTACTGAGGCCGAATAAAGATTATTACAGGTTTGAATCAGCGTGGTGATTTCAAGGTCCCAGAAACCCAAAAAAGGGTTTTTTTTTTAAATGTGCTTGTTGTCCACGCGGTCATGTGACAGCATGCACAGACAAAACTACTAGACCGATTCGGTTAAAATTTAGTAAATGGGGTTCTTTAAGGAGTGTTTTCGTAAAACTAAAGTACATTTTTTCTTTAAAACGTCTTAGCGATATTGATAAAAAATTGTTTAACCCGTTGAGTATGAGTCAACCAAATCTGGTCGCGAAACAATTATCCGTTGAGTACGAGTCGACCAAATCTGGTCGCGCGTTTTTTTCACTTCTTTGACGTTCTCATATTTATTCATAATTATCTAATTGTTTTACAAAATGATATTTCAATATTCTATATTCGAAATTTCAATGCAATCATTGTGCAGTTGTTCTTTTTATGATTGGTGTAGTAGTTTCGTAGTTATAGTACTTTAAGTCGATGTCGCCGAAAATCCTGCAAAAGAGACAGATGCATCCATGAAAATACCCATTTACTCCAAGGGTTAAAAATATTATAAACAAGATGAAAAACAGATTTACCGCATAAAGTCTGTGGAGCCCGGCGTTTTGGCCAGGTTGCAACAATCGTTGTCTAGGGTAGACCGTGTCCCTGGCCAGGTTAGACAGGATAGTCTACCCAGATTAGACAGGTTAGACAGGGTAGTGTACCCTGGACAGTGGCGGATGCAACATCATCAAAAGATCGGGTGCTATAAACTTCACGTGATAAATCCATTTTATCTTGTTTATGATGTCAAACAATCGCGATAGTTATTCGATTTCATGTTTAAAGATAGTGATAGAATGCCCTTACCAGTTGTTTCAGGAAAACTCCATATGTGCAATGCGCTGGCAATGTGCATTCGCAAGGTGTTGGGCCATTTATTTTATTTACCCTTTATTGACTAAAGTATTTTTTTCACATTGCAGGAAGCAACAAAATACCATCAAAATGCTCAAAGCCCAGCAGCATAGTCTTAGCCGTAAATGGAAATAATCTGAAGTCGCCTTTCCTTGAAAACTTTGGATTGACAACCAAATCGCCTGAAGCCACATCCAGTAAAAAAATAGGACGACCAAAGAAAGTATTATTATTGAAAGGTGCAGAGAAAAGCGATGAGCCAGTAGCGAAACGTTGTACGAGGCTGTCGGGCCCCGTTCCAGATATGACCAAGTTGCCCGAGAAGTACTCTCCTGAAAAGAAACAATCTGAGAAATATTTTCCCGAAATTTCCCCATCATTTGAAAATGTAACTGTTAGTTTACCGGAGCATGACCAGGCGAAAGCAAAACCGAATAAATCGAAGTCCATATCCCCAAGCAAGAAGCAAAATATCATGCCTTCAACGAGTAAGCTACTCGACCTGTCTTTCATTCCAGCTAATGAAACGTTCGGTCGAGACACAACAGGCTGTCCAGAAATAGTAGATTTGACTTTATCGCCACTCGAGCCCTATAAATCAAGAGCGAAACCGAGGAAATCGAAAGCAATTTCCCCAACAAAGAAGCAAAAGGTGCTCGACATGCCATTCATTTCAGATGAAATGTCTAATTGTTGGAAAGATTCCCAGGACAAGTACAATTATATATCCTTAAGTTGTTTGCAAGACATAATCGGGTGTGAAGTTATAAAAAAGGAGAGCTCAGAAGATGCAATAAAAAGCAATAAGGATAATCCCATTACTTTAACAGCTGTAACGACCACTCTGAGTGATGCAGTTCTATGTGAAACGTCCGTTGAGAGTGCTACAGCTGCCATTCCGTTTGAAACGACTGACGTTTTGCGTGAAACGGCGAACGAACAAGAGCGAAAGACAAAAGAAATTAAGCGTAAAAAACAAGATGCTGTGATTCCGACATCTACCATTACGAATGAAACAACGAACATTCCGAGCGATGCTAATATAGTTCCCCGGGAAATGGCCATCCTTAAAGCTACGAGCGCTAAAGCTGCCGTTCCTTGTGAAACAATAGTCGTTCTGGCTAAAACAAAGAAAGAACAAGAGTCACAGAAACGACCGAATAGACGCAAAAAACGAGATCACAGTTCATTCATTCTGACATCTACTATCAACAAAACGACTATTCCGAGGGATGCCTCTATAGTTCCATGTGGAACATCCACAGAAACAGTTGCGAGCGCTTCAAATGTCGTTCTGAGTGATGCTGTTGAAGAGAAGAAACCAAAGACACGGCAAAGTAACTGCAAACAACTGGATAGTGATCATCATTCGGAAAGGACTATCATTTCCAGCGATGCCGCTGTAATTTTGAGCAAAACGACTATCGAAGCAGTTGCGAGCGCTAAAACTGTCGTTCCGCATGATGCAACAGTCGTTCTGAGTGAAACGGCGAAAGAACATATGGCAAAGACACGTCAGAGTAAGCGCGCAAAGAAAGATGACAATTCCATTATTCCGACATTTACTATTAACGAAACAAATGTGATTACGAGGGACGATCCTGTAGTTCCTTGTGAAACGTCCATCAAAACATTTGCGAGCACAAACGTCGCTATGAGTAATGCGACAAAAGACAAATTGCCAAAGACACGGGAAAGTAACCGCAAACAACAGGATAAAGATCCATCGATCCCAAAATCTCCTACTTTTCCAAATGAAATTATGATCAAAGCGACCATCAAAGCAGTTGCGAGCGCTGAAGCTGTCATTCCCTGTGATGCAACAGTTGTTCTTAGTGGAACTGCGAAAGAACATAAGGTAAAGACACATCAGAGTAAGCACAAAATAAAGAATGACGACTCCGTTATTTTAACATGTACTACCAACCAAACAACTGCTATACTGAGGGATCCCGTAGTTCTATGTGAAAGGTACATGGAAACATTTGCGAGCGCTCTGCATGATGCTACGAAAGAGAAACAGCCAAAAACAAGGCAAAATAACCGCAAACAACGAGATAGTGATCCATTGACTCCAACAACTGCTACTTTGCCAAATGAAAGGTCTATCATGCCTGTCGATGCTGCTGTCATTACGAGCAAAACGACCATCGAAGCAGCTGCAAGCGCTGAAGCTGTTGTTCCATGTGAAATGTCCATCGAAACATTTACGAGCATTTCGCCTGTCGTACCTCATGATGATTCCTTGATTCCTACGTTTGCCATTATGAATGAAGCAACTATCATTCCGAGCGATGCTGTCGCAGTTTCGTGTGAAACGCCCATCGAGACAGTTCCTTGCGAAACAACAGTCATTGTAAGTGAAACGGTAAAGGAACAAAAATCAAAGAAACATCGAAGTAAGTTCCAAAAACCCTATGACAATTCGGTGTTTGCGAAGCCTACAGTCGTTTCGAATGCATCGCTCATAATTTCCAATGAACTAATGAAAGACAGCAGAAATGAGGAGCAAGGGTCGAAGAAAAATAAACGCGATCATGACACTACAAGGGTAGCTCCGAGTAAAACTCCAGTCGTTGTCTCAACTGAAACAATGAAAAAATCCAGGGCAGATGTGGAAAAGAAACGACAGATACGAAAGGATAAAAAACACAGCACTGCTGAAGGTTTAAGTGTCAGTAAAACCACTGAGAGAGGCTTGACAAAACCACATAACAATTCGTCTGCTCTGATCGCTGCTAATATACTTCTGACTGGTGAAGAAGTTATTTTTCTTCCGATTGAAAACGAAAATAAGAACTCTAACTGCTCGCATGATAATCACAAAACGACTAAAACGCCAGGCGTCATTCCGAGCGCTGCTGTTACTAAAGTTTCGGCAAAAACTGATAAAGGAAAGTTGAAGAAAAATCACTTTCAAGCCGCCATCCCGAATACTGCGCCAGAAAATGAAAATGCCCAGGCAGGGCCGAATTGCATTGCCCGAAACGAAACGACTGAACGAGAGGAATTGCTGAAAATGTTCAATGCGATAGAAGATTCATTTGCAGAGGAGGAGCGTATGTCGGTTCTGGAGATGCATGCGGATATGAATTATTGGGAGGAGAATTGTGCAGATGTTTGGGAGGCAAATCCGTTCGGCCCGTGCAAAAGAGAGTGGAAGGCCGTGCAAAACCGGCAACCGGACGAATGGGATGCGAATCCGCTTCCAGAGGCGCTTCCAGAGGTGGAGGCTATTCCGAGCCATTCGTCCGAAGCGGATCCCTTCCGTTTTCCCTCACCCACTTTCTCCGACACGGAGGACATTCTCTCCCTGGCCCCTAGCAGCTTAAACTTATCTATTGCCATCTGTCGCCCCGCCGAGCAGGTGCATTGGAAAAGGTCTGACCCTGTGAAGCCTGTCGTAGCTCCTATTCGAGTCGCTGAGGAGACCAAAAGCATTCTCGAGGGGATTTGCTTATTGGCGTTGTGCAACAAGTACAGTTGTATGAACAAGCACCAACGGCCGCAAGACCTCTCGAAGGAGATAAGCGCAAGGCTGTCTGCCGCTACGCGTCCGCAGCTATTGGCGGCGTACGACGCCATCCGGGGCCGGCTCGAGCTGTGCAATTACTGGCTGCATTTATTTTTGGAACGGTGCAGACAGATGCACTTCACGCAACTAGTGCTGCGAATCGCATTAGACGCATGCGGCGGATCGGTCTCAAAGAAGCAAGCCCTCCTCGTAGACTGCGCTCAAATTTTAAACAGGGTCGAGGCGGAGATATGGCTCCACTCCGAAGAGTGCCTGGAGCCAATTGGAGAGAATCGAACTCTAGCCGATGCGCTATTGAGCGTATGTCATTTGAAGCCGTATGCAAGCCAATCGCTCCTCATCGCTTCTTTGGGAAAAATACTAGACGACAACGGACGATCCATCGAAAGCCACACCTTAAACGAAATCTTAAACAACATGATCCGCGAACATCTATCCCCGCAGTATTACAAGAGCGCATACGAGGATCTGCTGCGCAAGATGTCTATAAACCATTTTAAAGCTCTCAACTGCAACGTGTTAAGGAGATTCATTGAAAAGTTGAAAGAGAGCGACGAGGAAAGCGCATTCCGAATGGAGAGTCGGATCCAATCGCTTTTGAATCCTAACCCACCGCCCGTACCGCATCTGTTTTCTCAAGCGCCACCCAACTTGGGCTTGTTCAATTTGCCACAGTTAACCAACCAATTCAATCCGTTCAACCAATTCAATAACCGGCCGTTGCTCGGTTCACGGAGTGGAAATTTCTCACAGAACAGATTTCCGAATTCGAGTGGATTTCAACCTCGTGCCCCACAGCAGCATATCTGGCACAGACCTCCACCTAATCGGGGTGGCATGAAGCGTTAAATAAACATTTAAAACAGAAACTGTATTTAAGCCATTGTCAGTGCAGGCCTTCTCGTAACCTCCAATGATCGTAAATTGATAAATTTGAACAGGAAAGTATTACATTTAATTTTACGGAGAGCATACAATATGCATAACATCCGATAAAGCCAAGGATCTGCATAAAATGAAATGTCTAATTTTATAATTTAACACATTGCATACGACTCAAGTGCATCGATTACGACTGCCCTCATTGACCCCAAATTGAATAAACAAAACTGCTGTAAACACAAAATCATTCGCGAATTGAGTGACAGAAAAAAAAATACGTCATGATATCTTCTTAAGATAGTGTTTGTGTTCAAAACACTGTGTCGAACATATAGGAGAACTTATTTTGTTACATTTTTCATTAATTTTTAAGTATGTTTTCTCTTTGGACTGATTGTAAGTAAGGTTGACTTTAAGCTGTGATTATTTTTATAATGTCGTACCGATTTATGTCCTGCAACTGTCAGTAAGAGATTATTACGTTAAATTTTATATCAGTTTAATCGTTAGTGTCAGAAGTACGTGTTGATTTACCCATTACCGCTGGACATGATTGGCCCATTGCCATGGTTTTAAATTTTGTATTTACTGCTTAGAAAATAATTCAAAAGGGATCTGAGAGCCAGGTTTAAAATAATATTGAAAATATATACCGTCTTCCATGGGAGATGACACAACATCTATTCGTCTGACTAATAGATCTGTTAAATCACTAGATTTACCAGCTATTTAAATATACTTATTTCTACCAAAACCAGTCAGAATGTCTGATGTATAAGAAAAAATGCTTATTGAGGTTTCCAGTCTTTATTCACTCTTAAAAAATGTCAACAAATGTTGAACAATATTAATTGTAATAGATAAATGGATGGATAAACATTGTCAAATAACAAAACGCTTAATTGCTTACAGTTTGACCATCACAATTTCTACATAGATAGATTTTGCTGTGTGTACACTTTCGGCATACACTTTTTTTGCATGTATTGCAAATATTTATAGTCTTATTGTTATTGCAATATCCTAATTGGCACTATTTACGTACAGGAACCGCGCAACTTGTAGTTGGTATGTATATCAGCTTTGTGTGGTTTTTGCCTTGAAATCTGAAGAAAGTTCTTGTGCTAATCGAAACAAAGTTTTTCCTTGAGATATTTACTCCTGTTGTATTTTTGTACAATATCCAGCAATTTATTCTGGCTAAATTTAAAATATTGAAAAAGACTTGTGTGGCCACCTTCTGGAACCTGATTTTATGGTATATTTTCGTGCCATTTGATCAGTGACATCGACGCCAAATTTAGTTCTATTATAAAACGATACAGTTACAGGTAATTTCTTAGCAGTTTTATCAATTTTGACATGTTATGTTTTGTACTTTTTTATTTGTTGAGTGGGGCTTTTCTAAGGTCTTTATGAGCCTTGTAACACTGCAACCATTGCTGATCTATTGTGTTCGCCACCTACTATAGTTCTGCACTAAGCCTCATGTCATTTAAGAACCGCAACAGGCTTTTGGCGCCAGATTGTTTTACCTCAGATTGGAGGTAATGACAACCTAAGTGGGTGTGTCTTTTACGCATCAGTGGGCCACACTCGCACATGAGGTGCAGGGGAGTTTCGCCCCTTGGCAGAACCTGCAGATTTTTGTGTCTGAGCTCGAACATGTATTTGTCCTCATCAGTATGCATAGATTGTTCCTATTTAGCGATAAGGCCTCACAGGCCGTCTTACGGTCGTATGCCTTAATTAGCGCTTTGGAATGATTCAACCCTGGCGTGATGTTCCAGTGGTTGACGGATTGTTCTAAACATATTTGTTTGAGCATTAGGTTTGCAAGGCTTTTTGGTACGCCACAGCAAGGTTCAGGGCCGTATAACGTTCCCTTTGCTCCCGTCTTAGCAAGTTGGTCGGCTTTTTCATTTCCCTCGATTCCTGCATGGACGGGAACCCATGTTAGATTACCCTGTTCTTTTCGCCCAGGGAATTCAGTAGTGATATGCAGTTTTGCACTACCTTTGAATTAATGGTATTCGAGGCTAGTGCCATAAGAGCTGCCTTGCTATCCGAGTGGATATAGATACGGTTGTTGGCGTAGTTCTTATGTAGGTTGATATGGAGGTGTATTTCCCCAAGTTTACACTTTCGAAGTTTGGTCGCTCTCCATATATACCGCAGCCTACATCAAGTCCCGATTTGGACCAATCAGTATACCATTTAAGGCTACCGGCCTCCCAGTGCAGTTGGTTTTTTAGCCAGTCGTCTGGGTGGCAGTTCCACTGTAAAAAGTTTTCCAAAGTTTAGGAGTGGAAGCATGGAGTCTGAAACCATGTTAAGAGTTGAAGTTTCACTGACTGAGTCAAGAACTGATCTTAGTGCTTGTGAGATCCAGTTTACCTTCTCCCGGGCAGACAGCCTGTACATGCTGGCTTTTGCCTTATGTACTTAGTATAAGTACTTTTTTATTTGGTTTTGCACTTGTAAAGGGTAAGTGTGTATCCATTGGATTGGTACAACTTGAGAAACAAGCCATGCTGTCTTTATTCAGTTTGCAAGTTTTCGGCAGTTCCCTCTTGTTTGCACGTATTGTTCCAAGCAACGAAGTATTTTTAGATCTTAATTTTAACGTCAAAAGAATACTTGTAAAAAAAATATTGGTTGTTACAGTTTTACCTTTCATGGTATACGGTTCCAGAAGTTTCATTATGACAAATTCGCTTAGGGGGATTGATGCATTTCGAGCCCGGAGAGCCACTTACCACATATTTCGTCTGTACATCAAACGCCAGCCAAAATTTTATGCCAAATTTATGGGGTTTGTTTGGCATATACTGGGTAAATCTGCATCTGGTCTTCGTTGGAAAAAGTTGCTCATCCACAGTAATATAATGCCGATAACGGAACAAACGAAAAACGCATGGGCCGCTATATGTACTGCATCGGTCTCGTGATTCTCCCGAAATCATATTTCTGTGCCGATAAAACATTGCAGTACCCATCAATTGTTATAGCTGCCTCAATGTCATTTCATCACAGAATTTCTTCATGGAAACATGCACCAGCCATTTTGACTGGTAGTGGTATAAGTGTCGATAACAAAAAATATATTTGTTACGAATATATATAAAGTAGCATTAAGTTCGTAAAATATATTCTCTAAAAAAGTCATAACATCATCATCATAGCTACAAAAGTCAACATCATTTCGGAAAGCAAATGTTACATGAAGTAGGAATTTTGAATTGAAATTGCACGACCAGTCAAAATGAATGGTCTGGTAAATCTAGTGTTAAATGCGGAGACTGTCTGAAGTGAGCATATATTTTTAATTTACCATATTCCTGCACGGAATTAAACAAAAATAAAAAAAATAAATATCAAAAGTGTGTCAAAATACTAAATAGAAGAATAAAAGCAATTCTTGGTTTTTCTTCATCATCAAATACTGCACGGTTTTCTTTTGAGGTCTATCTGGCAACCCTGTTAAGCTTCAGTCACACGGAGTGAATTTGCTCGCTACAAGTTGGAACTCGCTTTAACAACTCGCTGCCTGGTTTTTTTAGTGCCACTTCCCAGCTATCGCCTAGACAACGACATGCAGACAACACCTCATGTACTGTCGTCTGTCTTAACCTTACTTCTGACAATTGAAGGACTGTCAAATCGCTTCCAAAAACGCAAATATCGTCGAGTGACAACAATCGTGCGTCCTATCTTCGCTTCAGAATTGAGGGGCAGGTCTCCAAGCTTTCACCTGTAATCTAGTGTGGGCAGTTTCAATGTTGAGTCTTGCCGTATTCCATATGCTTCAATTCCATTGGAATATTGGTGAAATTTCTGCACAAAAGACGGATTCCAGATCTTGTAGATTAAATATCTTAAGCTGTTCGCTCTTTTAGTTATGGCTAAGATACACAGTCACGTTTTAGTTCACTGAGATATATTGTTACAACGAAGTACTTATGCGTTGACACCTTTCGGGTGAGGGTATTTTTAGGATATTTGATGAATTGAGGATAGTGATACTTTTTTAAAACGTAAATTTATCAAGACTTGCTAATAGATCCGACATCATACGACGCCAGCGTATTTTGAAAAGACACCTTCATGAGCCATAAGTTATAAACTGAAGAGTACGACTGACACTCTACGATCCATAGTTAAGTTTGTTTTGTCTTATTGTTGAATTAGCATGTGCGAAAAAATCTAGTCACCTGGCTGATATTGTGTTTCCTTAGTATTTGGACCTGGCAGCTGGCATCTCAATAAAAGCTGTAAGTGAGAATCTCAGTTCTAGATTGGACATAGATTGGTGAAATTGTGTTCCAACAGCCTGGAAGGTGAAAGGAAACCACCAGACTATGCTTTCTAGTAACAAAATGGCTGCAAATTCAAAGTTTATCTTACAAAAATATATTCCTTAGAATCCTTGCCGGGTGATGTTTTTATCAGCAACAAGAGTTGTAATTATTTAATAATGTACATAGGGATTCCATTGTACATTATAAATAAGTCTTTAATGTTGTTATAATGGCTGTTTTGATTATCTAAATAAAACGAATATCCTAATTCTTGTCTTTCACTATTGGAGAACGCCATTGTCGACTAACATATCGCACCTACGGTGCAATAACGTCACTTATGGAAATTTGTCAAAAATTAGCTTGAGTATGCAAAAACACGCCTAAAGTACCTCTGTACTTGGTGGGTAATTGTCACTTGTGTAGTATGAATAGTTTCCGTGTGAGGGTAGTAGTGTCGTTATGGTTTTGGCGCTAATCAACCGACCGCCGGGAGAAACAACGTCTCATTGGTCAGTTGCGTGTGACTGCCCGCACGAGCAGACGTGTCTTGGAGCTGCATCGTCACTAAAGGTAATTGTGACAATTTATTTGTTTTATTTTGGAGCAACAATCACCTAAAATACGTAGCATATGAGTTGACATTATTTCTCTAGAAAGTTAATGTTTAATAGTTGGGATATGAAGCAACAACGGTTCTTATGTACGCAATGACTTCGATTCTCCAATGTACTGTTGCGTTTACTGTTACAAAGATGTAGTATTACAATAGTGTCATTATTTCTCCATAAAGTTAATATGTTTAATATTTGGGATATGAAACAACAACGGTTCTTATAAATAGGATAGAAAACGAATTTACCGCGTGAAATTTGTAGCACCCGACGTTTCGGTGACGTTGCAGCCGCCGTTGTCCAGGGTAGACTGAAGAGCTCTCAATCCGTTGTTTTGCGGGTGGGCCGCGTACCGCTTCCGCCACTGCGTAGATTATAACGGTGGTGGGGGGCCGGGCTCGGAGCGCGGGAATTTTGAAAATCCGTCTTGCACACAACACTCACTGTATCCTGTTTTACGTCTTTGCGTTCGGCGGCGGGAACATTTTAAGAAGAGGGTTCCACGTAGAAGAGAGTTTGTAACCGTCGTCTCTGTTAAAGTTCGGGGTTCTTCTTATTTCAATGGCTTCCCGGATCATGCGAGGAAAGTAGAATTGTTCTTTGGATAGCACAATGGGATTTTGAAACTGCATCCAGTGGTTACTTCCGCTATCCAATATATGTTCGCAGATCGCCGATTTTTCTCGCTGAACGTTTTTAACAGCTTTGATGTGTTCTGACAGTCGCGTGGCTATGGGTCGTTTCGTTTGGCGGTCGGTCGTTTCGTTTTCGTAACGCAAAGACGTAAAACAGGATACAGTGAGTGTTGTGTGCAAGACGGATTTTCAAAATTCCCGCGCTCCGAGCCCGGCCCCCCACCACCGTTATAATCTACGCAGTGGCGGAAGCGGTACGCGGCCTACCCGCAAAACAACGGATTGAGAGCTCTTCAGTCTACCCTGGACAACGGCGGCTGCAACGTCACCGAAACGTCGGGTGCTACAAATTTCACGCGGTAAATTCGTTTTCTATCCTATTTATAATGTCAAACAACCGCGATAGTCTTCGATTTTATAACGGTTCTTATGTACGTAATGACTTTTATTCTCCAATGTACTATTGCGTTTACTGTTACAATGATGTAGTATTACAATAGTGTGAAATGGAATAAATTAATAAAATCAGTATAAAAACAATAGTTGTATCTGATAAATTGGAAAAACATTATTTTGTTCTCTTTAGTTACTTACACGTTTTTCAAACTTCTTTTAGTACTTAGTAGGTTTTTAGTTTTTTATAACTTTTTTGCATTAATGACTAGATTTTTTAAAATGTTAAAATAATATACTTGTATTTTATTAGACCTAATCGTGGTATTTCTTATTTGTTTTAGATTTTAGTGAAAAAAATACCTACAATGTTTCCACGTGGACAAAACTTGTGCAACTTGTGATGGGCAAGGAAAGAACCTGAGCGAGGAAACACTGTTTTACCACTTCAAAACTCGAAGGTACCAGCAAACTGTGCTAGCCCGGACGAACCGCTACCACTACCGCCAGAGCAAGACAACTGTGTTTTACCACTTACAAACTCTATGGATGAAGCACCAGCAAACCATGCTTACCCGGACAAACCGCTAGCAATACCTTCAGAGCAAGATAAAACCGTTTTACCACTTCCACACTTGAAGGATCAACTATCAGCAAACTGTGCTTACTCTGACGAACCGCAAGCAATAATTTCAGAGCAAGACAACACTGATTTATCACATCCAAACCCAAAGGATCAACCATCAGAAAACTGTACTTATCCAGACGAACTGCTAGAATTACCTTCAGAGCAAGACAAGCCTGTTTTACCACATCTAAACTCGCCGTATAATTTGCCTGGCATTGATGCTATCCACGATCCGGAAGTACAAGATATTGACCTCCTAACGTGTGATTTCTCTGGCACTGATTCTGGCGACGAATACAAGCTTCGCCCAAGAGCGTCTTCATCTAGCAGTTCCAGTAATTCAAGCAGCAGTTCCAGCAGCAGTTCCAGTAGCAGTTCCAATAGCAGTACTAGCGGTTCGTCTGATGATAATAACTCTGATAACACTGCTGGTGGCAAGGAGTTTAACCAGCCACGAGAACCAGCATCTAAAATGAGAGGAAGAAAACGAACTTGTAATCCAACAGCCTGGTAAAAGAATATTGCGAAACTATTGAATAATGCCGGCCAAGGATATATTTCAGAGAAATCTAAAAAAGAATTTCAAGCTAAAAAAACTTAAAAGTTCACTTAAATGTGCATACCGTCGCATAAAGACAAATATACAATACGAGAGGAAAGAAAATACTGCATATTACTTACTCAATGAAAACAAAGACAACCGCGTCTGCAAAACTTTTCTGATCAACACTTTGGGCATCACACAAAGGACTATACGAACTGTTATTGATTCCCGAGCACGCAATGATGGGATCGTTTCATTAGATTTACAAGGAAAGGTATCAAAAATTAAGTGCAAATTTGCTGGAAAGGTAATAAAAAAATTGTTTCAGTTGAAATAAAACTTATTGGGATCATTTCTTGACTTTTGTTTCTATTCACCATGTCACAATTACACGTTTTAGTTTTAGTTTAGTACCACAACGTCACTACTGAGGGGGTTCCACATTTTAAAATGGTCTAATTTTTTACTACAATATTTAAAGTATTCCTATTTTTCTTTAATTTAACCCGTTGAGTATGAGTCAACCAAATCTGGTCGCGAAATAATTATCCGTTGAGTACGAGTCGACCAAATCTGGTCGCGCGTTTTTTTCACTTTGACGTTCTCATATTTATTCATAATTATCTAATTGTTTTACAAAATGATATTTCAATATTCTATATTCGAAATTTCAATGCAATCATTGTGCAGTTGTTCTTTTTATGATTGGTGGAGTAGTTTCGTAGTTAAAGTACTTTAAGTCGATGTCGCCGAAAATCCTGCAAAAGAGACAGATGCATCCATGAAAATAGCCATTTACTCCAAGGGTTAAAGTTAAAAGTAGTACTTATTTTGTTTGAATGACGAATTGTCATCACTTTACAGCATGTTAAATTTTCAAATGCTTCTCCTCAAAAAACTACTTTTTGCATAAGTAACGTTATTGCACCTTAGGTGCGATATATGAGTACATCCTGCTTTTGATGAGCTCAGATTGGATGGTGTCTGCTTGGCAGTTAACGGTTCCTGCGCAGTTGGGCCATTAAGATTTGCTCTTTATCTCTGGTCGGCTCGACTCCTATCCAGTAGCCCCCTCGAAGAGGGTCGGACCTGGAAAAGACTCCACTGTCCCTGCAGTGTCGGGGACATGGGATTGGATCCTCTCGGTGATTTTCGGACGCTGCTGGGCAGTTTGCGCCAGACAATTGGCTGTGCACTTCGGCGAATAACTGGGAGGTCTAGAAACGATCATAAGTTTCCTAAGTTCGAACTGAATTGCAATAATATCAGAAAGAGGCTGCGCAAGCGACTTCGAATCTGCAACCAGACTGTAGGATGGAGAAATATGGCGAAATCCGGAAGTGAGGGCTTGAGTTCGGCCCGCTGGTTTCGCTCCCCAGTGCCTCGCGGTAAGGTGTTGGACTTTCATTGGCTCGTCAGTGAAGCTAAACAGTGGACTGTCTTAGTCCGCTAAGGTAGACAACTTCATGTTCCCTCCATGGAAGACAGAACAACCTGATGTTGTTAAAACTCCCTGGGGTGATGGGTTCGACCGTTGTGTTGACACCCCCCCAGATGCTTCTGATGAGCCTGTACCAATGCCTCGATACGCTTTAACCCGTTGAGTATGAGTCAACCAAATCTGGTTGCGAAACAATTATCCGTTGAGTACGAGTCGACCAAATCTGGTCGCGCGTTTTTTTCACTTCTTTGACGTTCTCATATTTATTCATAATTATCTAATGGTTTTACAAAATGATATTTCAATATTCTATATTCGAAATTTCAATGCAATCATTGTGCAGTTGTTCTTTTTATGATTGGTGTAGTAGTTTCGTAGTTATAGTACTTTAAGTCGAGCGCCGTCGATGTCGCCGAAAATCCTGCAAAAGAGACAGATGCATCCATGAAAATACCCATTTACTCCAAGGGTTAATGGAGAATAGCATATGCCAAAGAGATGTCTTAATAATGCAATTAAAGATACAAGGTGTGTGAGAAAACTAATGAGACTGATTTTTTTATCTACCAAAGTTTTTAGTTTTTTCAAACAAACGTCCCCTTCAAAAAGGTTCCCTTCGGCAGCTATACACAGTCCCAAAATGATGTCCTATTTAAGACATTTTTCAATTTCGGGAAAGGAAAAAAGGCACAAGGTGAATTAATCCGATCAGGTGAATTAATTGCACAAATTATTCATTAACATGTTTTTTAAAATATATGTTGAGTATATTTTAACATTGAACTAACTACCAAACATTATTTGACTTTGTTGTTATGTATTATTTTGATAATGAATTGTACTTTTTTTGACTAGATAATTTTATATTAAATCCTATATTTCTTAACATATTAAATATTAATGACTGTTTCTTTCGTTTCTCACATATAACTTTATTTATATTATTTAATTGAATTTTATATTATTGCCGATTATATAATGGAATTGCATTTTATTTATTACATTATCTTTTAAATTATTTTTAAATTATTTTTATTATTATTCATATTTTTTTTGAAGACCACACTTTAGGGCAATTTAGTGTTATTAGCTTTTTACTAAAACTTATACATTTGTAAGCAATCAAGCAAACTTGATTGTAATATTAGAGTCCTGTTCACCCTAGAACGGCCTGTCCCAGTTGGGTGACAGAATCAAATAAGCAAAAGGTTAAGGTTTTGCCATTCGGTTCCTGTTATTTTTGTAAGCAAATCAATGTTTTATAGTAATTAATTCTTAAATAAATAAAAATAAATATTTGGTCATTGACAATCCTCTCAATAATGCCCGGGCCACACTAAAGGGAAATGCCGTTAATTATCGGGGGGCGCCAGTTTTGCATGCGGCAATTTTGCACAAATGTCACTTTTGACAGGTCCAAATTTGTTGAGGGCAGATTTGCAGGAGGCAACCTTGCAGGAAGCAACCTTGCAGGCGGCAACCTTCAGTACAGTTTTTAAGTTTTTCTGTTAGGTTAGGTTAGGTTTTTCTTTCCCTAAAATCGAAGTGACATTAATTACCGGCATCCTTGTAGTGGATGACTTTTATACATCAAACTAAACATTAAAAAAAATGTTTTAAGTTTTTCTGTTAGGTTAGGTTAGGTCATTTTGACATTTGCAAAACTGCCTTCTGCAAGATTGCCTTCTGCAAAACTGCCGCCTACAAGAATGCCGTCTGCAAGATTGCCGTCTGCAAATTTGCCTTCTGCAAGTTTGATGGGACCCTAATTATCGCAATAATTTAGGTGTGGCCGCAGGAAAAACGCCCATCATCGCCATTATTAACGTCATTTTCCGTTAGTGTGGCCCAGGCATAAGAACTTCTTCGATTGTCTTTCTGCTTAGTTGTGAGGTTTTTCAGTACCATTTTGGCACAAACCTTCCGCACTATTGCCAATCTTCGGTCAAAATTTGATGTACGGTAAAAGTGTTTAAGTTTAACTGATTACTCGTCATCCTTATTGTTAAACAACAGTCTTATAAACAACGTTCGCCGTTTTTTTTAAGTTAAAGGTCTCCCTGTGGTCTTGATAAGAAAAAGTTCCCCATAGGCATGTTTCAACTTTTCAAAGGTCACACTTGCAGGCTCCCTAAGTTTAACACAAAAGTTGATGGCATAACGTTCTAAATTCTGCTGCTCCATTTTCGTAACACACAACAAAAACACAACTTAACTGTTGGCGCTCTCAAGATTCATGTGATGGCTGTACGGAGCTGAAACTCGGACTGAGCACCTGGCAGGAATGAACCTGTTTAGACAAGTAGAACAATACAGTATTTCCAGATAGATTGCAGTGCTGTCAGCCTCATTAATCTTCTCACAACAAAGGTCATGTTAAGCCCCCCTTTTGAGATATATTGATGATATTACATAGACCCCAAAACCGCTCTAACGAACACTGAAAACCGCATCAAAATCAGTTGAGAGGTTCTTGAGATAAGTGCGATCTAGGGATAGATTTTGAATTTTGGACAATAACTCAATATTATAAGTATATTACTGTGATCTCAATAAAAATAAGTATATTATTGAATTATTTTTTTTTATTAGCTGTCTCGAGATTATATGATTTTTGTTGCTCCCATCTGTCACACATTTTATGAAAAGGCGCGTTCGCCATTTTAGCCTTGGTCGCTAGGCAACAGCAAGGTTTCCTCTCCCCTTTGGACCCACGCCATGCGTCTTCACACTCTGGCGAGCACAAGTCAGTCGCCCGAGACTTACATAATATTCCAAAGATTGTTGTCCTAACAAGCAAAAATGTGACAAGAGTGGTATTGAATATATTTTTTTTAATATTTATAATAAGAATTTCGTGATATAGAGCTAGATAGCATTCTAGTTAATAAAAGTAATAAAAAACTGAGGATCTGATTTCGCATGACAATTAATAAATTAAAACATTTTTGTGACGGAGGTGTTTATTTTTTGTTACCACTCCGACAAAATTTGAAATTAAAAAAATGTCAAGTAATACTTCTAGTCAAATACAAGATAGCCGAGAAACGTCGACTACGACGCGTGTGGCAAACAAGCCATCACCCAACAGATAAGTGTGCTTTAAATCGAGCGGCAAAAGAGCTCAAGAAAATGATTTCATTTATCAAAAATGAAACCTTCAAACGACATTTGGAATCTCTCTCGGCAACTGAAAAAGATGACTACTCCCTATGGAAAGCCAACACTTCAAACGACCTCAGCAATTAATCCCTCCTTTAAAGATATCGGATAACCACTGGGCACGAAGCGACAGTGAGAAAGCTGAATTGTTCGCAAAATTTCTGGAAGGCGTATTTAAACCCAATGTTACCCCAGTAGACGCTAGTGAAAAAGAGATTGACGAGGAATTGGAATGTGATTTCCAAATGAGCATGCTTCCAAAACTTGTAACTCCTGCTGAAATATTTCAGGAAATAAGAAATCTTAAAATGAAGAAGGCTCCAGGATTTGATCTGATAACTCCCAAAATATTGAAAGAACTTCCTAGAAAAGGTATCGTGTTCTTAACTATCCTTCTCAATGGGGTCATTAGAACATCTCATTTTTGGCGTCTTTGGAAGGTGTCACAAATAATAATGATCCACAAAAAAGGAAAATCCCCGAATGAGGTTGCATCATACAGGCCTATCAGTCTATTACCGATACTTTCAAAATTATGTGAAAAAATCCTTTTAACGAGATTGAAACCAATTCTCGAGGCTCAAAAAATTGTACCAGACCATCAATTTGGATTCAGAAGTGAGCACTCCACTATCGAACAAGTACACAGAGTGTCTAAGGAAATAAGACAATCGCTAGAAAAAAAGCAATACTGCTCTGCAGCATTCCTAGACATTCAACAGGCATTCGATAAAGTCTCCCACAAGGAACTACTATACAAAATTAAAAAATGGCTTCCTCATACATTGTATAGTATCTTTGAATCATACCTCACCAACAGAATCTTCCAAGTCGTCCAACGAGAAGCAGCCTCGAACTTCTATGAGATAAAAGCTGGTGTGCCACAAGGATCGGTATTAGGACCTGTTCTCTACACAATATTCACATCTGGTCTACCTCTAACTCAGGGCGTAACTACTGCCACATTTGCAGACGATACAGCCATCCTGGCTAGTAACTCCGACCCGCAAGTTGCCTCAGATATGCTCCAACTGGAATTGAATCAGGTCTATCAGTGGCTAAAACGTTGGAGAATCAAGGCTAGTGCAGCCAAATCCCACCACATTACTTTTGCTCTGCGGAGAGGCAAGTCCAACAGTGAAACTGGGAGAAGACATACTACCCCACAACAACTGCGTCAAATATTTAGGCATGCACTTGGATAGACGTCTCACCTGGAAAGACCACATCAAAAATAAAAGGACTCAATTGAATACTAAATTCTCAAATATGAACTGGCTGATAGGACGTGGCTCATGCCTTTCCCTAGAAAACAAGATGCTAGTTTATAAGGTGATCCTTAAACCGATATGGACTTACGGCATCCAACTATGGGGCACAGCCAGTGACTCCAGCGTAGAAATCCTTCAGCGATACCAGAACAAAGTTCTGAGGTCCATAGCAAACGCCCCATGGTTCACCCGGAACAGTGAGATCCACGAACACCTCAAAATGCCGACGGTTAAGGAAGAACTGCAAAAGTACAGTGCAAGATGTAAAATGACACTGGTAGGACACGTGAATGCTCTAGCCTCAAACCTAACAAACGTAGGTGAAAACATAAAAACTATTTTATTTAAAATACTTTTTTAACAAATCTAAAAATTAATCAGTTATATTGTCGATAGAAAAGAAGAACGTCCCAGATACGAATGGAGCAGCCATGGAATTCACCGACCAAAATCGGGCCCATCCTAATATTACTGCACTTTCGGGGGGTGAGCAGAGGACTCTGCACTAAGCTGTGGTAGGTTTAGGACAACTGTCCTGCCACATGTGGGAGTATTATAATTCTTAAGATACTTCAAAACAAGACGTATAAAACATAATTTTATTTAATAAATCTATGGTATAAAATTAAAACATCATTCTTACTTATCAAAAGCATTTTTATTATATAAATAGCATAAAAAATACAGCAAAAATACTGTAACATTCAGATACAAAAACCTTACACATCTAACTTCATGTCAATCTTAAGTTTATTAGCGACCATTCGAAGACAATGTTTCGTTACAACATTATTACATCATTATTGTTAAACCTATCCAGTCAAGCTGCCGTAGATGAAGGCACATTCGATTATCTTTGGCAATCGTGGAAAATACTGTAAAGCAGGTCCGTAGCTAGGGTGGTGAAAGTAGTTTCTCTCGCGCTTAAACGTCTGGGCCAACGGTGCAAAGACCGTGGTAATGTTGAAAAAGTGTTTCAGCAGCAATACTCTATTGAAAACAAACGTTTATGTGTGGCACAAACGCTTTAGAACTGGTCTTGAGTCCGTCGAAGATGACGATCGCAGTGGCAGGCCGTCAACATAAAAAACCGAGAAAAACGTTGAAAAATTGAAAGAAATGTTGACCGAAAACCGCAAAATCCAGTTGTACCTGTGACGATTTCAAATGGCACAAATGCTTAGCATAAAGTTTCATACGAGAGTATGTACTGACTGATATTAAAAAACGACAATGCCGAATTCGATACTGAAGAATTGACATCCAATATACACTATTGCATGAAGCCTGTCTCTGGAATATATTACCCACACATGTGAGGACAGTTCCTGTGGATTTTAATGTTAGATGAGCTGCCTTTATAAGTGACTTTATTAATAATTTTATCTTATTTTTACCACAAAACATGTTGTCCCATTAGGTTAAAGCTGTCATATATTGCTTCGACGCAATAAGCTCGCAGATTTCTTTGATCAAATAAAGCATGTTATTATTGTTATCATTTTTAATGTATTTTGGCATCAATTACAACACTGTAACACACCATGTGAGTCCTTGTTGTTATGGCGTTTTTCGTTCTTTATATGAAGTTGATCTACCGTTTACATTTATATTGTATATTGTGACGATAGTGCTGACGACTTTTTTATACTTACTAAGTATATAGCAAAAAAATGGAAGGAAATTCCCCAGGAACGAAAGTATACTCCGACGATAATATCGACCCACAGGGCCCTCCTAGGAAAGAGTTTACCCTAGAGCTGTTTTCTAGCTACGGACCCAAAGTCTGATAATACAAAAATAATAAATTAGCAACTAAGCTAGGTTTTGAACTAAATATCAAAAGTGCGAAAGCTAAGTTGATGGATGCAATCTCTCAAAAATGCAGATTTTATTACTGTTAGTCGAAGAGCATGCGAGGCTTCTTTACGAGGAGATTCCAGCGTTTCGTGACGCTGCTCTTACGGCGTTTCGGCGACAGCCTAAAAGAAAGAGTTTAGGATAACATTCTTGCACATTTCCAACTTTAAGCACCGTTTCCACAATAACAGATCTAAACCAAAAAGTCGTAGATTATTATCAATTCAGTTTTCATGTATAATTCCTCTAAAAAATCTCGGGTTTCAAAAATCTGGAATATGTAGAACGTCTCCGCAGATTGCAACTGCCCACACTCAAGGATCGTCGGATCAGGGATGACCTCATTAAGACATATAAGATCCTCAACGGATACTACAATTGCCCTGAGTTGTCTTCTATCTTCAAGCGAAACCACAAACATCATCTGCGAGGACACAACTTCAAACTGTAGAAAACACGATTCCACACCAATCCCAAGAAACATTTCCTAAGGAGCTGGATTGTGGACCAGTGGAACAGTTTACCTGCTGAAGTGGTTAAAGCATGTAGTGTTAACAAATTCAAAAATAGATTAGACGTACATCTTAAAAAAGATTGTAATTGTACTAATAATGTGGAATGTACTAATAATAAAAATGAATCCCCTAATTTCAATACAATCTGCGACAGGTCGAAGTGGAGGAGCCTCGTAGGCAAACTGTTGTCTAGTGGCCACAATCCTCAGTAATGAGGGACCGACGGAGAAGAAGAATTTCCGAGAAAGAAATACATTAAAAAAACAACTCGCTTACTAAATAATTACATACCCATGCTCAGGTGTATCCGGATTATAGTAACCAAAAGACTTCTCCGCTGCATATATAGGAGTCTCTATGCCGAAGGGACTATATAGCTTAGTTGGAGTGCGGCCCAAAATCTGAGAAAAAAAGCATTATAAGAATCCTTGCAGAAAGAATAAGTTATTAGGGAAAAGTTCAAGAGTTTTTATTAGAAAACGGTTGATAGGTTAATGCGGTGGTCACTCATCTTTTGACACATCAAATTGGAGAGAAAAGAATGCACTGCTGAATATAATGCTGATAAACTTTCACATTTCGAAAACGTCTACTTTGGATTAAATCCCTACTATTTCCAATTGATTACCTGTTTGGTCTTTTGGGGTGTGCTCGGGGTCTTAATAGGCGTGGAGCTGTATTCTGACAAGCGATGGCTCCTGCGGCTGCTCAGGCGAAAACGCTGAAACCGAACAGACACACAAATGTTCAGGGATGACTTACCTACACAAGATAATATTGACTTATAAGTAACCTAAAACCAAATTTAAATCAAGGTATAGTTCTGTAGTTTACCAGTATAAACATCATGACAATATTCTTCAAAAAGTAGAATTTATTAAAGATCTTGGAGTGGCTTTCAACAGCAAACTCCGCTTTTATCTACATATTTTATTTTATTTTATAGCAAACTTACAGATAGTAAATATATGATAATAGTATCTTAAAAACATATTTAAACGAAACAAATTTACTATCCTATGAATAGTTTGCAATGCTTGCATTAACATGAACACGTTGATAGTAGAAAAAATATAATAAAGCTAATAGTAATATAAGGGTAAGAAAAGATAAGTTGTTAATAACGTTATTTGGATAGAGCAAAATAGAAGTATGAGTAATTGGATAATAATATTTATTATATGATATAATATGATATTATATGATATTATATATAATATTATATAATATGATATTATATGATATTATATATTATATATATATTATTATATTATATATTATTATATTATATATATATAGATATTATATAGATATTATATATTATTATTATATTATATATATATATATATATATATATATATATATATATATATATATATATATATATATATATATATATATATATATATATATATATATATATATATATATATATATATATATATATATATATATATATATATATATATATATATATATATATATATATATATATATATATATATATATATTATATATATAGATATTATATATTATATATATATATATATATATATATATATATATATATATATATATATATATATATATATATATATATATATATATATATATATATATATATATATATATATATATATATATATATATATATTGTTAATATTTGATTGGTTTTTTGTAAAATCTTTTTTTAAAGAATTCGTTTAAAGGATGACACTTTGATGAAAAAATAAAAATAATAAAAGCCACTTACATAGCTGGAAGGTTTTCCCGGACTGGACTGGGAAATGCTTATTGTTTAAACGAGATGTATTCTTGGATGAGTACCACTTTCGACGGTACACTGTAGGTTTAATGGGATCCCTTTATCGCTAGCGAACGATCACCCTTCATCCACATCTCAAAAACAAAGCGTATCCTTTTGCAAACCAAAATAAAATGTCTTTATTAAAGACAAATTTAAGCAAAAACAATGAAAAAAATCACAATCAATCGTCTCTTAAATGCGGAATGACATTTCGAAAATTCGATTTGAAATTCGAATATATCCACTCTTTAAAAGGACGATATACGATTGCTGGGCTCGCTATCAGCCAGCTATTAAATGAAAATAAATGATTGTGATTTTTTTCATTGTTTTTGCTTAAATTTGTCTTTAATAAAGACATTTTATTTTGGTTTGCAAAAGGATACGCTTTGTTTTTGAGATGTGGATGAAGGGTGATCGTTCGCTAGCGATAAAGGGATCCCATTAAACCTACAGTGTACCGTCGAAAGTGGTACTCATCCAAGAATACATCTCGTTTAAACAATAAGCATTTCCCAGTCCAGTCCGGGAAAACCTTCCAGCTATGTAAGTGGCTTTTATTATTTTTATTTTTTCATCAAAGTGTCATCCTTTAAACGAATTCTTTAAAAAAAGATTTTACAAAAAACCAATCAAATATTAACAATATTATACAATTTTATCTTATGTTTTGAACTCTTGTAAATATCATATAGCCTTAAGTATAAACTTCTCGACCAGAAATTACGATTTATATCTTATTTCATGGGAACGAGCAAATGAAGTATTTTATTTTTATTTTCATTTAATAGCTGGCTGATAGCGAGCCCAGCAATCGTATATCGTCCTTTTAAAGAGTGGATATATTCGAATTTCAAATCGAATTTTCGAAATGTCATTCCGCATTTAAGAGACGATTGATTGTGATTTTTTTCATTGTTTTTGCTTAAATTTGTCTTTAATAAAGACATTTTATTTTGGTTTGCAAAAGGATACGCTTTGTTTTTGAGATGTGGATGAAGGGTGATCGTTCGCTAGCGATAAAGGGATCCCATTAAACCTACAGTGTACCGTCGAAAGTGGTACTCATCCAAGAATACATCTCGTTTAAACAATAAGCATTTCCCAGTCCAGTCCGGGAAAACCTTCCAGCTATGTAAGTGGCTTTTATTATTTTTATTTTTTCATCAAAGTGTCATCCTTTAAACGAATTCTTTAAAAAAAGATTTTATATATATATATATATATATATATATATATATATATATATATATATATATATATATATATATATATATATATATATATATATATATATATATATATATATATATATATATATATATATATATATATATATATATATATATATATATATATATATATATATATATATATATATATATATATATATATATATATATATATATATATATATATATATATATATATATATATATTATTATATTATATATATATATATAATATTATATAATATGATATTATATGATATTATATAATATGATATAATATGATATTAAGATGATATTATATGATATAATACAATAATATGCGATAATATAATAATCATATAATACAGTACATTAGGATGGCAGTTAGTGAAATCTTAAAAAGTAGGAGATAGGCTAGGTATGATCGAATCTTATATTATATTTATGGAATCATAAAATATATCTAATCCTTTACACGATTTATCAAAAACGCGACACATTTTGGCAAGAGGTCTATTCGATCCGATGTTGTTATTGCAATAATTAGATAATATAGCTGGGAAGGCAGATCAGATTGTAGGCTTTATTATACGAATTATTCAACTCTTTACTAATGTGGAATGGGGAAAATCATCTTTTACACACTTTTACACCCATCATAAAGGGCATTAACAATGCATTGAGAGGGTTTAGCAAATAATTGTAAAATATTTAGGTACATAAAAAAGGTCAGGAAAATGAATAGGTACCCTGGTTATGTGAATATGTTGAAAGACCTCATACTATCCGTATGAGGATAGTATGAGGTTTTTACTCATACTATCCGTAAAACACATACTTAATTATTTTTTTATTAATCTACGCAGATTTGAGATTGGCTACCTGACCATAATCGATTCTGTTAAATGACATTTAAGAGACGAGACCAATGCTTTGATTACCCTTATTATAGAAATTGGTTTCTCTGTAATCTGTAAACCACATTGTATTGATAAGCAGCTCAGCTACGGGGGGATTTGAAGGGTATGCTAATCGCTCAGTCCGTTGGGTTTTATATCGCTCAATATCTGTGGCAATAGTGGGGACTTTCAGGTAGTCTCGAGTTTTATCATTTCTTGTAAACCACGGTCCATTCGCACTATCCCGTAGAATACTATTCTGCAAGCGCTGCAGAGATAGTAGTTACTTTTGCTTGCACAGTTGAAAGATTGTGAAGAAACCCCACAGTTGAAAGATTTGGAATCACTGTGATGAATATAGTGAGGTGACATTAAAACATCGTTACTGTATAAGAGCTTGCTAAACTGCATACAAATACCTAAGTGAGAACACCAATATTTTGGTACTTTTTTTTAATAAAAATAATTCATAAACACCTAGGAATTATTGCAGTATAGGTACCTTTCTCAGAAATCGAAAAAACAAAGAAATACTACTAGGTTAGATCATTGTAAAGCTAAATGTGAAAGAAAAAAGCTTCGGACGCGTAAATTTTCGAAACCAAATTTACATACAAAAAATATATTTTTTTTTACCTCAGTTTTTAAGGTTGTTTAAAAAAACCTAACCTAACCTAACCTAACCTACCGCCAAATAGGTGTTTATGTATTATTTTTAAAAAAAACTACCGAAATGTATGGGTTTGGCGCTTTTTTGAATGCCTATATCTCGCTTATTTATTGAGACCGAATAAATATTATTGCAGATTCGGAATCAGCGTGGTGAATATAGGTAGTCTGGTGACGTTAAAAAATCAACAATCTAGAAGAGGTACCTATACTGCAATAATAACAGTAGGTGTAGTTAGTTATTTTTTTTTAAATTATCATAAAAGTTTTAAAATAATATGGCAGTTAGCTAAACTGAATAAATTATCTCACTTATTTAGATAGAGCAAAGATTTTTTCGGACAGTTTCGGAATCAGTGTGATGAATATAGTGAAGTGACATGAAACATCTTCAATGTATGTAGAAGTGTTTTAATTAAATACACATACCTGAGAAAGATTACCGAAAGACGTCTTCACGCTCCGAAAAGTCTTGGATATTTTGTCGGCTCCGAACCGGAAACTACGGCCCGTCTTTAGGATGGAAATGTTGCGAAGAAATCCGGGATTGCAGGAGGCCACTCTCTCCTTCGTTTTTCCATTGTCTGTGGCGCCAACATTTGAATCGTGGAGTTAGCAGGTATACATATCACGGGAAAATAGGGCTTTATAATTTTAAATTGCTATAGCTGATATTCCCAGTCGATGCGGAAAAAAATCTTCTTTCCAACGGTACCAAAAAGTTACTTTGGTCAAAAATGGGATATAGCAGGAATACCCATTTAGCCGACGACGTCGGCTAAATGTGTTAACCTGCTATCTCACATTTATCAAATTTTACAGGAGACAAAGAAAACACTGCAATAAATTCAAATTTAGCTTTATCGCAAAATCTAAAATCCCGTTGGTTCATTTTTTTTAATAATACGATCTAATAAACAAAATACTACATTTTATTAGTCCAATTTGGTTTTATTAATGATTTAAGGATGTAGCAGTTCTTCTATAAACAGAACAAAAAATTTCAACTCTTTTTCGGGACTTAGCAGGATTTTCGGGTAAGATTTATAGGAAGTAAAACACACGGTTTTATTTAAACACACGACATAGTAGTCTTATATGCGCGTACGTAACAGATCTATAATTATATTCTAAACATACGATAATATTTTGTTTTGTATTGTTGCCACCATCATAGCCATGGATAATAGAATAAACGTCAAATCGAATTTATTGACAGTTCTATATAACCTCAAATTTGTTGTTGCTTGCGTAATAATATCAATTTTGCTTATTCTTTCCGCCGCAAAATAAACGAAATGGCTTCGAGGCTGGTTAATTATATCAAGATAAAGTGGCACGAATTTCCGGAAGTCGTCGCCAGTCAAGTAATCGGGTTCACTGGCATCGGCATCGCTATCTGGTCTGGATACCGTTACGAGCGGAGAGACGGCGACAACCGCAAATACAAGGAGTCTCTAATCGTCATGAGGTCGGACGATCCGCGGGCCAGATTCGTACACAAGATAAAAGAAAACGAATATTGAACATTCTCCGTTTAAATAGATTGTATGTTATACATTAATTAGCGTCGCTTACCGCTGAAATATATGCGTTTGTTTGTTTATTCGGTGTTTCATTGACGCTATTTATTGAGAATAATAGTGTGTGTACTGCTTAAGATGGTCAGTGGTTGGTCGACTGCCAATCAGCCCTGGATCTAGGGGGTGGGGGCAACCGGCCCACGGGTTAAAAATATTTTATCGTATGTTGACAGCCTGTAAATCATCGCGGTGGTAGATCAACGTTAATCGATAAATAGAGCGAGACATCCTTCGCGTCTGCATCAAACTTATTCAGGAGAATTTTGAAGAGTTACTGCATAATCATTTTCTTACAAATCGTATAAAAACACTGCAATAAAATATGCTTAGAAACTCATCTCGCATATACTATAAAATAAGAAGCTAAGCTTTTACCTTAGACTTATTGGGATCGCGGCGATTCCCCAGACGGTATCTCATGAGCAGTCATTATTCTTATCGAGTGAGCGCTTAGCTTCTTATTTTATTGTACTTTCGAGGTGACTTTGTAAGCAGATTTTATTGCAGTGTTTCTACACGATTTGTGAGAAAATAATTACGCAGGAATTCTTCAAAAATCCCCTTAAATTTTGATGCAGACGCTGAAGATTGTCTCGCTCTATTTGTCGATAAGCCATTTACTCGAAGTGCGATAATTTACAGTCTGTCAACATTAAGATAAAAGTCTTCTGCTTCCGCTTCGAGTGACGACAATCATATATCGTTATGTCGCTCCAGAATTCTTCAGCTTCCTCGTCGTCATAATCGTTTCCGACCTAAAAACTCCTTTAGTTTAGTGGAAAGGTTTTGGTCTGAAGGCGACAAGTTGGATGAATCGGGCAACGGGTAACAATAAATATCCCATCCAAACGATGTCAGCAGCTCCATTTAAACTCGCGCGGTGTGGGGCCTGGCGTTGTCATGCAGGAGGCTGACTCCCCATTCAGCATTTCCCTTCTGCGGTTCTGAATGGCTCTTCTGAAGTTTTCTAAGGGTATCGCAGTAAGCCTCTGTATTAATGGTAGTACCTTTAGGTATAACATCCACCTAAAGTGTCCCCTTACAGACCCGTAAAACAGATGCGATGACTTTTTCGGCTGAATGGGTCTTGAACTTTGTAGTAACTGGGGAAGACGAAGTAGCGGGACTACGCCACTAAAGTGATTGTCTTTTGGATTCTGGGGTATAGTCACACACCCACGTCCCATCCCCCACCATCCGATGGATATTCGCAGCGGTATAGCTCTGCAGTCAAAAAATGGACGACCGTGTGGATCTCGCATGGACAGAGGTGGCGGGAGCACGCGACTACCTCTCCATCGGAATAATTTACTGTGATTCAAATTCCGCTTACAACTCCGTCAGACTTACAGCATGCAGACTGAAGTGTTTGGGCGAGTGGAAGCAAGGGTATAGAAGTCCTATAAAATCCTAAGGAGACTGGAAGAATCCGCAGTGGCTCCAAAGCTACAACACGGACGCCTGGTTCGCCGACGGATCAGGAACAAATAGACATTTTGGGGCAGGCGTGTACGGACCCAAAACCAACCACAGAATCAGCATTCCCCTTGGACAATATGCCACGGTTTTCCAAACCGAGGTGTTTGCCATATTGAAATGCATAAAACTCCAAAGTCGACTTGAGGTAAATCCTCATGTGCTCTGACAGGAGAGCTGCTACTGCCGTCCTAAGCGACATGACCGTATATCAGTTTCGTATAGTTTTGAGAAAACGCTCATTGTGTGAAATTTATTCGCTCTCCTTTAACAAACCTCTTAGATTCTGGTTTTTAATGTTTATGTACTAATCAAAGACAGCCGAAATTTTAGGTTGTATCTAATTTTCTGAAACTATGTGGTTTATAGCTTAAAAATGATATAGTCTTTTTGCTTAGTAAAATATGGTATTTCAATTTCACACACGTCTTTTTCAGTAACATTTAATGTTGTTTATAATATCACTCTTCATGTGCTCGAATTACGTACACATTCAATATACATATCGACAATATTGTACCTAGGTGTACATGACGCATTGAGTGGAGTACCTATTTAAAAAAACAATTTTTTGATACCTTACATTTTAATTTTACTATTACATAATTGAATCCAAAATATACGTTTACATTAATGTACTTATTATTAATATTACTCAAAAGTTAAACTAACTATACATAATTCCCACAAAAATTGGTATAAAAATAAAAGAAAATTAGGTAATACACACATACACAGTAGAACTTAGATTTACAAACATTTAGAAAATATATTGGTTGATTTTTCCCCTATTCGTTTAGTGGCAAATCTTCCCAAAATTTTAAACGATTTTTCATTAATCCACCTAGTGTTTTAATTATTTTCGCTTTCTTTTCCTTTAGAAAACCCAAAGGGCGTCGATACTTCTCTGGTGGATTTATTAGGCCCGCCTTTAGTACTTCCGTCTTCAAAAAATCGATCTCTATAAAGTCGTTAGCGTAATCAGTTTTATATTGCATCTTAAATGATCCTCCTTTAAATTGTACCATTACCATACCTTGAATATACGGACGAGGAATCATTCCTTTCAGTTTGAACTGCGAACTGAAATATTTCCACTTAGAAAAATTATCCAGTTCCATTGAAAGAACATCCGTCTTGCTTGACGTTGCTTTAACAGATTTAACAAAATTTGGAAAATCATATAGTTTGTTACCCATTTTTTTCATAGCCAGCTCCACTTTGTGGTGAAAGGAATCCGCAGCCATAAATGTATGACCGGGTTCAAAATATTTGATGTTGATTGTTTCGGCGAGTACTTCATTCGAATTTATGATATAAATAAAAAAGGAAAAAAGGGTCCAATTTTTATTTTGGGCGGTGCAGTTGTCCACCCATATCGTTATATTTAGTATATCCCTTTTTGATAACAAAAACTGGTGATATGTGCTAATTATTTCTTCCTTATTTACGACCTAGAATTGCTTCATGCCATAGAACAGCAAATGGATTGCAGTTCTTCTGCTTCTTCCCTACTGGCACGAAGCTTTCATTATATACTGTAAGGCAATTAACAAATATTGCGCTTTTGAACATCACCAATCTTGGGATCATGATCACTTTCTGTAGGTCTGCGCAGTATATTATATGGTCTGCTGACGAATCTTTTTCTGCATCTGCACGATAATTTAGCCGAGATGCCGTTGCCTTGTCAATGTGTTTTTTCCATTGACCACAAGAATCACAAGTTGCGTCCAAATTATCCCTGTTATGATTATTATCATGGAGTTTGAACTCCTCGCACTTCTCACATTCTTCATGGCCTAATTGGACAATTGAAATATTCATCCGTTTCGCGACCACTCTATATTTTTCATAAGAACACTTATGATCTGGATTTTTATCAATATAATCCTTGCGCATAGAAACAAACGACAGGTCGCTTGGAAGGTACAATCGTTTAGGAGCATGTTCTCGTCGATAAAGGGAGATAGTCGGATTATATAACAATATATGCTCACGAATTCTTCCATCGTCAATTTTATTATGTGGACGACGATTTTCATTGAATTCTTGCATAGTTGTATTTTCATTATTTATCTCTGCTACTGCGGGTCTAGCAACAGCCCGGGATTTAATTGCATTTCTTACAAATGTGTCATTGTTTTTGGCGAAACCTAATGTGGTTAGGAAAAATATTTTGCAAACGTTTTGAATGGTACCATAATCATCCTTTAAATTATAATGGTAAGATGTTTGTTTTTTATAATTGTCTATGTTAGTTAATACACCACGTCTTTGCTTTATACTAAAAGATGACACGTGGTTAAAAATATACAATCGTCTATCTTTGTGATTCTGTAGTGACCAAAATTCATTGTTGAGGCATTTTCTATGTTCTTCTGTAATTTTCTCATAGCAGCGTTTTTTGCAGTTGCGTTCATCGCATGGCGGTTTTAATAATCCGTGATTCCTTGAATGTACGAGCAACCAGATCTTGAGGATAATGGTCGGGTTGAAACACGGGTTTGAAATTTATTTCTAGTGGCTTTATTCAAAGCCATCATGACCATTTTTGCACCTCTTGACCGTTTATCATCCATAACTGAAAATCTACAATATAAAAGAATGGTAAGTAAACGATTAAATATGTAATATTATAAGCCCTGTAATCGGCTCTGCTCCGCCCGCGTCAAGATTCTGTGATGCCGGTATGTATTTTGTTAGGTGCATTGTTCATGTTTATAGCGAAAAATTTATATTCTTACCTTCAAAACTGTCTAAACTGACGACACTTTTGTAGACTAATAGACTTCGTACGATATTGTTACCGAAGTTGTAAATAACAACCTCAAAATAAGACGAGCAAGCGATAAACCTCACCGCGTGACTCAAGGAAACGAACTGATTTCACAGCATCGTCTACCGTAAGTTAGCCGTCAGAGTATTTCGTGCGGTCCCCGCGCACTTATAACTAAGCGAAATAACCGTATGCCTAACTATATGGAACATACGGTCATTTCGCTTAGTGTTTTCAGTATACGTTTACATCGCTTAGGAATGTTGTTGTTTTTGTGAGATACGGTTATTTAAAACATCGAAATAAATGACTTCTATATGATTTACGGCCATTTTGCTTAGTAAATATGATAGATATGAACAAAAGCGACAGAATAAGCAAAAAAACGCTGTTCGACCAAAAAGTGACTTACGGTCATTTGGCTTAGGACGGCAGAGCAGTGGACGCTCTGGCTAAAGCCACTACATAATCTTCTGGGGTCTGGGACTGCATGCATTATCTCAACAAATTAGGAAAAGCCAACAAAATCACCTTAATATGGATACCGGGCCATCAAGGCATACCCGGCAACGAAGAGGCCGACAGACTGGCAAAATTGGGCACACTGGAATGCCTTGTGGAGCCAGTTGTTGGGGTCCCCTTCGCTACAGGTCAGAAAATCATCAGGGACTGCTTGGAGCAGGAACATCGGGCATCCTGGAAACAGAGCCAGGAATGTCGCCAGGCAAAAGCCATGATGGAGCAACCACTTAAAAAAAAAACCAAGGCCCTGCTTGACATGAGCAAGAAGAACCTTAGAACCACTATCGGTCTCCTCACCGGACACACCACCCTTAGAGCACATCTATTCAACCTTGGCTTGACCGAGAGCAAGGACTGCCGAATATGAGGCGAAGAACCTGAAGACAGCATACACATCGTCGGTCGCTGCCCAGGCCTCGCCGCAAAAAGACACAGTTTACTGGTTAGAGCCTTTCTCGAACCCAGCGATCTGCCCAACTTGAAGGTCAGTGATCTGCTTAGACTGGAAAGCAGCACCGGGCTACTAGCTTACCACTGACCCAACCACAAAGTGGGTAGTTACAAAAGATCTTAAGATCCAGGTGATATCAAGGGCTGTAAACAAGCCTCCGTTTACTACTACTATATAATTTACTGTAATTGAACAAAATAGCCGACAAATACGCGGGGCCAAACAAACTGACCGTTAGGACCCCCACTACACGCCAGGTGCACTAGCTTCGAAATGAAAAAAAACCTCCAGCCTTAGCCCTTGTAACCTTACTTTCTGGATAACCCTCGTATAATATGTAAAATAATAATACCTACTAGCTGCAAATTTCCACACCGTTGGCAGAGTTGCCATGTAGCGTACAGCTTTTATCGCATGATACTATCGTAGAATTTAATAGTAACGAATCTTTGGCTATTTTCTGGCATCATACGATAAAATAAAGAAGCCTGTTCTATTTTTAAATGGATTTTTTCGCAAAAGGCCTCCATCGTGTCGTCATCACTGGACCAAGTGGACGCCTGTCATTCCAGTGTATTAAAACTTGCATCCCCAAAAGGACGCCTGTCATTTGTCGGGTTAAAAAAGATTATTGTTAATAAATATATATTTTTTATTAAATGATTATTATTATATGATGATAATGAATCATAACAAAATGTTTTTTTCTTCTTGGTATATTTGAGATTAGTCATCTGACCATAATACATCGATTCCCCTTTTATAGAACTTAGTTTCTCTTTAATCTGTAAACCACATCGGATTGATTAAACAGCTAAGCTGGGAGAGGATTTGAATGGGATGCCAATCGTTCAGCATGTTGGGTTATGTATCAATCGATTTCTGTGGAAATAGTGGGCACTTTCAGGTAGTTATGAGTTTCATCATTTCTTGTAAACCACAGTGCATTTGCAATATCCCATAAAATACTATACTGTAAGAGGACTGCAGAGAGAGTATGTTATTTTTGCTTGCTATACCCCACAGTTGAATGCCGTACGACCAAATAGGCTAAATAAATGATTATGGTTATGATTGCAATTATTATACGATTTGCGAAAAATCATACATTGAAAAATAACTAACACTGCAATTTATGCACTTTTATTATATACCCGTATTAATAATAGAAAATGAGACAAGCACTAAATTAAAAGCAGTTTAATTCGAGACTCAAAATTTACAGGAACGTAATCGTAACATCGTTTTGACGCCGGCGAACAACAACACGGTTATTACAATCGTCAGCCATCAAACCGTCAAATTAAAATTTAATAAAACTTACAAGTTAATCACGATCACGGAAAAGTAATCACTATCATCAGACAAAAAAAAGAGTTCGGAAAATAATACAATTATTGTTTTCGCAAAATAATACCCGGTCGAAAAATGCAAAAAAAAACAACATTATTTCTTAGATTTTGATTTTCCTTTTCCATCTTTACTCTTGTTCTTAGAGAGGGAAGCAATGGGTTTCTCTTTCGCAGAGTCTTTTTGTGGTTTCGTTTTGGATTTCTGAAAAAGAGAACATACGTATAATTAACCCTTCAGGCCTCGGCCTCTCAGCCGATTGACAAGTTGCTGTCCCAAAAAATTTTAGTAAAAATTAGTAAAAATATTGAATTACGACACTGTCTCGTCAAAACATTAATTACTGCCAAACCACTGTACCCATAATTAAAATGAAACATATTAACATAATAAAATAAAACAAATTAAATTAAAATAAAATTAAAACGGGGCCATCACGGTGAATCGTGTTGTGGCCGATATCGGCCAATCGGGGCCTGAGGGGTTAAAGCAGTGTTTCCCAATGGATGGTCCGCCGACCAAAGGTGGCCCCCCTCGTGAGTGCTCTGCGAGAGGGTCCGGTGACATAAAAAGTAATATTTTCCCGCGATTGTAATACTATAAATATGATTGTAATAATGTGAAATTTGTAGCACCCGACGTTTTGGTGACGTTGCAGCCGCCGTTGTACAGGGTAGACTGAAAGAGCTGTCAATCGGTTGTTTTGCGGGTAGACCGCATACCGCTGCCGCCACTGCATAGGTTATAACGGTGGTGGGTTGTGCATAGGTTATAACGGTGGTGGTGAACGCTCCGAACCCGGCCCGGGTTCGGAGCGCGCGAATTTCGAAAATCCGTCTTGCACACAACACTCACTGTATCCTGTCTTACGTCCTTGCGTTCGGCGGCGGGAACATTTTAAGAAGAGAGTTCCACGTAGAAGAGAGTTTGTAACCGTCGTCTCTATTGAATTTCGGGGTTCTTCTTATTTCAATGGCTCCCCGGAACAAGCGAGGACGGCTTGTTCGGACGGAACAACGGAACGGCGTTGTTTAGTCTACCCTGGACAACGGCGGCTGGAAAGTCACCGAAACGTCGGGTGCTACAAATTTCACGCGGTAAATTCGTTTCTATCCTATTTATAATGACCAAAAACAACCGCGATAGTCTTCGATTTTATGTTAATTATAATAGTTTCTTAATTATTAATAACAGGTTATTTTTAAAAAAAATGTGGTATTTAATAAACTTTGAATTTGGTTACAACTGATAAGATGTATGTAATAATGTAATGGGTGGTCTTGTAGTAATTCACTTTCAGGCTGAGTGGTCCGCAGACATCTGCGGGTTGGGAACCACTGATTAAAAGGGATCTAATAAATGGAAACAACCGATAAAAGAAGAGAAGAAAGTCTGTAAGAAAACCTTAGAATGATACCAACTGCAAGAAAATGACACTGCACAACTTGATGACTGAAATAACTAAGACATGGAAAATCTCCACCCCCTGCTATGATAAAAAAAAACCATTGCCCCACCCATATTCCTAACTCACCCACCTCTCTAATATTTGGCCAATCGGCAGTCGTAAGCGCTATTTCTGGAACGGGTCATTAACATTTGCATGGACAATTTGTTTCAGTGCTCAACGGCCAACGCTGAGGACCTTTCTCTTATTGCTGAAGATTCTATATATGCACAATAGAAAATTCTACAAACAACCTAGATTAAGCGGGCAACGACCGGCAAAGCTACATAGAGAATGCAGGACATTCGGCAACCCTGGTCACGGTTACCTTTATCAAGGCGTCGTTCTCCGGGTCGCTATCCTCGTTCTCCTCTACTACGTCCTCATCATCTCCAATGTACTCCGCATCCTCAGCCGAGATTGTACTTTTTGATTTTTTTACGGCTGCTGGAGCGTAGGGCAAAGGAGCTGATTCTTTATTGAATGTCCTGGTCATAGCGGCCTTCACCTTAAATAAAGAAATTAAAATTAATGTAATGTTTTTCATACATTTAGGCCAAATTTAGTGTTAGCAGGTAAAGGTGTCATTCCTAAGCGACGGCTGTGGCGACTCCAGCCGCACGACTCGAGGCCCGCGGCTAGAGTCGTACGGCTGTAGCCGCCAAGTACATTCCTTAAAAAGGAGCGACTAGAGCAGTACCGTCTTGGACATCATGTCAGATGCATCACTATTCATTGTACCTATCAAGATGCGAAGAGGGGTTTCAAAACATTTTAATTAACAGACATATTCTACGGGACGATTCAATGTTCAGAAAGTTTTTTCGTTTGAATAGAGTCCAGTTTGATTACATATTACCGTGCATCGAGTGGTTTAAACAGAAAATCATGTAACAAAGTCAAACAGCCCATCAGCACTGCAGAAAAACTGGGATTGACACTAAGGACCTTATCTCTAACGTTTCCATTTTTGTACAGGTGGTGTTTTGGGTTGATAACACAAGGGTGTTCACGCACTAGTTCGATGTCTCGAGTCATCCATGATTTAATAGGGAAATAAACACCAAAACCGCATAAACAGAGTTCCAGTCGTCGCGGCTGTTACGACTGGACTGCTCATGCAAGCAGTCTAACCGTACGGCTCGAGCCGCCTCTCTAGAGCCGCTTTCGTTGCGCGGCGCCAGCCGCGAGGAATGGGTTTCGTTTATTTACATGCGAAGCAGTATGAGTCATAGTCCCGCGGCTCGAGCCGCGCGGCTGGAGTCGCCACAGTCGTCGCTTAGGAATGACACCTTAAGCTGGCTGCGTTTAAATTTGTTTGAAAGTTTGCAGCTGCAGCAAGTGACCAGCGAGTGCAACACAGCTCGGTGGCATATTGGTTAGTGGCCCAATCTTAAATTGTAAGGTTCCAGGATCAATTCCCGGCTGGGTCAGCATTTCTTACTGGGATAAAATTAAAGGAATTGCATTTCAATTCTGTCGATAGAATGCAAAATAACAAGGCAGACACACATTTATACACATGTTACATGTCACATTTACACACATGTTTATATGTACTTATGCATATAAACACTTCATAGTAGACTTGGTTGTAACAGATTGTCGTATGATAATAAAACTGCCCACTGTGAAATTTCACAATTAATAGTAGAAACAAACAAACAAACTGTTGACTGCATGGGATGTTTTCAAACAAAATTTGTTTATACATTGGAGAAATCCAATATGGGCACAGAAGATCACCTATAGTTCGCGCGCGAGCTCAGCACGCTCGGGGGCTGAGGAGCGGGGCGGGTGCGCGCTGCCCCCCGACCGCCGCTCCCCACCTACATGCGGCGCCGGCGTCTAGTGTTGCCTTGACGCGAGATCAATTAAATGAATATATTATCCAGTATTAAATATAGCAATTATAACCATGTCAGGACGTAAGTTACCGTTTCTTCGCACTCACTTCTACCTTTTGTCACGAGGTTTGCTCATTGAACTCTGCACTTTAGCCTCAGCCAAGGAAGAGTAGAAGGACAGATGTGGTGCTAGAAATACGTAATGCCTCTGTCCAAATCTAATATTCACTCGTTGGTAAATTTGCTTACTTTTAATTCGAGTGTCATGCGAGTGTTTGGGCAAAGAATGATGGTTAGTGCTTCAATGGAAATGAAACGAAACCACAAAAAGACTCTGCGAAAGAGAAACCCGTTGCTTCCCTCTCTAAGAACAAGAGCAAAGATAGAAAAGAAAAATCAAAATCTAAGAAATATATTTTTTTTTTTGCATTTTTCGACCAGGTATTATTTTGCGAAAACAATAGTTGTATTATTTTCCGACCTCTTTTTTTGTCTGATGATAGTGATTACGTTTCCGTGATCGTGATTAACTTGTTAGTTTTATTAAATTTTAATGTTCTCGTTTTTACGAGGCCATTACGAGGCAAAAAGTGGATCAAAAGTGGATCTTTTGATCCACTTTTTGCCGCCGGTGATTATTCTGTGAAGAAAACCTTTCCTTTTTTGACGACGAAGGAGCATTTCACAAGTCATATAACGTCTTTCGATGTCTCTTGGCTTCAACTCGTGAGGAACCCAATGCCCTTCCTTTCGAATGACTCCCATAGATTTTAAACGTCTCGAAACGGTTGAGGGATGAACATTAAGCACTTCATTTATCTTTTCCAGCGTCAGACTCGAATCTTCATGGAGTATGGACTCCAATTCGGCTTCTTCAAATTTTTGCTCCTGGTCTGGGCGCTCTTTGTCTTGTACGTCGAAATCACCACTTTTGAATCGGAGAAACCAAGTCTCAACAGTCCTTTCTGTCGGAGTAAATTCCCCGTAAGCCTCCAGCAGCAATCTATGACATTCTGCGGCAGTTTTCTTAAGATGAAAGCTGAAAAACATTGCTTCCCGCAAATGACGTTTTGTCGGCTCAAGTTTTGACATCTTCGAAGCTAACAAAATTACCGTTGTTGACACTTCAACGAAATGACACAGACTTATAATTGAAGCCTAATGATGACGCTTTGACATGAAGTATTTTGCAATTTGGTAAATGACTAGAAATATGTTACGGTATTTTTTAGGAAATCGAAGTTGTCAATGCAAGGTCCTAATATTATTAAACCGCTTATGGAGGTAAATATAAAAGACGTGGTCCATACGATAAAAGGAATTCTCGTATGTTAAGGTATGAATACGTGCGATGGGTTGTCAATGGATGATTCGAAAGAAATTACGAACCAAGAAATAGTAGAAATCGTGATGCAGTCAAATGACGACACAATCAAAGAGCCCAAAGTAGATGATGTGGATGAAAGAGTGACAGCTGAGGATGGTTTTAGAGCACTAGAGGTATGGCTAAATTAGGAATTTGTTTTTTTCCACAATCTACTGGGGAGACAGAAATCACAGTATATAGGCTGTTGCCTTTTTAGTTTGCCCTAAAATGTATTGAACAATGCAGTAAGTCAACGCCAGCTGATGTCCTTCTAATAAAAACATGGCGGGCATCGTTGCTCAAAAACGCTTGCAGGGAAGGACAATACGAAAAAAAAAAATTGTCTTAAGTTTATTTATTTATTTATTTATTTATTTATTTGCGGCTGTTATAAAAAACATATACAAAAAAAAAACAAGAACACACAGATTAAAAATTAAAACTCTAAATAGACAAAGACTATGAAATAAAGCTACAAACGCTGCAAATTAGGGGTATCCTCAGGATATCTCTTATCCTGGTTTTCAGGACACACCTATTAATTATTGATACATAGGTATATGATTTTTAAAATAAAATAACCAAATCAAATAAATCTTAAAACAAAAAATCCAAATAATCATAATCAAATAAATACACAAATCGAAATATTCAAAATCAAGATATTTAACATCAAATGATATTAAAAGAAAATAACGTAATTACATAAATTTAATAATCTACATATAATAAATCAAAAATAATCAAAATCAAAATATTTACCATTAAATAATCAGGTTACAAATTAATAAATAAACGAAGACAATAGTAATAATCCAATTAGCAATAGTTATTTTAAAATAAAATCAAATTATGACATCTAAATATCTTCCTTTAATAATAAACTTTTAAAGTAGTCCTTAAATACTGCAATTGATTTCGATCGCAAAGCCATTCCCAACCGATTCCATACAACCGCAGAATAATACGAAAAGCTGCACTGGAAATGTGTAGTTTTGTGCTTGGGTATTATAGCAAGTTGTTCACGTGCCCGTGTTGAATGGACATGCCGGTTACGGGACCACGTCATAATCGAGTAAAGATATCGCGGCTGTTTATTGCGTACTACCTTGAGTACAAGGGTCGCAAGATGGAGCTGCCTTCTTTTACTCATATTCAACATCGAAGCTTTCGCAAGGAATGGTGACACATGACGACGTGGAGGAATCCTAAAGCAAAATCTTGCGCAGGCATTTTGCAGTTTAAGGCCTCGCCAAACAGAAAGCGTATGAGAGCGCTACAGCGTAAATCCTGACGCCGCGTTATAGCGCCGAGTTGTGTTATACTGTGACGGTATTATACTGTCGAACAGAGCGCGGGCGCTGGCAGTAAACGGCGCTCTGACGTCGCGCTAGGACGCTTTGACGCCGGGCGTTGTATTTGTTTACAAATTTCTTGAAAGAGTCCGACGTACGCGTGAAAATACAAGCATTATGACTGAAAAACTGATAGAATATGTTCGGAGACACCCCTGCCTATATAATGCGAATTATAATTCATATAAAAACATGGCAATAAAATCAAAATTGTGGAAAAAATTGGAAAAGAAATTAATATGACTGGTAAGTAATTTTCACGAATAATTCCTCAAATAAATCTTGCAACATACGAAAGTATATAAAAAAACGATCTTCATGTGATGAAAGCTCCCGACACAAACAGTGATATTCTCCTAATTCCTTTCTCCTTTTATTAATGTCGTGTACCCATACTTTTTTTATCTGCGATCGTGATAAAGCGAACAAAAGTAATAATTCTTCCACATCTAAATCTTTTGAATCACTTGACATCTCAACAACAAAGAACGACTGTTTCCAAAGACTTATCGATCTGCGGTACGCTCTGTGTGCGTCAATATCTAGTCGATTTCAGTGTGACATCCAAAGTACGCGACGTTAAAACGCGACGCTAGTTACGCTTAACGCGGCGCTAGGTACGCGTTCTGTTTGGCGAGGCCTTTAAATGAGCATTTTTTTAATATGCCACAAACAACTAAGTACAGTTAATGTATATTGATGTACATACTGTTATTTTAACTTTAATAAAGAATGTAAGTGCACCCTATAGAGATTTTTGAATTCGTTTAACCCTCAGACCTTTCAGAAATACGTACTGTATTTTTGACAGGTCGGAGTCTGTGTTCATGGCTCAACCGAAAAAATCCTTATCATAAGCGGCTTTCCGCCCCTTTATTTGGGTTAAGACTGCACCGAGCAAAATAAGCGAAAACGTCAGTCACGGTTTTGTCGCTGCAATCCATAATTTTTCGGTAATAAATATTTAAAAAATATATTTAAGATCTCAACGAATGTGTTTACAATAATACAGCTTCTATAATCAAAAACCATTTGCTGGTTAATATTTCTTTCAACATAAAGTTGGGGAAAAACTTAAGAAAAGCACTCCGGTGTTTTGCTCACAATGAATAAAGAAATTAGATTTTATTTCAAATTTCAAATCGTAATAAATCACAAACGTTCAAGCTACAAGAAAGCATCACCGATATTTAAAAATGTTCCCTGCTTATTTAAATATGATTTTTTTAGAAGATACCTCGAATCTGCCATACAAATTTACTATGGCCAAATAACGTTCGATATATATACGCGAGCGCAAGGGTGAATTATTCAGTCGTCCACTAGAGCTGAGGAGGGGGTGACGTTTCTTTGCGTAGCGATCTGACCTCGAAAACCGGCCGCGATCTATTTCGTGCGCGTATAATCTCACTCACGCGGTAAAACGATGTAAGCATTTATTGAAAGTATTTTTTATTTAGATTTTATCTGGTATTAGTGTTCCTTTTTTCTATTGTCGAAAGTTGTAATTAGGTCAGCTCGTGTAAGAACCTGACCTAATTATAACTTGTTTTTATCTAAATGAGCATTATATAGCATTATATATATACAAGTTTTTATCTAAATGAGCATATTATTATGTTTTAGTAAAAATGGGAAAGCGTAAGATTAAATATCATAAATTGAAATGTGGCTCAAAGTTTCAAAACAAACGACTTCTCGCTTCTATTGTACGTGCAAGTGCCATCGCTGAGCAAGACTCGCTCGCCCAGGTATAAAAATCTTAGGATCTAAGTGATAATACGTTACAAAGCAATAATTACTTTTATCACTGTACATTTCGTTCCTAGGAATCTTCGAACAATGTGATAATAGGCTCGAGTATAAGAAAACTTGATGAACACTCGACGACAAAATATACGCCGTGCAATGATTTTGCGGTAAGTTAGTTGTATATATTTTTTTTAAGTGTTCCAGTATAAACTTTACCTGTATATTTGTAACAAAGATTTTCGGTACTTAATTCAGTTACTTTTATTAACTATCTAATTTTACCAATACAAATCGTGTTTTCGATTGAGATATATACCTATATATTAAAAAAAAATACTCTGATATTGGGCTTGATTGCGTTTCTTCGTGAACTAAAATTGGAAATTAGTCCGTGTGAACGAGACAGGGTAATACGCTAGAGCGGAATGTGAAATGAACGGTTTTCACTTTTCACTTTTTCGCATTAAAACTACCCACCAAAGATAAAGCATCTGAATGTAACACAGCACAAAATGTATTCAAATTTATTCGGACGAGTATTAGTCCGACAGGTAGTTTTTATCGACGATCGTTCGTTTTATATTCCGTTCTACCTCGTTCGTATTGCTTCGTATCTCGTTCGATTGAACTAATTCCAGTTTCAGTTCACAAAGAAACGCAATCGGCTCATTGCCTACGTAATTTAAATTTGATAAAGTTTTATTATCAGTGTAAATTTGACTTGCAGTGCAACTTTTCTATACATACCTTCTTCAATATTTCCGGTCACTTCTATTTTCAGCAGCAATTCAGCAATAATTTATTAATTCAATTAATTTTATTTTAGAAATCATTTGAAACGGACTCGGATTCCGATTTCGAATTAATAACAGAAGAGGAAAATAATGATGATGTGGATTTTTTACCTGAAGGGAACAGAATAGTAGATTTTAATTACATATTCAAACAACTCCAAGAAATGGCCCATCACAACTCTGCATTTCAATGTAACTTAAATTTTTTAAAACTTACCAAGGAGATTAAGAAAGGGTTTCTATCGAAATTCTTTTTTACGTGTCGATTATGCAATGCAAAATTAGAACTTTTAAATTGTAAAAAACCAGATAGCCCAGTTGAACTTAACCTCAACCATAACGCTGTTAGTAGTTTCATGTCTATTGGCGCTGGATTTTCAGGATTGGAACAAGTTTCAGCCTCCCTGAACATACCCTGTATGTCTGATAAATTATACTCAAAGTACCATACCAAGATCTGTGAACTATGGGAACTAGCCAAAGAGAAATGCATGGAGGAAGCAGCCAAAGACGAATATAATTTAGCTGTACTCAACGGCGAAGTGGATGCGAATGGAGTACCAATGATTACTATGGTGGCTGATGGCTGCTGGTCGAAAAGATCGTATAAAAAGAACTACAACGCATTATCGGGTGCTGCAGTAATAATAGGATACAGGACAAAGAAAGTACTATATATGGCAGTAAAGAATAAATATTGATGGTTTGTGCTCGAGCTGAAAACAGAAAACACACAGTTCCAGATCACATATGTTTCAAAAACTATACAGGTTCATCTAGCGCAATGGAATCGACAGCTTTGGTTGAAGGTTTCAAAACATCATTGTAGCACCCGGGTGCTACGAATTGAAATTTGTAGCACCCGGGTGCTACAAATTTCACGCGGTAAATTCGTTTTCTATCCTATTTATAATGTCAAACAACCGCGATAGTCTTCGATTTTATATTATCTTCATCGTCTACTACGGGCCAAGAAAGCATATTAGATTTATCCCAACATTTAAAAAAAAGTACGGTGTATGTGCCATTTGAGTATTCTCAATTTTTTCCTATGTACTAATACAGCTTATTTTAATAGATATTGGATTATTACCCAAATCATCAATATTGTCGGAATGTACACCATGACAAGCTACATTCTTAACATTTTCTTTTTATGCGTTGCAATTTTTTGTATTGTCATTATCCATGTCATCAGTGTGCTTATCAACATTGTGCCGTCAGTATTCATATAAAACGGCATGACTTTTATATGTCGTTGTGTCTCAAAAACGGTAGTAGGTACACTTCCACGTACCTACTACCACGTACTACTACCTACTACCTACTACTACTACTACCTACCTACTACTACTACCTACCTACTACTACTACCTACGTACTACTACCTACACGTACTACTACCTACTACCTACTACCACGTACATGCTACATGAACATTCGGTGTATCGTCTTTCATCTCATTGCTAGTAAGGTGGTTTACATTAAACACATGGTTAACTATAATTTCACCGTATTGAGTGAAGCTTTCTACAAATTCGCGATTGATTAATTCAGGTTATGTGATGTCAATCCCAACGCTCAATCTCCCCAAATGCTTGGTATGGTTGCACGGAACGTAGATGAAACTGGAGATAAAAGAGCTTAGCTCTCTTTCTTCTATAATTCTTCTCTTTCTTCTAGAATTCTTTCATAATTTACCCAAAATACACTTAAACAGGCCAAAATTGACATATAGATAATTGACATTTATCTACTTAGCTCGTTTCCTATAAAAACCTTCAAAACCATTCGAAATTGTCAATAACTCATTGCCTTCCAAAAGTTTTCATTACCATCTGACACGTTTTCATTACCTTCCAATACGTTTCATTACCATCCTACATAAATTTGGAAGGAAAGGAAGGTAATGACAAGGAGTGGAATGAAATAATGGAAGTTTATTCTGCATATTTCCCATGATTGATGACCTTGAAGTTTCAATAACAGTGGACGAAAGACCCTACCTAAACACACCAAAGTGGATATAAACTTAGCTTTATTGTTTTGTACTTACTGTTTGACTTGGATGGATGGTAATGACTGCTGAACGGTGACAAACTCGAAATGAAGAGAAGGAACTTAAATATCTTTTTACACGGCGACTATTCACACAGCCTTCAGAGCTTACGCGACAGACTGACCAATGAGGAGCATAATGATCTACGGTAGAAGCTTGGGCTCCTGTTGCGGAGCAAGATATACTTAATTTTTTTTTGCGCGGGAAATGATAGAATCTCTGTTGCCAAAGACAAAAGTAGAAATATTTTGTTTATATGTAATTGTAGATGTCTTATATTTTAATACCTATAGTGTGTTTACCTTATCTTTCATGTATGCTAAGACAACTAAGTATGTGTTGGCAAGTTTAGGTACAACACATCGACGAATTTGAAGTTTGTGGTTTGGAGGCGGAGAGGAATGAAATTTTTCCATGTATTTTTAAGATTAAAAAAAACTATGTACTTTAGAATTAGATTTCCTAAAGAGCCTTCTCCCTCACACTTAGAGTAAATATATTTCAACAAAACTTTTTTTCTAAATGCGGTATGCAGTCTGATATTACAGGCGATTTGCACGAAATGGCGGAATGACCCATAAACACTTCATATTAGGGTTGGTTGTAAGAGATTGTCGTATGATAATAAACCCGCCCATTGTGAAATTTCACAATAAAGAGTAGAAACAAACAAACAAACAAAACAAATTACTTTCTTGTATGTATTTATAATATATTACGATGTTCGGGGTAGTCCAAAATAACTAAATGAACTTAGCACGTAAACCATAAGAGATTCATTGCCAGTCCTGTAAATGCACCCTCAATAAAGGGAGTTACTCTCTGGAAGGGTTTCAAATGTTACGTATCTCCTGTCCAAATAATCTAATAATCTCCTGTCCAAAAAGTCTTCTAATATCCAAAGCGTGAAACGATGGTTGGTGTGAAATATCGTATCTACTTTTTAAAAATTAAACAGTTTTTTTTTATTTTGGAATATTGTTCAATATGAGAAATTGAGTTTAAAGTTATACATGACTTTTTTTGTTGAGGTCAAGGTTACCGACAAAAAGCGGGTTTTATTTTTAAAATTCAGGTCTTCAAGTTTTTTTTTCTTAGTAACAAAGGCCTATATGAAAAAAAGTTTCAGATAAGTTTTAACTTGGTTTCCATGTTGAATAATCTCCTGTACAAAAAGTCTTCCAATATCCAAAGCTTGAAACGATGGTTGGAGTGAAATATCTTATCTACGAATTTTCACATTTTACACAAATTCGGTTGATTACGTAATCTTGGGGGGGGGGGGTAAGGCCGCAGATTACGTCTGTAAACATGTGGGAGGGAGGGGGGGGGTAGAAAATCCCAAAAACGTGATTACGTAATATGTGGACGGCCCCGCCTCATAACCGCACAATCAGAGACCTGTATTCAAATTATTATGATATCGTTTATATAAATTACTGTGATATAGTTAAATATAAATATAATATAAGACGAAATAGTTAACAATGACTCAGTTTTCTGCTTTTTCTGTAAAATATCTAATTTTGACTTACACTGTACTTTTGTTTAGGCGACGATATTCGGCGCGCCATATCGTCGCGACGATTGGCGCCAACCGGTGTGCTGCGTTAAATACCTATTTAGGGCACGTGAATTATGGTCGGCGCAGTCTTAACCAGGGTAATACTGTATTATTATTATTATTATTTATAAGTGCGGAACAACGATATTGAAGAATTACCTTGCTATCGACCATCAGCATGGGATCCCGCTGTCCAGGCCACAAGGACAGCTCCGTCAGGCTGTCCAGGTCTTCTCTCAGCAGATGGTACGTCTGCATGGCCGTTACGGATGAGGGGATTCCATCAACTTTATTTCGAACCAACGGCATCACGATTGCGTCTCTGAGATGAGGCGCATAATCCAGGACAATTGCTTGCTTCGATCCTGATGTGCTGTGAACACGAGAAAGAGTTATGGACTATCGGCTGAGACCAGTTAGGCAACGCCACTGAGAATATTCTGGAGAACACTATTTTGCCAGGTTTAAATTACTATACAGTTTATGGGAGTACCTTAGCGTCAGAGTCTTAATACTTCTGGTCAATGGTTTGATTTAATCTGGTATGATTTAAATTAAAATGTATAACATTAACCCCTTGAGTATGATACGACCAAATCTGGTTGTGAAACAATTATCCGTTGAGTATGATACGACCAGATCTGGTTCCGCGTTTTTTTCACTTCTTTGACGTTCTCATATTTATTCATAATTATCTAATTGTTTTACAAAATGATATTTCAATATTCTATATTCGAAATTTCAATGCAATCATTGTGCAGTTGTTCTTTTTATGATTGGTGTAGTAATTTCGTAGTTATAGTACTTTAAGGTCGATGTCGCCGAAAATCCTGCAAAAGAGACAGATGCATCCATGAAAATACCCATTTACTCCAAGGGTTAAAGGTTTTTATTATAGTTCTTAGGAATTTCACTCTTTCTTTTAATTTTTATGATTATTTTAATACTTGTACATCTACTTATTTAAATCTCTTTTTATTTTATTTTCATATTTTTTTTATTTTACATTCTTGGACCACTAACCGACAAGAGGAAAAAAATGCGTTTTGTGAAAGTGCATTTTTTTGTTGACATGAAGAGGAAATATCCATTTTGAGCCCCTTGAGATGATTAAGACCATTTCCAGATGGAAGTCTGTCTGTGTGTATTCCTCCTCGATCGCGTCCAAACGCCTAATCCGTTTGAGCTGAATTTCGGTATGCAGGAATCATTTCGTCATGGCAAGAGTTGAAAAGATTGTGGTTGAAGTCATATTTCATCCTCATATTGGACTTAGATACTTGAAATTTGGTACACAGATGCCTTGTAGGGCCGAAATCACATTGTGAAATTTTGGTTGGAATAGCATATCTCAATACAAGCTACAACTAGAGTTGTCAACTACAACGGGCGAACCCGTCACCTCAGGTAGTTTTAACGATTAGTCGTTCTATCTCCCTGGAGTGAGCGCAGAAGACATGGACAAAACAGTCCACCGTCAAGCTCCGCCACATGCCCGTAAGAGGCCAACGCCTTAACCGCGAGATAGCCAGGAATGTTACCCAGCGGGCTTACACTCACGCCGTTACTTCCAATTGCGACCAGATTACTCCACTCTCTCGATTGGTTACGAGTTCGAGGTCGCTTGAGCGGTCCTCTCCCTTATGCGGTGAAACGGTGTGTACCGAATCTATTATTGCGCCAGAAGGTTGATTCCTAGGGGAAACTAGCCCTAAGGCCAAAGTCCTACCCGGGCTCGCACTTCATGCGAAGAGGCCGCCGGATGGGTGTTGACTCGTGAGTGTGACCAACCCTAAGCAGAATGGGTCTTCGTGGCCAACTCAGCAAGGGCCCCTTAGCTCCCATATACAAGCTACACTAATAATACATTTTAATAAAATATTAAAGCTATCTGTTGGCGCTTGGCCCCACCCCGCTCTTAGCCGAGAAACAAACCACGCAGCCCAAAGCGGTTGCAACGGAACTCAACCAGGTTCGTCCGCCGACCGAGAGAGGGTGCTCTCCCGTTCGGCGATTTCATTTATGAAAATAACATTGAGATGAAATCAGCCCTTGGCTACCTGAAAAGAAAGTCTTGGGGTGACATAACTTTTTTTTTATAATTAGATCTTACTCTTTCTTTTTTAGCAAATTAGGATTAATTAAATACTATTTCATATTTATTTGTACATCATTTTTATTATGATTATGGTTATCAGTTTTATGTTTTCAATTTTACTTTGATAGTCCAGCTGTAAAGGATTAATAATAACTATTACACTCTTACCAATAAAATTATCTTATAACCGCGTTAAACCCTTGTTATTGTTATACCCGGTATAGCCGAGTTATAACGAAGTTGTAAAATCGTGACCAATAAATCAGTTATAACGCGATTATAACTACTCCCTGAAACCAAAGACAAGTCGTATTTCTAGCATGGCAACGCCCGCTTGGAAGCAGTGTGGCCAACTGAAGCGGCATGAAATGCACATGAAATGTCACTTTTTGTTGTCAGAAAGCCCGTGCCCATTGTTTTGTTACGCGAATGCTGATCGAATTTATAGTGGTATTTTGCAGGTCAGCTCTCAGGATATCGATGATTCTTGCGGCGTATGGCTTAGTGAAACGATATTTAGTTTTAAAATTGTAATCATCCAAATCGAATGGGTCGTATCGAAATTTTAAAATTTTTGGTCGCCTATCACGACGCATTTTGATTTCTTCCAATAAATCCAAATCGATCATATCATCCAAGTCGACAAAATCCATTATTCGGCTAAAACGCAGGATTTCACAGCAGTATAAAAGGCGTCGTAACACGGCTATTACAACGAAAGCGCACGATTCGCGAACGGGACGCTCCACGTCCGCGGCTGTCAGGTGGCTGTCAGTTTGAAACAGTTGTTACGCCGGTCGGCCATTTTTAAGTTAATACTCCGTTAAACCGCTGTTATACCTGGCCTAGGGGTGGTATAGCGGAGTTATAGTGCAGATGGAAATCCAGTACCACTATTCCATGCTTATACCCGAGATGATCAGTGGTGTAAGCTATACCGCGTTTATTGGTCACAGATTTTCTTATACCTAGTAATAACAGAGGTATAAATTTTACAACTCGTTTATTGGTAAGGCTGTTAGTGTATATATTCTTTTAAAGAACAATGCGACCATAGAGTACAAATTACTCTATGGTCGCACTTCACCTGTGCTAAATGCGTTTTTGGTCTGTAATCCTGTTTACTAGTAAAACAGACGGGGACGTACCTTAATCTAGTGTGTGAGTGTAGCTCCTGTGAAAATCTCTGTAGTTTGTTTTTCCTCGAGTTCTTTCCCAGCCATGAAGGAAATTGTATCTGTCCAGCCAAATGCCCGGATAGTACCGATCCCGGTATAACAGAACTAAACATTGCCTGAAAATTATATATTTTTAGATTTTGCTAGCCATAGGCTTTCTCCTAACGCACAGGCCAATGGGACTTTTCAAAGAAGTTTTAGTTATAATTGCCATTAAAAAGTTTTTTTTTTACGGTGACAAATATGTTTTTTTGTTTTTTTTTTTACATTCTCATTTTTTTTTAATTTTACCTGTTTCAACCCTTTGAGAGCCGTAAGCTTTACAGCAGAGGATGGAAATTTTTGATACATAAAACTATGTCAAGTTTTCTGAAAATTGTTTCAATAGATATTGTATAAATTGATGGGACTTAGGTGTCCCTGGGGTCCAGTCCATAAACATGCTCAACTTATTATGACAAAAGTTACAACTTTTACAAAGTTACAACGGCTCAACAAAAGTTACAACTTTTACAAAGTTACAACGGCTCAACAAAAGTTACAACTTTTTCGAAAATTAATTTTATTATTTAGCTCAGAAATCATACGTACCTACTAAAAGAAAAAAAATCAAATTGAAAATGTTGCTATAAATATTTTACTAATTTATTTAAAATCGTTGGTCATTCAAGATTTGTCGTTTGCGATATTTTCAAAATAAAATTATGGTATAATTTTAAACAATAAGCCAGGGTAGGACTCTGTACTTCGGACCAGTTTCCCCTAGGAGTCGACCTTCAGGTACTCCTGGACGGTTTGCGCACTGTGCGGCTTCAGCCAATCGATTGTGCATTCTGACCGACAGCCGGGGGAGTCTAGAAACAGTACTGTCTCCTATAGAGCGGGGGTAGTTGTTTATAACTGCTTTTGAAACGACCACTCGGCTACCCGATACCGGGTGTACAACCGAGCAAAGAACGCCGTGGTCCGAGATAGATGCGGTAGACACCGAATCACCGCTACGTAAGGGAGAGGACCGCGTAAGCGACCTCAAACCTGTAACCATTTGTGAGGACGGAGAAATCTGGCCGTAACTGGAAGAAAGTGCGCAAATGTCGGCCCGCTGGGCGCAGACCCAGTTTCTCGCGGTAGGGCGTTGGTCTCTTCTGCTGGGGGAGTCTGGAAATGGTTTTGTTTCCTATAGAGCGAGGGTAGTTGTTAACCTTACGGCAACTGCTCTTGAAACGACCAATCGCCTACCCGATACCAGGTGAACAGCCGGGCAAAAAATATCGTGATCTGCGATTGATTCGGTAGACACTGAATCACAGCTACGTGCAAGCGACCTCGAACCTGTAACCAGTCGGCAGACCCGAGTAATCTGGTTGCAACTGTAAGTAAGGGCGCGAATGTCTGCCTGATGGTTGATTAACATGGCTATCCCGCGGTAAAGCATTGGCTTCTTAGGGGCCAGTAACCTAACTAGACAGTGGACTGTTTCGTCCCTAAGTCTTCCATGCTCACCTCACAGGAGACAGAACGATCAAATATCGTTAAAACTTTCTGTGTTGTACCGGATGGGTATTGACCAGTGAATTGGGCCGACCCTAACACATGGTTCTTAGTAGTCAAACTGCATTGGGCCCATTAGCTCCCAAAAGTACAACCTACAATATATCCAATATACTAGAAGGCGAGTATGAGGCAATCTGCATAACACAAAATGCCCTCCTGAATGAGATTCTGCATTTGCGCCTGCGCATTGCGCATTTGCATAAATAAATAAATTAATAATACTGTCTAAAATTTAATTTTTCCTCTTACTCCTATTTATTTCGAATTTCCTATTCCTACAACTCCAACACATATGCTTATCCAAAATCAAGGAGAAAGTGGTTCTACGACAGATCAACAAATATCTGTCTGAGAATGCCATAATTCCTCAAACTCGATCTGGCTGCTGTAAATTGTGCAACTTGACAAAAAATAAATAATAACCCAAAGTTATCCAAGTTTGAAGTAGTCAGTGTGAATAAACAACAATTACTTAGGTAATTAGTATTATAATAAGTAAATAAAAATAATAATACCTGAACAGGAAGTAAATTCCAGGCAGAATTTCCTCTGATGGCTGCATCAACTATATCTCCACAGCTTATACTATCAGCAGCTCGGGCAAATCGATTCAAAACTTCATTCCTTGAATATAAAAATGTATTATATTTAACAAAGTTTGTACATTACCATACTAAGTAGAAAAGCTACCGTACTAAGTAGAAAATACCATACTAAGTAGAAAAGCTATTACCACAATTCAAGTATTTAGGATCGTTGGTTACGGAAAAGAAAGTGGCATCGACGGCCGATGTCCTTAGCCGGATCGGTCAGGCAACTGCAACATTCGCCTCGCTCAAGTGGTGCATATGGAAGCGAACGAATATTACCATCAAAACCAAAGTACGACTATACCGAACGTTGGTTCTTCCCATTCTTCTTTATGGATCGGAAACGTGGAGGTTATTTATTTTATTTATTTATTTTTGTTTATTCACTTATTACTAATCAACATAACAGTAAAACCAAGGCATTGAGAAGTAAAATTAATAAAGATATTACCATAACTATAGAAATAGAATGACACTTATAATACTAGCTATCATGTAAGAATAAATAATTAATAGCCTGCAATTTAAACGAATAAGGGTTGGCGGTAAAAATATCGAAATCTGGTGCCATCGAGTGAATTTCATTTAAGCGCCGCAAAGCACGCGCCAACAAGTTCCACCTCGTAAGGTTAGTGCGCGAGAACGGCTCCGCGAAAAGATGGTGCGATCGAGCACGAAGATAATTATTTGGTATGAATAGATCCACCTTGGCTAGTAAGCTAGGGTTATCAGTTTTACCACGAATTAGATTGAAAACATAGGACATGGTTTGCATTTCTCTTCTGAGACAGAGAGAATTGTAGCCAACCATGCCTGTGATAAATGCAGTCGGATACAAAAATGGATAATATCCGTACTGCTTGAAGTACAGAAATCTCAAAAAACACTTCTGTACCTTTTCCAGCATGAGGGTATAAGTATCTTCATGTGGATTCCAAATAGCTGCATTCGTTTCCATGCGACTTCTAACAATCGAGTTGTACAACGTGCGCATAACCCGAATATTATTGAAGTGCTTGGATTGCGGTATCACAAACCCTAGAAGCTTGAAAGAAGTTGTAGATAGTTGCCTAATATGTTCCTTGAAGTTTAACTTGGGGTCGAAAAAAACTCCCAAGTCCTTGACTTCAGTAACTCTGGGAAGCACACATCCAGCGATGGAGTAATCATACATCATCTCTACTACTACAATCATAATACAATCGGACCTCAAAAAGTTCGAAGTCTTCCAAATGCGATGCTTGAGGTAGATTCTCGGTGTCTCACTCCGCGACCGAATTCGATACGAGACCATTAGAGAAAGATGCGATCTAGTAACAACGATCGAAGAAGAAGTACAAAAACATAGACTACGATGGTTCGGCCATGTTTGCTGAATGAACGATAATCGCTTGCCATGTAAACTTCTTTGGCGATACCGTCTGACAGAATGGAGAATTCAGCGATCGGCACCGAAGAAAACCTGGCTAAATAACATCAAAGACGACCTTAAAAATCAACGATTATCGGTTAGGGATGCCCGAGACGTGGCAAAAAATCGTCAAGAATGGAAGCGAATCGTGAATGGAGTATGAGATCCAGCGGCACCGACAGCAGCGTATTGGCTACGAGGGCGACCCCTTCCCCAATCGCCGGCTACGGAATAAATAATAATAACAAATAAGTAGAAAAGCTAATTTAGAAATATGCAAGTTTTATAGTGTTTTTGCAAATTGATCCTAAAAAGTTTCCTGCATGTTCTGGGTACGCTGGCATAGTTACACGGTAGACTGTTTCGTCCCTAAGTCTTGATGTTTACCCCATAATTAAAAGAATGATCAATATCATTAAACCTTCTTGGGGTAACGAGTTCGCCCAATGTAGATGACGACTCCAAAGTGTCCTGTCTGGATGCGCTAGTTTAAATATTGGTTGTCCTTAGCCAAACCGGCTGACCCCTAGACTCTCTTCAGGTCCAAATACAATTTTGGGCTAACTCTTAACCCCTCAAGCAGCGGGTGTAAATCTTAGCAGTCACCTGTCATTTCTATGAGTTGAAGGTCTAAAATATAGCACTTTAGAAAAACGATCATAAGAAAGAAACTACTTGATGGACCATAAAAAGAAGAATTGTAGAATGATTGCATTGAAATTTGAAACATAAAATATTAAAACCTCATTTTGTAAAACAATTAGATAATTATGAATAATTATTAGAAAGTTGGAGAACTGAAAAACTCACTTATTCAGCGATATCGACGTTTTATCTCAAAATACGAAACCCTATCTAGAAATTGTAAACACAATTGTGTACGTTATTACATGCTTTACCAAAATCTATTAGTTAGTTTTATTTATTTTCATACATATATCCGAAGAGGAGCTACATAATATCCGAAGAGAAGCACAGATCCGAGCAATGGCAGCACTCTACTAAGTGCCCCCAGAATACAAACAATTATATTAGGGATTCTAGACTGCGAGAAGCACGACTGAATAATCGTACAATACATAATTTATCCGTCTTTCTCACACATATCTAACAGGCGGTGGTAGCATGTGATTTTGGTGTAAATTCAGTTCATTGAGAGCGCTTGTCGCGCCGCGCTCGTACCCGTTTTGGGACGTTACTGAGCATTGACTACAATACATCGTACCCGATTCGGGATGTTACTGTCTTGAGGGGTTAAACTGCCCCCTCCAAAACTGTTCCAGAGTTCCAGTGTTCCACTGTGCGACAAGGAAATCCATGGAATAATATTAAACCTTAGGGAGCCAGCCATGGGAATAAAACTCACAATGGTATGTTTTCAACCCTCAAGAATTTGCTTGTAGTAGTGCACGCGGGTGTACTTGTAGTAGTGCACGCATACTAATAGGCTTATTCAATGAAGTTTTACTGCATATAATTGCATAATGGCTTAAATTATGCAATTATATGCGGATATGCGAATTGTTGCACCAGAAAAACCACCGATCGGTGGTATTGGCATTACAGTGGTTAAGCTAGCAATTTTTAAAAGATAATGAATTACTACTTGGGACAGTGCGGCGAAGCAAGAAGATAATTCTCTTGAACGAATAACGGTGATATGCTGTAATCGTGGAAGAACAAATCGTTCTTGTCGTGTATGCTCATAGTTTTGTGTTCTTCGGCTGAGAAAACCTTACGTATCACTTCCCAGGGTCCCTGAGGAAGATGGAAATGAATATAAACATCGTCGAAATCGACTGCTGCCTCGATCGTTTCTCTTGTCATACCAGTTTCTTGTCCTTTCTAGCGTTTTTCGAGTCTCTGTTTACGGAATCGATAGACATGTTTTTATCGGCAGCCGACCACATTGAGAGTAAATGTAACGTTTGACGAATATCTTGGTTGGCTCCGACTATCAATTGGGTAACCGCATCTGCTGTTATTTTCACACCTTCCTTGAAGCATATTGACATTACAGCCGACTAAAAATAAAAAGGAAATTACATTACAGTTATTTTTCTGTTTGTGCAACCTCAGAATATGACAATCCATTGAAGAAGGAATTTAACAGTTTGGGAAGTATTTTCGCTGTTTGTATGAAAGCCTATTTTTATTCTGACTGCCACCGAACGAGAGAAGCTAATGAGACCTGACTGTGAAAGACTTTCATTCTTTTATGCGCTAGCCGGCCGCACTCTGGTGGTTTTCGTTTTATAGTATAGTCCAAGATGGCGAGTGACACTTCAGTAGTGGTTTAGTGCCAATTATCGGACCACGTCTACTTGAGTAATTCAACTTTGGAACGTTAGATTCCATTTTTGCTCAATTTCTATGTTATTTCACATTATTGTAGACCTCTTGGATTGTTTTTGGGTTTTGTTTTTTTTCACAATTACATTGATTTGGGTATTTTAACGCCCCTGTCTAATTAACATTGATATGAATTTTGTCTATTTTGCCTGCACTGTTTGTGTATTTATGTTTATTGTGCAAAAGCACAAATAATCACAGGAATCACGAAAACCACGGGAGTATGACAGCGAACGCAGACATGGTCAAAGCAACCAATATACCGACCACGCGGCGACCCGGCTTAGTTTTTTTCTGCCACTGGCAATGAGATGAAAATTACGAAAATTATGAATATTTTGACAATACCTACATATATTTAAAACTCAATAATCATAAATGAGTGATGGCAAACGTCTACAAGAATTTAAATTTGGGCCATTTATTTTCAAGCGGTTTACGAATAAAGATATTTTATATTTAACCCTTGGAAGGCCAGCCATGGGAATGAAACTTACGACAGCATGTATTCAACCTTGGAGAATTCACTTGTAGGGGGTGTTAGTGCACCCATACTGATATGTAATGATGGCTTATTCAATGAAGGCGACTTTTACCGCATATGATCGGCCGCCCGCGAATTGTCGCAACAGAAAAACCACTGATCGGTGGTATTCGCATCCCACAGGTTAATGGCCAATACGTTTTGACGGTATTGCCGCTCTATACGAATTAATTCCTAAATACTTAAGCCATACTTGGTAGAGTTGGCTGGCATTAATCGTCTATCGAACACATTGAATATTCAAGTATCGCATGATACTCCAGTAATACTTGGTTGAGCATTACTCAAGTACTGAAACGATACTCTACTATAAGTTAGTGTGTTAGTTACAGCTCTTCAAAGAATAATAAATATATGCAAGCTAAATGGACATTTTATTACTAATTCATAATTGTGCGCGCATCGGGCCGCGCTTGCCGATCGAATAACGTGCCGTGATTAGGGACTAATTTTAGCTGCGAGGTGCTTAACTAAGAGGTTAAATTATACGCAATAGTACGCAGTTTAGAACATACTTTAATTTTTATGACAAAGCCTACCTTGATTTGTTCGACGCGTGGTCGCTGGAACCGCAAATCAAAGCAGTAGTTGACCAAAGAGCGCATCTTAGGGCTGTCTCTATCATTGCACATGCAAATTATTGGCACCGAACTGATCTTTATCAAGGAAATAAGCTCTTGCAATCCACCTAAAATCAAAATTCAAAATCATCAAGCTGAAAACGGTACGTATGTGCCATACGTTCCATACGACAATCCATAATTACTTATGGCATATAACACATCAATTGATAAGTCTTCGGTCTGACATATATATGACAACACTGTTGGGGGAGACCCATGTGATTTATGGATAGTACCAACCTTCAAACGTGTCAAAATTTCTTGACATTCTAACAGTTTACCGGTTACAGTAGTTTTAGTGACCCCAATATTGTAATTTTCAAAACAATGGATAAAAAAGAATTTCGTGAGTTGATTAAATATTGTTTTTTGATGGGGCAAAATACTGTTGAATCAAAACAGTAGCTTGATACAGTACAGTACAGTAGCCAAATAGATTTATCTTACTTTATCTTTACTTTAGTTTTATAATAATAATAATAATAAAACCCTTTATTCCTAAGAAAAGTTAAGGTTAAGGTTTTGCCATTCGGTTCCTGTTATTTTTATAAGCAAAAGCAATGTTTTATAGTAATTAATTCTTAAATAAATAAATAAATAATAATAAATAAGCATTATGGAGGCTCTGCTCCAGGTAAATTAACTATTATTGACTGTTATGCTGAATTTAACCCCTCCTGTTGCGAGGTAAAAACTCACCTATCACTTTTGCGCGCGACATATTCGGGCAAAAAATCGACGCGAGTCAACGGCCTTGAGAAAAACGATCATAACTTATAAACCACTAAACGGATTAAAAAAAGATAAAGAGAAAAATGATCGCATTGAAATTTGACATATAAAACATTATAACCTTATCTCGTAAAACAATTAAGATAATAATGAATAAATATTACAAAATTGGCAAACTGAAAAAACTCGCCTATAAAATCATTTCGATTTTTTTGTCACAAAATACGTAAAATATGCAAAAATTGTAAATACAGTTATGTTCTTTATTAAATGCTTTACCAAAACGATATTTTTTTTTTTACTTATTTGCATACAAAAATATTTATTTATTCAGCCAAGAAAAATTTAATGTATTCTCGTAAAATTTTTTTTTTTAATTTTCAATTTGTGACTACTTATGGTATTTTTTTATATGAAATTCTTTCAAAATAACTTTATTACTACATCACACTTCTTAGAAATCACACCAGAACTTTGAGCTTTGTCTGATATTATAGAAAAATCTAAAGTTTTGAGAGTTTCCGCGTCCGAACTTAATAATAAACTTTGAATGCTCATAATATAAAATTCGTTAGATTTTTTCAATTATATTGTCTTATCATAGACTTATTATATGTCTAATAACTAATTACTATACTCCAAAGAGTCACATTTCATCGAAAAACTATGGAAAATCGCACTTTATTCTCTCATAGTAATTATCAAAACAAGTTTCTTTGCGCGATTCATTTTACAAAACAAGATATAATTTTCAAAATACGCCTAATTATGTGATAACTTAGGATGTAAATGAAGCAATACTTATTTTGTTAGTAAATTAAAGCGACATTACGTCATATTTCGCAATATATCGAGATATTTCATAAACATTACAAAATAATAACAACCATTTTTTCGCGAGCCGTTTGTTGTCGCCGAAGTGTTTTCTTTAAAAATTCGTGAAAAACAGCAAATGGACTATCTCAATTGACTAATCCTCATGCCTAAACTACTTAAAAATGCAAATTACTCACTGTTATCCAGTAAACACTGCACTGTTATCCACAAAACACTGCACAAAACCACCATTTCGCGGAACTATACGCGGCCGCGGCGCTGGCCGATGGAGACTGCCGTTTTGACGTCTATGCTGACTTTTTAAATCGCCCTTCGATTTTTTCGCCGTTCGCCGCCGAATTAAAGATTATTTGGCCATATCGTTCCGCCGTCATAAAGCATTAAGTACGACGTTTCGAATCGTAAATTGCATTTTTCGCAGCGGCGAGCGCGATATCCAGTAGCGGACGTTACGGAGTTTAGGCGGCCGACATAAATGTCCCGAAATGGATGTTACGGATAGAGCGGGTTAAACACAGTCATACAAAAACTATGATGCCGAACGCTCTGGTTGCCCGAAATTGGCAATTGTTTCGGAAAACATTAAAAAATTCCACAAAATAGTTTTGAAAGATAGCTGACACTTTAAAGTTATCAGAAGTTTACACAAAAATTTAAGCATGCGTAAGTTGCTTTCGAAGTGGGTGCCGCGTTTGCTCACACCGAACCGAAAATAATACCGCATCGACGATTCAGAGCGATGTTTGGAGTTTTTCAAGCGTGATAAAAAAGATTCTTTTGCTTTTTATGTTTGAAAATTTTGAAAAAATTAGTTGAAGAAAATTGTTTTGTCTTAGTTAGACTGGAGACTTATTGAGTGATGTGTTATAAATACAAATAGAGATGCCATGGAATTCGCCGACTTGAATCGGGCCCATCATAATACTATTCTTACACTGCCGGGGGGTGAGCTGTGGACTCCGGACTAATGACCGACTGTGGTAGGTTTAGGACAGCTGTCTTGCCACATGTGAGCGGTCACCTTACCACCCATTCACTCCTTTTTCGAAGCTTTTTATTCTGAGGTGAAACAGAGATTTGGCTGACAGGCCACGAGTGCTAGATTCCACCCCATAAAGGTGAACAGTGAATCCGTTTCGGGTGATAGCATTTGCGAGATCATGATATATAATTTATTATTCATGGTCTTTTGAGATATTTAATTTTCATGGAAAGGTAATTCTACAATAGGGAGCCACCTTCCGAGATAGGGAGTAGAGTTATATCTGGACGGAGGGCTGTGCATCCAAGATTTTCAGAGAATTGATGCTGCTTAGACTGAATGGACCTCCAGAATCCTATGTAAAGCTTTTTCGATTATTGAGAATGGAATGATTATTGAGAAAGGAATGATTATTGAGAAGGATAGAAAGCGGTAGTTGTCCGAAATCGGCACTAGAGCCTCTAAATATTGCACAATAATACACACTAAAAATTACGGCCAGAAAAAATCACATTGACAAATTATTAGGAAGAAAATCACATCAAAAAATTACAATCACAAAAAAATGACAGAGAGGTTATTTTAGGAGGCTAATGTTTTAAGTTAGATGTTAGGTGATTATATATTTAAGCAGCAGTTATACTTTTAAAATCAAGTGATATGCCAATATATTTACATTAAATTTATATTAAATGAAATTGCAGTTTATGCTATGGCGCTACGCCTTCAGCTTCAAAGAAAATCATCGGCTAGAAACCACAAAAATGACAAAAATCTACATGAATTTTTAAGAAATAATTCTTGATATTTAGGGTACAACTCACTGATATGATGAGGTGAAAGAAAACATCACAACTATTGCTCAAGAGACGAGCAGGTACATAATTAATAAAGTATTAATAGATAATTAATAGTCATGTATATAATTAATGGAAAATGTAATTAAATACCTCTGTCTTCATTTCCTGCCATACCATCAACTTCATCCATAACTAAGACATGCTTTTTAGTGACTGCACCTTTGCCGTTGTTTCCTGAAAGTGAAACAGTTCGGTTGAAACTGAAGTCAATTATTTATAATGAAAAAGCGTCTGAATGTTTGTGTAGTGTAGTAACAATCATAATATCGAGGATTAGGAACTAGACAGATGTCAGCCCCCACCCTCACTCCATACTGAGTTGCAAAAACAACCAAATATGTAAAACGAGGGTGATTAAAGTGAAGTCGTCAGCAAAAGCGAGGCACAACGAGGTGTACTGGTCGTCTGTTTTGAAATGGTAACCCCACTTCTTGTCGAACCGGGTCAGGCTTTTTATGTAAACGTAAAAGTAAACGTACCAACCTTGTGCATATCCAGCTAAAGAATTCGTCGTCAACAACTCAGATATCTGTTCTTTTATAAGCGTTTTACTCCTGGTGTCGGATGCATTGAATTCCACTATGTCAAATCCAAGTTCTTTGCAGACAAGAGCGACAGATGTTGTTTTTCCTAAAATTATTTATTTGTTTCATAAACAAATCAATATTACAGTCATGACCAAACTATTAAAATGTACTATAAACATAAACATATATGGAAAAAAGCATTAAAATAATAATAATTAAAATTGTCAAAGTATTTACAATATAATTATTTAATAAGACTTAAATAAGCTAGTACCGGTATGTACCCAAAGAATAAAACATTCAATCTCATTCAGAAATGAGTAAATAGCGCAATGCTCACACCTTGAAGAGATGTGGGCTCGCTGTAAAAATATCCAGAACTGACGCTGTCGAACATAGCCCATTTATGTGACGCAAGGCTCGCGTAAACGGACTTCCCTAATCTAGGTTGGTTCACGAAGATGGCTTTGTAAATAGTTTATGTGACCAAGCTCGATTATAATTATCCAGAACAATGAGACAAACCTTTGCTAGCATGCTAGGAAGATCAACTCTGCCCCAGATCAGCTTAAAAATGTAGGCCACAGTAAGCATTTCTCTGCGCAATTTAAGGAAATTATAGCCCACCATGCCTAGTAAAAAAATTGGAAATAAATAAAATACAAACGGAGTTGCCATAAAATTCACCGACCGGAGTCAGGTCCATCGTAATACTATTACACTTTTAGGGGGTGTAAGCGGTGGACTCTAGACATGATGGGCTCTGGTAGGTTTAGGACAGCTGTCTTGCCCAATGTGAGCGTTCACCTTACCACCACGTTCACCTATTCACTCCCCCCTTCGAAGCCATAGCATTTGATGCGGAAGTTGTAGTTTTAGATATTTTTTCTAGGAAGGAGTTAAAACAGTAACCCTACTTCCTGTTAAACCAATTCAAGCTTTCCTGCGATTAACCCTTTCGCCTACCACCACATGTGATCGTGCTCGTGTTAATCTCATGCTCATGGTCAAATTTTCGAGCCAAAACTGTTTATCACGTGCCTGCCCCGTGGAACAACAATCGAGCCTAAACCGTATTACGGGCCTGGCAAGTGGTACGTCAACCGGGCCAATTGTAAGACAGATTTGCTGATTCGTGGAATAACTTGAAAGCTCGGCAGTTTTGTTTACATTTTGGGAGAATGCTATCGCATCTTAAATGGTAGGCCAAGGGGTTAAAAGTGATATTAAATATTGTCGGAGAAACAATAGCCCTGAAATAGGCGAAAAGAATATGAGCGGGTAGTCCATTCTTGCGTTTTGACATGATACATCAGACTTGTAGTAGGAGGTTATAATGTCACGCACCACAGGTGGCAAGTTGTACCAACATGACGACCAAAAAGCTTGGAATGATGACAACAAAGAAAAGTAACGTAGTTTTTATTACCTACACCAGGAGGTCCACTCAAAAGAGCTGCTTTATAATATCCGCCATCATCACTTTTGGCCCACAGACTTGGTTTCGGAAGCTTTAGCTTGCGGTTATGGTACCACTTCATGAGCCACGTCGTCAATCTAGAAATAAAAGACATTTTCTCACTGTCGGGTATCTAACGGTTCCGTGCAGCTTGAGCCTGATGACCTGCTTGTTACCTGGGTCGGCTCAACTCACGGTTCACCTCCCATCCATTAGCCTACTCGGAGAGGGACTATCCTGGACTGGACTCTGTGAACCCTGCCTGCGGCTGTAAGCCCAGTCGTGGACAAGGATTGGATGTTCCAATCTGGGGGAACACCGTGGGTGATACTGGGAAGTTTGCGCATTGTGCAGCACTTACCAATCGACTGTGCACTATGGCGAATAAACTAGAGCTGTCAACTACAATGAGTGAACCCGTCACCTCAGAAAGTTTTAACGATATTGGATCGTTTTACCTTCCGTGAGGTGAGTGTAGAAGACTTGGGATAAAAACAGTTCATTGTCTAGTTAATGGATAAAAATTGCCAAGCTATTTGCCAAGTATTTTATGTTTAACAAATAAAAGCTAATGGGGGTGGAAGAGTGCTTATATGGAACAAAAAAAAATAATCTTATAAAACTGATGTCTATTCAGAAAATGTTTATGGATTAAACACAATGAGGTATGTGCATTTCCGCAGCCATCTCCATACAACATTAACATATCACCAAATTGGTGACAATTAAAGAGGTATTTTCGCTAACCTGCGTAACCGTGACGTAAGTGCGAGCGAGCAAACACAAGATAAGGTGAAAACTATAGTATCCACCTCTGCGCTGTGAAAAATTTAAACTGAAATCAGACGATCGTGGTTGTTTGACAACCACGATTGTTGGCTAAATATAGCGCACATCCTTAATAATTTGACTTTTATAAATAAGATAAAAACAAATTTACCGCATGAAGTTTATAACACCCGACGTTTCGGCGATGTTGCAACCGCTGTTGTTTAGGGTTGACTCCAGTCTACCATGCGGTAAACTTTACTTCAAGTGGCAAATTCGTTTTTATCTTATTTGTAAAAGTCAAATTATTAAGGATGTGCGCTATTTAGCCGTTCTCGTTTTTATAATGCCATGGAAAGACTTATAAGGCCTATTTTATATGAAACAAAATGGGACTTAAGTGTCACAACATATAAACCTTGTTAAAGAGCACTTCTCTGACTGAGCAATATATGCATATTAACGGACTTGTAAGTAATAATGAAGTGATTCATAGACAAGACAAAATGAAGAAGCAATAATATCTTACGACTTTTAAATGGCGTATATATTAAATAAATATATTCTATATTATAAATAATCGAATGTGCACGTACTTCTTTACATTGCTAGCATCTCCATGTTGTCCGATGATCTGTTTAACACTCTGAGGTTTATACTTGTCAACCCACGCTAAACTTGCAGTATCTGGTGTTAATTTTGAGGTAACTGAAAAATTATTTTAATAAGTTCACAAGAATGTATGTCATACTTTTTTCAGTTGAACGAGAGTTCAACTCGGGAAGATCGTAAATTATTAATCCGGCGCCACATCTTGCGCAATGTCACTTTGTTCATATTGGCAAGATAGTCACAATATGTCATGTCATGACGCGTCTATGTACTTGTTATTCGTGTCCACATTAAAACTTGAAAGGGACTGATATTTGCTCAAATCTTTAAAATATGGCTAATTCAAACAAAAAAAAACTCACAACGCAAAAGGAGACTATCCGGCCCTGAATTGGACGATGCAAGATAATAAATACAAATGGAGCTGCCTTGGAATTCACCGACCTAAGTCTATCCTATCCTATCATAATATTCTTATTACACTTCTGGGGTGAGCAGTGGACCTCGGACTAACGACCAGCTGTGGTAGGTTTAGGATAGCTGTCTTGAAGCATGCGAGGTTGCATCTTACCACCCATTCAATCCCATTCGAAGCTATAAAATTTGATTATTTTCCTTGAGAGACAAAGATCGTTAAGGAAATGAAACAGATTTGGCTGGCTATATATGTGCATTTCCACAGCACTCTCCAAACAACATTAATATATCACCACACAATTAATATATCAGCACTCTCCATACAACATAATATATGGTGGGAATTAAATAGGCATTTCTGCAGATCTGCACGATCTTGATGTAAGTGCGAGCGATTAAAGCACTTTCATGAAAATGACACTGCTTAGAGACCAAATCTTTCTCCATAATGTAGTCTGAGGTTCAGGTGCAGTTCTTCTTTTTATTAATGTCATTACGTTTTCTGATTTATTTTACTTTTCCAGCGGAGAGAAAGTATTGTGAACACGCTACAAAAAAAACGAGATAAAGACGAATATATATATTTTGACCCCTCCCGAGAGGATCAAATCAATTTCCAGACTTAAGTCTGTTTGTATTCCTTGATAATAGCGCCCAAACGTTTCATCCGATTGAGCTGAAATTTGGCATGCAAGCATCATTCGGTCATGACAAGAGTTTAAAAAATTGTATTTGAAATCGGTACACCAGAGGGTGACCTAATCATTCTTTAATCTCGAAATATTGCAGTTAAACATGAAATTGGGTACACATATGCATTGTTGGACCAAAATCACATGAAATTTTGGTTGGAATAACTCGTATACAAGCGATGCATTTTTTTTAATATCACCGTATTTAAGAAAATACCACATCATTTTTGGAAAAACACCATTTCAATACCACGGAAATACTAAAAAATAATAAAATATGCTATTTTTGCTATCATAGTCAGTTGACACAATCACTATTGGGCAGGGGAGGAGTCAGCAAGATAGAGGGGTAGAGAGGATGCAGAGGGGTAGGGTTTGCGAGGGGAGGGGGTTGATAGGTTTAGCGCAGGGGGGGTGTCTGCTTGCCGGGAAAGTCTTGGGGTGACAACTGTTTTTTTTATAATAATGCTTTATTTTTACCTACATATTTTATTTATATGTATTTTATCCACCTGTTAATATCAATTATGCTTCTAACTAAATGTTACAAACACAATTGTGAGACTTGATTTGATTCTTTAAATAATACCTATTACTTTAGATACTTTCTTGCGAACAAGCATTCTTCTTCTGATTGTTAATAGAATAATGTAATCATATCACAAATGTAAATATAATTAATGGTATATCGTCGGCTTAACCTGCAAACCGGCCAACTCCTGTTTTGACCCAGTTATATTTTGACGTTGTTGAATGCGCCTAGTTGTCACCTACATTATGCAACATGAAACAACTCCCTACCTTATATAATTAAGGAGAAAACAGCGGACACGTAAAAAGGGCAACTCCCAACACTGGCATAGCAACACCGAGAAGTGGCTAACTCGAACGCCAGCGGCCATTTTTGTACTGGACGGCGTGCAATAATCCGCGTGGGAGCTCCGAGTTAATATTTTTTCTAAAACCGTGTAAATAGATATTTTAAGCTGAAAACAATAGATGGGATTTGTGGTAAGTAGCTTTAACCAAATGATGTATAATTATTAGAAATATTAGTCATATTAACCTACAAAGTGCATTGATGGGTTTGCCGTTTTTTAATGAGACATTTGATATTTGATTTGGGAGTTGCCACTTTTGTTTTTTAGGTAAGGTATTTGTACAAAAATTTTGTAATGCATTTCGATGGGTTTATAATTTTAGATAAAGAGGATGTCGAATGTGGGTTTATAATTTTTTGGGTTTATAATTTGATGGGTTTATAATTTTATAGGGCGTTTACACTCTCGCGCGAGGCGCGAGGCGAGACGCAAAACCATATCAGTAAACAAATGGAACAGAGGCAAAGCTTCTAACGAGCGTACAAAATGTTTACCTACTTGCTAGAAGCTTTGTCTCTGTTCCGTTTGTTTACTACATGGTTTTGCGTCTCGCCTCGCGCCTCGCGCGAGAGTGTAAACGCCCCATTAGATAAAGAGGATGTCGATGTGGGCTTATAATTTTAGATAAAGAGCATGTCTACACAACTGTGTATTAGTTTTTAATATAATAAAAAAAGTATTTGATTTGATTTCTTGATTATTGAGAACGTTTCTGGCGTGGGATGGTTATTGCTAGCTATGTCAGCCCGCACAAAGTATATTAGGGGTTTGGAGGGTGATTTGGAGAGTACTGTGAGACCTTTGCTGGCATGAGCCACTAAGAGCCTAATCTGGGGCCCACTACACTAAGAGCGGCGTAAACCTAAAAACATTGGAAACCACTGTCTTAGACAATAGAAAACCTTTACCTCTACTCGGAGTCTTTGGAATATCTGAACTTTTTCCGGGTAACCCATTAATACTCGGTCCATTCTCCAGCTTTTCTTTATTCTCAGATTTTTCAGCCGTTCGCTCGGGTTCTACCGTAATTTTCTTAAGTGCAACGGGTTCTACTTTAATTTCCTTAAGCGCACTAAACTTTGACTTTCTCGGTGATTTCTTCACACTTTTTGGCTCTGGTTCACATTTTGAAGCTTTCTCCTCTTTTATTGATTTTTTAGGCGTTGTTTCTTTCTTTATCGATTCTCTTGCTTCTTTTTTCTCAATTTTTGAAGCAGGTTTGGATTTAGTTCGTATGAGCTCTAAGAAATCATCTTCAAGCAATGCGGGTATTTTTAGTTTCTCCGCTTTAGCTAGTTTTGCCGGGCCGGCTTCGTCTCCATATAAAATATGAGTGACCTAGAATATAGCAAAAATAAATTAAATAATGCAAAATTAAGAACCAATTATGCAATACTGCATAATTGGTTATCATATTGGTTTTATATATTCTGAGACAGAGGAGACTAAATGAGAATATGAAAAACATGTTTGGAGGAGTGGAATAAATGTTATAAAAATTGGTTTACGCGTAAGAAAAAGTGTATCAACGCTCATCTAGAATGTTTTGAGAAACAATAAATTGGTTTTTAATTGTTAATTGTAAGTTTTTCTATTTATTCCGGAAACTTTCAGTGTGACCTTCATATAAGATCAGTTTTACCTTTCCGGTTACTCCTGAATTTACTTTTCCTCCGTATTTTGTTATTATTTCGGCTGCTTCATCTCTTTCCAGAGAGTCCAAAACACCGGTTATAACAAAGACCAATCCGGCAAGGCAATCTTTGCTTCCCTGAAATTAAAACAATATATCTGAGAAGTCGTACTCGATGCGATCAATCAATATTCATAAATATATACAACAAATGCCTGCCCTACATTGCGTAATTTCGCTAATATTAAATAATTATGTTCAGTAAAAGAATACTGCAAATTTCAAAGAGGTGGAGGTTTAACATGTTTTAATTAGGTGAAAAGAAACTAACGCACAATCTACTCATTTAAATCTCATTTTTATTTATTTTCTTCACTAATTTTTAATTGCTATAATTCGATATGATTATTTTACTCCATTTTTTAGCAATTGTAAAGGTTGGCGCGATATACAGCCAATGGCGCGATATACAGTCAAAATTTGACCGTGAGTGCGAAACCTCCATAATCCATCGCGCCGCGCTTCCCGTGATTGCGCAAATCCATTTGCGTTCATTCCGCGCGGTGACGTCGAGCGAGCCGCATCGGCGCGAGTTGTTTTGTGGGTCAAAAACGTAATGTTTGTTTGTGAGTCATTTATTGAATTCATTAAATGACAAACAAGCGTATTGAAGGCTTCGATAATTGAATTTATTGTTAAAAACATGTCATCGGCCAGAAATATTGTATTTAATTTATTTATTTTATTTTAATGTAATTGTTTTATTTTTTTTGTAGCACTGTATGTTTTCATTAGGAAATCAATAAATAAATAAATAGAAGTACAAGGACTTAGAATGCCTGGAGAAGGTGTATGAAAAAGATTATAGATATAAACACAGAAGATTAAATGCTACAGAGCTGCTAGTACGAGCCAAAAGTTGTAGAGATATGACAGTTGGAAACTTTAGTTCCTCGTAGCTCATTCCTGACGCTAAAAAACGAAGAGTGTACCCCGCCTCCCATGAGGACTCACAGCTTGACTCATATTGGTGTCTTGTTTCTGGCTCTAATGAGCCAAGCGATTGGCCTTTTTAATGAATTAAAGAGTGTGTAGGTATTTTTTTTTCAACCACTCTTTTCATTTTGACAATTTTGGTTTTCTGGCGACTGTGATGACAAACAGCAGCCACACCAAGTAAAAGTTCTTTTTCTGAATTAAAACTCATGACAACGTCTGTAGACCCCACCGTCAAACGCGAAATGAAAGCCATTTGGAGTGATCGTGAGTGATCGTGGAGTGATCACATGTTTGGTGTCCATCCATTTGACTTGTCATTTGCAGCCACGTCATATGGCACTACCGTGAATAGCCACCTTAATTATTTAAATACTATCTATTTGTATTATTTTTATTTATTATGATTATGGTTAGAAAAATACCTTTTCAATTTTACTTTGATTGTCCAGCTAACTAATTGTAAGTTAATAATAACTAATTGTTTTTTTAAATTTAATTTGTAATTCACAATAATCTACATAAAATTGACAACATGTACAATTAAAATGTTATAGAAAAATATCCAGTAGCAAAAAAATGATAACATGATATGCCAAAACTGTTGTCAGCGATTCTGCCTTAATGTCACCTGACTAGGCTATAACCCATTCTAAGGCGGACCTCATAACAAAAACATTAATTATTAATGTTATTATAAATGGCCAAATAAATTGCTATTAGTAACAGAAGATTTGCCAAAATGTACAATGACACTGACAAATCTAATACACAATATAATCAATGGTATTATTTAAAACAATGTTATGTTACCTCTGGTATTTCCTTTGCTCCATGATGCTTAGGGCCACTTCTATTCAGGTACTTTTGATACAAAATAGCACTGTGCCTTTTTCTCTCAAATCGTTCTTCATCACTTAGGACTATAAAGAAAATGCATAGATAAGTGAATTATTACAAAAATCCCTTAAGAGGGTCCCGAGCCTATGCCGTTACACAAATGTACGTAATTTACACTTGCCGGCACGGCCACGCACGTGTGAGTAAATCACATACATTGATAACGCTGAACGTCACCCGCCAAAGCGAAGTAACCTACAGACGGTCACCCGCCAAAGCGAAGTAACCTACATTTTATAATTTTATTGCTCATAGCAAATTGCAAATAACAAAAACTGCAAATTGTGATAAAAGCAAATCCTTTTGCACACGTATTTATTAGAACAAAATGGTCGATTTGACCCGCCGTTCCGACATATTTGGCCCAGCGGACTCAAAATAGCGGCCGTTTTTCAAGATGGTCGCTAATGAACCAAAATGATTTTTCTCATGCTGATTTTAATTACCCATGGGCCTTTTCGGCTATTTTGGGGTCGTATATTTCAAATATGGCAATAAAAATAACTTTAGTTAATTTTCAACAGGATTAAAAACATTTTTAACGAGAATTTACTTTTACGTTACCGTTATGTTATACGCGTCTTTTTCGAGTATTTGCACATTGGAAAAGACGAATCTAAAGTCAAAAAAGTCAAACGAGAGAATAATTTTGTGTATGCTGTAAGTAATTTCTGAAATTTGCTACCCAGAAAACATGGAAAATTTGAACTATATATATAGAATATGTGAATGGGTCTTTGACTTCGAATTTGTAGTCGCTGGCTCAAATATGACGACTACATGTGTTTTGAACAACCTTTAAACGTATTTTGAACCGATTTGAACATATTTGTACATTTGGCCAGAAAACTTAAACGTCCATATTTTTGTACTTGGTATCATCATCAGAACTGGTCAAAATAAATGTACCAAGGACGTTTTATACTACACTATACTACACTGTATATAAATGATTGTACACATTTATGTTTATATTTTCAGCATCATATTTGAAATGTACGACGCCAAAATAACCGTAAAAGACCCATGGGTCTTTAAAATCAGCACGAGAATAATCATTTTATTTTATTGGCGGCCATCTTGGAAAATTGCCGCGATTTCGAGTCCGCTGGGCCAAATATGTCAGAGCGGCAGGTCAAATAGACTATTTTGGTCTAATGAACACACGTGTGCAGAAGAATTTGCTTTTATCACAATTTACAGTATTCTTTCAAAATATGAGACGAACCGCTTCCACTATCAGGATAACAGATACTTTATGATTCTGAGAAAAGAAATAAAAATGGATAATGCTTAAAACAATTATAACATTGTTCTTCTCGTCAGTACGAGGATAAAATGTATGTCGAGAAGGATAAAAAACAGTAATTATTATTTATTTCATAACCAAAATTTTAATTATTTCAAAAAGCAGTTACCTTTATAAATAAACTACTTCCGACGGAAAGAAGGTACAGATAGATTTCGCGGCTTAATGTGATTATATATTTTTGAACAACTTCAATTATGTAATTAAAATTAATAATGAAATAAATTAATGAATGCCACTTTTAAACAGTCTCGAAGTTTGTGGATTTCACTCTGTGCTCCCCGGGATTCGCCCGTTGGATGAACAATTGGAAAGTTCACGAGCACCTTTCTTCTTCGGACCACAGACTGGTGACATTTGGCATCGGCCGTCGCATTCCCCCCACGCCACAATCCGAGTGGCGATACCGAACCGGCGACATTAACTGGGAGAATCTTGAGGCCTTTCCATCGTCTTCCAGTAGTACCGCAGAGGACTTGTGTGTCGCACCTAATGCGGTCATCGAGTCTTCCTGTGATGCCGTAGTAGGGCGGAAGAAACCCCGCGGTGGTTTCGCGGCCCCATGGTGGTCTTCCAAACTCTACGATAATTTTAAATTTAATATTTTAAATAATGTAACGTAGCGATTGAAAATTAATGTGATTGAAAATTGTTATTTTTGTGATGTGAAGCAATGATGAGATGTAAATTTTCTACTGATCGATCAAGGTGAACAATGTATGAGATGAAGTTAAAATAAAAGAAAAAAAAAAATCTCGCTTCAAAATTTTTAAAACTCTTTCTATACTATTGAATATCTATGATATTGAACATTTTCAAAGCCTATTTGATTTTAAAATGATTTTTGAATGATTTTATTTTTCTATGGTTTTAAAATATTTTTAAGTATTCTGTAGTTTTGAATATTTTCAAAGACTATTTGATTTTAAAATGATTTTCAAATTATTTTATTTTTCTATGGTTTCAAAATATTTCAAAGTATTCTATAGTTTTTAATATTTTTAAAGACTATTTGATTTTAAAATGATTTTCAAATTATGTTATTTTTCTATAGTTTCAAAATATTTCTAAGTATTCTATAGTTTTCAATATTTTCAAACACTATTTGATTTTAAAATGATTTTATTTTCTATGGTTTCAAAATATTTATAAGTATTCTATAGTTTTGAATATTTTCAAACACTATTTGATTTTAAAATTCCCGTGCTTTTTCTGGATTATATGACGTGTCGCAACCTTAGAAAAATATGTACTGAATGTACTGAATGTACTGAATCTACCAAAACCAAAATAGTTTAGAATATGAAACTAACCTTTTTGTCAATAGTTTCTTTATCTTTGCTTTTCCTTTTCGTGTTTTCACGAAATATGTTTTCTTGCGCTTCCCCATTAACTAAAATACATGTAGAGTATTATAATAAGTTATAACAAAGATGCCATAAACATCCATTAAAAAAAAACAAATATAAAAAAAATACTTACTGCTGTTTGCTTTTTAATGACGACGCGTGACGACGCGGTACTGCGGTGCAGAAGAATAAAATATTACGTGAGCGCGAACTGATAAGAGCTAACACAAAGCGACGTTCTCTTTTTTTCAATAGCAGCAGGGAAGTGAATCTATTTCATAGCGCGCCTGTGTATTTATTAACGCGGCTACCCATACAAAAAAATGTATGGAGAATCTGATACCTGATTTTCTGGGATTTATTGCATAAAATCCTATTACAATCATTGAAATTTAAATATTTTATAGTGAAGATATGTCATTTAACTTTCTGTTACAATAATTTGTAATTCAAATTATTTATTATTTTCCCAGTGAGGACTAAAACCCCGCGCCCATTTTTGTATATATTCTCGGGTATTTTTATAAAAAACTACGCAAACTATTGCCAAATTTATTATCTCACCTTATAAATGACTTATTGATAAAAACGAGTGTTTTTGTCACTGCTTTTATTAGCGTAGTTTTAGCGGAATAACTAAAACGCTAGACCCTAATTTGAGAAATTTCGTGCAGCACCCTCTTAAGAAAAGTAAATTATTAGAATTATTCACTACATTTTGTTTTTGACAACTTATTTATCTAGGCACCATTCTATAACCAGTAAGGTTTGTTTGTTTATTTATTTATTAATTTATTCATTTATTACACCAATCAACAGTACAGATATACCAGGTCATTGGGATGTACCTTATAAAATAGGAATTAATAATAATTACACACTGAATTATCATACAAACAGAAATTGTTAAAGACTTATTCTGATAAAACTAAGTAATTTACAACATGCCATTTTAAAAGATAAGGGCAGTAAGTGAAAAAAGTAAAGCTGGGAATAGGTTCTGTGTGATATTTTTAGGCCATTTTATAAAACAGGCATTATAGATTTGTTTATTTCAATTTTTAATTTATTTTATTGTGATTGTGGCGTAGTAACATGGAGTTTTACAATTTATTCAGTGCCGCACAAGCTGCCTTTTAGGCGTACAATATTATTTTTTTACAATGTGATTGCATAGACATTCAACAATAATATTGAAAAAAAAACACATATTATAATAATGGTATAAAATGAGTTAGGTTATGTATCGAAAGGTTAAATTAGGTAGGTATGAAAAAATATTTTATTAATATAATTAAAATTTAACAGGAAAATAAATAAGAGAAAATATTAGCTAGCTCAGAATAAAATTTTGTTTCGCAATAACTTAAAAAAATAAAAATAGTTTAAATTTAAACTCTATTACTACAAAACGCTGCACCACATTGCTCCTCGAGTCTCGAGGTTAAAACTGCTCCGTACCGTTTCAAATTACAAAATCGAGGGTGAAATCGACGGCCTTGAGAAAAACGACCATAAGTCATAAACCACTATACGAATCATCAAAAGAAGAACTGTAAAATGATCGCATTGAAATTTCCAATATAGAACATTGAAACCTTATCTCGTAAAACAATTAAATATAGCAAAAATTCTAACCTCGTGTTCTTAGTGAAATTTTTGACAAACACTTTAGATAGTCAACAAACGTGAAAAAATGCACATATGCTACACCAAATCACTAATGCTGATTCACAAATTCTTTTAGAAAGGAAATTACTCACTTTCCTAGGAAAATTCGCACCAGAAAACACCAAAATAACACTTTCCGTGAAAGCCGTGCGCGTGTCGGCAAATGACAGACGTAAAATGGCATTTGCAGGCATCGTATTATATTGAAATTTGGAGCACGCGCTCTGTAATCGATTCAAATTCAAAATTCTTTATTAATCTATAATATTACATATATTTTTAAAATTCAAAGCCATCCTAACTAGGCCTCGCCTGTACTAAGGTAGGCTTAATATAAAAGAAGGTAGAGTGGTTTTCGTAACTTGCTGTATTATCTTTGAATATTATTATGTTACGTTTAACCCTTCAGGCCCCGCGACTTCGATATCGCAGCCAACCTGAGGGTTAACCGCGAGTTTCGGGGCCTGAAGGGTTAAGAAGATAGATATGTCTCCAAAATAATAAAGCGTAATAATATTAAATTTAGGTATATACATATAAACATACACATGCATACATAAATAAATACAGTAGAGCGTCGATTATCCGAACGTCGGTCAATCGAACGACCGCTTAACCGAACTGCTGCGGCCGCAGACTCTTGCTTAAAAACAGAACTCGATTGCCATGAATGTGATGAAAAGACGTTCAAGAATGGATGAGGGTTGATGATGCAGATCCAGGGTACCAAATCATGCAGGACAGCGATATTGTAGACCCCGGGACTGATAATGCTGACGCCGCCAGCACCTCATCGACTAGTGAATCAGAAAATGAAGATGAAAATATATCTACACCTTCTGAAGCACTTACATGTCTAGCTACTGTCTTGCGATGGTTTGAAGCTCAAAATGAAAGCGACCAGTATCAGATATCTGTACTGAAAAAAGTGCGGGAATTAGCTGCTCATAAGCGGATAGGCTTGCTTCGACAGACCAAAATTAAGGACTTTTTTAAGCGTTAATTAGTTCTTCTTCATGTACGTATGTATTACATACACACATATCTATTTTGTTCACGGGATTACTACTCACTATTGTAATAAATAAAAAAAGTTAAAACAGATTACATAGATAATACATATTATTATGTCCATATATGGTTTTATTAATACAGTTTTTTATACAGTTCGATTATCCGAATAAATCGGTTTTCCGAACACCCTTGTCCCCCAATTAGTTCGGATAATCGACTCTCTACTGTATATACTTTATAGATAAATATAAAATAATACTATATACATACATATATCTCACAAACCGTGCTCTATTTTAATATACATGTTATTAATGTCTCCGTTTCTTGTCGACCCATAGTCAAAAGTGACTTAGTTAGGTTTTTCTTTACGCCGTGACTAGATTATCATGCGAAAATGTATCTTCTTCTATACTCTAACGTACCAAACGAAAAGTATGCGTCTCGTTCCGATTTTTAAATCGAATTCTGGCAGTGAGTGCGACATGAAACCCGACAGGGTTGCAATGCAATTTAAGCGAACTACACACGAAACCCGTGCGGGTCGCGATGCAACGGAGGGGTTAGTAATAACTCAACAGAGCAGTGTACCATTTATTAACCCGGTTATAATAATTCAAAATAAATAAATAAAATATGGAGGTGTGAGGCGGTCATAAGGACTCCCAATGGCTAAAAATTTTTGGCTCCAGTTTGGGCTTATTTGACATGTCTAAATGAATCCTTTTGTTACACGTTGTGACAAAAGGAGGTAAATCCGTGTTTTTTTTTAACCAGTTATTTCTATGGAAAAAGGAGTCCCAAGCATAATGAAGTATTCTTATATTTTTAACGTTAATTTTAATACCTGATTCATTTTGACTGTCATCATGATCCACTTTCCTTCGTTTATTTTTCTGACTGGAACTCCCATCCGCAAAGCTCGACTGATGTGTGTCTTTTTCAGAGTGATTCGGTTCCGTTTTAACGTCTAAGAACTCGGAGTAGTCTCTTTTCTTTTTAGCGTTTTCGAGTTTCATCGAAGGGAGGCTTGCTGTGGGTGTTCTCGGCGATGGTTTCGGTTTCTCTGGCACTGTTTTTGGTTTCTCAGGGGTGGGTTTTGTCTCAACAACTTTGGATTTTCTTGGTGACAGTCTCGAAATTGCCGTTAATTCGTCAGTTTTCTTCCGTGGAGATTTTGATATGACTGCTTCTTTTTTCGATGAGGATTTATCAATGTCGTTTTTTAAGGAGCTGGCTTTCTTCGGCGGACTCTCTTGTTCGTCAATCTCAATCAGCGTCTTCTCAAACTCTTCATCTGAGTGAACATCAAGCTCCGGTTTTACGACCTTCTCTTCCTTTGGTTTCTCCTTTTTCTGAGAGCGGACATCGAGCTCCGGTTTCACAACCTTCTCGATCTTCTCTTCCCTCGGTTTCTCTTTTTTCTGAGTGTGGATACCGCGCTCTGATTTCAACACAACCTTCTCTGTCTGCTCTTCCTTCAGATTCTCCTTTTTCCCATTGTTGATATTGAGCTCCGAATTAACAACTTTCCCCGTCTTCTCTTCCTTCGATTTCTCCTTCTTCTGAGCATCTTTATTTTTGTCATTCTCAACCGCCTGGCGTTTGACCGGCGCCGAACTAAAAATGTTATTCACTCGTACTTCTTTTAATTTTTCTGCTTTTTTTGGACTTTTCTGTACAGTTTTAATCTGCTGTTTTGTTTTTGGTTGTTTTGCAGTATCCGATTTTGATTTCTTCGGTGATACATCCTCTTCATCGGAGTTGTCTAATATTCGACGTTTGTTCGATGTCTTTTTAACCTACAATGAAAAACATATAAATATATTAAAAAGAATAAAAAACACGACTGTTGTTACAGAATTACTATTGTATTTATAAAACTATTGTATACATATTTATTATTTGATTATGTGAAACCGCGGAGCACAGCTAGTCTCAAAATAAAGTTAATTTCATGTGTCCGGCCTAATTTTCTTCAGATTTAGCATTAAATTGACCGATTTTAATAACATACATTTATTCCGAAAATTACGATACCTTTTTATTGGATCATATAATAATCTGGGATGTTCACAGCGAAATTGACCAGGAACGCTAAGTAGTCCATAAATCTTATTAGCCACAATTTTTTTTACCTTATCTTCTTTTACAACCGGTGATGCAGGCACAAAATCATCTTCATCGTCACTCAATATTATTGCTCTTCTTTCTTTTTTCCTTTCTTGTTTTGGGGCCGGCGGAACGCTCTGTGTCTTTTTCGGAGCGAAAAACGAGCGGATGTCTTTCGACATCTTCGATTCTCGGTGCGAATTTCACTTGAACTATCACTTAATAACACGATTGGCAATGCACGGAGGGATTCTGCACATTTTTAACACACTTTTTTATGTGAGAAGTCCTAAAGAAGAACATTCGTTAACAGAAAGTTTTTGAAAATCAGAACTGTTGCGTATAAAAATTGACAGCTTTGTCCGATTTGACAGTTCGCACGTTTCGCTGTGGCGGGAATATGCGTTCAAAATTCGAGCGATGAGCTCTATGCCGCGCCGATGAAGAAGTTGTGTTGTTTTCACTACGCTTTTTTAAATGTTAATCTAGCAAAATCTTCTGATAATTCAAGTTTGATCAAAGCGTAATTTTGATTATTATGTTAAAATACCATTTTTATTTGGCGTCTCTGCGGTTATATAAAACGATAAGGTTGGATCGATGACCGTTTGTTTTTATTTGAACGCACTCGCTGTCAGATTTACGTTATTTTTCTTGAAGGCAACGGAAATAATATAATGATATTAGAACAGATTTATTAGGGAAAGACATTATGTAATGATAGTAAATAACGTAATCACGTAATATTTGATTAAAACGTACGGCGAAATTGAAATATTATTAGTGCAGCTTGTTGAGATATTACAAAAAGCTTTACTATGACAGGTCTTGTACGGGGGGCGCCAGTTTTGCATGCAATTTTGCACAAATGTCACTTTTGACAGGTCCAAATTTGTTGAGGGCAGATTTGCAGGAGGCAACCTTGCAGGAAGGGGTCCCATCAAACTTGCAGAAGGCAGATTTGCAGACGGCAATCTTGCAGACGGCATTCTTGCAGGCGGCAGTTTTGCAGAAGGCAATCTTGCAGAAGGCAGTTTTGCAAATGTCAAACTGACGTTTCGAGGGTCGGCATTTTTGCAGACGGCATTTTTGCAGAAAATGAAGTTAGAAGCAAAACATCGTATTTAAAATTTAGTGTTACCAGAGTAGAAATCGACAAAAGCCGCGTTTTCATATGTCAGGGTTGGGAAACCAGTCCACTTCTTTGAGTGTCCTCTCCATCGCGGATCTCAGCAATCAACTTTCGATTGAATCAACCTTCGAAGGAAAGAAAAACCTAACCTAACCTAACCTAACAGAAAAACTTTTTTAATGTTTAGTTTGATGTACTGAATCATCCACTACAAGGATGCCGGTAATTAATGTCACTTCGATTTTAGGGAAAGAAAAACCTAACCTAACCTAACCTAACAGAAAAACTTAAAACATTTTTTTGTTTAGTTTGATGTACTGAATCATCCACTACAAGGATGCCGGTAATTAAATGTGGAGAGGTAAAAATATTCACCACTTAAATTTACCCTGACATGATAATTTGCTACTTCTTTTTCTAAATTTAAAATTAATAACATATGACCGCTTTACTGCTTTATTTTTGGTTTGTAAAATAATATAAAATTATTTTATTCATGTAATCATGTCCTAATGCGCCATTCTCAAACGTTGCTAACTTCGGGTTTGTATGCAAGTTTGCTTTCTGCAAGAATGCCGTCTGCAAAAATGCCGCCTGCAAGGTTGCCGCCTGCTAGGTTGCCGCCTGCAAGGTTGCCTCCTGCAAATCTGCCCTCAACAGATTTGGAACTGTCAAAAGTGACATTTGTGCAAGACTGCCGCATGCAAAACTGGCGCCCCCCGCAGGAAGCAACCTTGCATGCGGCAACCTTCAGTACAGTTTTTAAGTTTTTCTGTTAGGTTAGGTTAGGTTAGGTTTTTCTTTCCCTAAAATCGAAGTGACATGAATTACCGGCATCCTTGTAGTGGATGACTTTTATACATCAAACTAAACATTAAAAAAAATGTTTTAAGTTTTTCTGTTAGGTTAGGTTAGGTTAGGTCATTTTGACATTTGCAAAACTGCCTACTGCAAGATTGCCTTCTGCAAAACTGCCGCCTGCAAGAATGCCGTCTGCAAGATTGCCGTCTGCAAATTTGCCTTCTGCAAGTTTGATGGGACCCTCTTGTACGCTTTCACGAAACGGAATACTTTCCGGCCAGTAACTAGGTATTTTGCGTTGATCCTGTTACTTATATGCACAGACAGTCCCTAATAAGTCTGTGGCACAGACTAAAGGGGCAAACATATTATTGGACGCGTCCGTAAGCTGCGGCTTATGGACGCGACTTAAAGGTTAAGTATCTGGTTATCCCCATCTGTGTAATGAATTTCTCACTGATCATTATATGATCAGTGCTGATCATATGAATTTCTATTGAGCCGTGCACAATATCGGACGTCGGTCGCGGACTTGACCTTGAGGGGACGTCCAAAGCTTCGAGGTCACGTCCGCGACTGACTTCCGATAATGTGCACGGCTCGGGTCCCATCAAACTTGCAGAAGGCAAATTTGCAGACGGCAATCTTGCAGACGGCATTCTTGCAGGCGGCAGTTTTGCAGAAGGCAATCTTGCAGAAGGCAGTTTTGCAAATGTCAAAATGACCTAACCTAACCTAACAGAAAAACTTAAAACCTTTTTTTTAATGTTTAGTTTGATGTATAAAAGTCATCCACTACAAGGATGCCGGTAATTAATGTCACTTCGATTTTAGGGAAAGAAAAACCTAACCTAACCTAACCTAACAGAACAACTTAAAAACTGTACTGAAGGTTGCCGCCTGCAAGGTTGCCGCCTGCAAGGTTGCCTCCTGCAAATCTGCCATCAACAAATTTGGAACTGTCAAAAGTGACATTTGTGCAAAATTGCCGCATGCAAAACTGGCGCCCCCCCACGGCTCAATAGAAATTCATTACACAGAAAACCTTTCAGTCGCGTCCATAAAGGGGAATCATATTATCGGACGCGTCCGTAAGACACGGCTTATGGACGCGACTAAACATTATGCACCGGCTCAATAGAAATTCATTGCACAGATAAACTTTCAGTCGCGTCCGTAAGCCGCGACTGACAGACGCGTCCGATAATATGTTTGCCTCTTAAGCCGCGGCTAACGGACGCGTCTGATAATATGTTTGCCCCTTATAATATGATCAGTGGATCCGTGTGATCAGTGGATCCGTGCACTGATCATATGATCCGTGGTGGATCCTGTTTGACATACTCGGCGACTTCTGAATTTGCTGGTACTTTTAGCCAAATCGTTGTTGCGATAATATATAAGACTACTATTTAGCGCACCAATGCACAGTGGTAAGGGAGACAGCAAGTTCGACCGCATGAAAGGACCGCATACTTTGCCATGGCAACTGGATAACAGGGAAGAAAGAAAGTAAGATCAAAGAAGAAAATAAAAGAACACACACATTTTAGCTTGCAACATCTTAGCATAAATAAAGTCATATATTATGTTATATTATTAAATATATGTAATTAAAGTCACAACAGATCTAATTATTATTAAATATATAAAATTTCAACGCAATATCGTAAAAAAATATATCGGATTTCATTCAATGGAACCGAGCATACAACACGGGAAACGCATCGATATATGATATCCTAGATTGGCCTTTCGTTCTCGAAAATTATTACTTCAAAAACACTACTGAAAGCCAGCCAGTAGTAGTTTGATTGCGGTCTGCTGCTAGACAGCCAACCGTTTCCGGTGTGAGAGCTGCCGCGAAGCATATTGGCGCGGTATTCTCTCGCATACTGTTTAATTTATTGCTCTCTCTGTCGCATGATTTAAGAGCAAAGGGTATGGAGCCAGCTTATTTGTATCTGAGGGCATATCTAACTATTATATCAATGGGGAAACCTCAAATGAAATGGCCATTAAAGTTGCAATTTAAATTCGGATTAAGATGTATGAGCTCATCTCTAAAATCCAAGAACCCAAACCCTCAGGCCACAGATATTTTTTTGTTATTTAAAAAGCGTTACAGACTTTAATGACAAGTAGGTGGAAGATGACTATTTCGTACCACCTGACGGGTCTACGCGGTGATGAATAGTAAGAGGTCATCTGGTCCATTCGATGTACTCCTCCCATAAATTGATTATATGTGCAATTTCCTCTGGCCTCTTATTTTTTTCTTAGATACTTCACCCATTCGAGCTTTGTTTTCTTGAAAATAAAATTATTAGTTTTTTCTATTGGAAAATTTGAAGAACTTGACTGTTAAATAAAAGTTTGACAAGCGTTTGAGCACGCTGCCCCATCTATTTGTAGGTAAAATATCGCTGATAAACAATATTAGCGATATTCTACCTACCGCTAGATAGAGCATCGTGCTCTACGCTTTTTATACTATTAAAAAAAGAAAAACTAATTTTTAAAAAAAAGCGGTATTTAACCCGTTGAGTATGAGTCAACCAAATCTGGTCACGAAACAATTATCCGTTGAGTACGAGTCGACCAAATCTGGTCGCGCGTTTTTTTTCACTTCTTTGACGTTCTCATATTTATTCATAATTATCTAATTATTTTACAAAATGATATTTCAATATTCTATATTCGAAATTTCAATGCAATCATTGTGCAGTTGTTCTTTTTATGATTGGTGTAGTAGTTTCGTAGTTATAGTACTTTAAGTCGATGTCGCCGAAAATCCTGCAAAAGAGACAGATGCATCCATGAAAATACCCATTTACTCCAAGGGTTAAAAAAATATATTTTTTGTTTTACCTTAACTTTTTCCTAAAAGTCGCTTATTTGCTCTTACTGATTCACCCCCTTCAAGGATGCCGGTTAACCCCTCAGGCCCCGATTGGCCGATATCGGCCAAAACACGATTCTGAGTGACGGCCCCGATTTTATTTAATTTGCTTGATTTTATTGTTTTATTATGTTAATATGTTATATTTTATTATGGGTACAGTGGTTTGGCAGTAATTAATGTTTTGGTGAGACAGTGTCGTAATTGAATTTTTTTACTAATTTTTACTAAAATTTTTTGGGACAGCAACTTGTCAATCGGCTGAGGGGCCGAGGCCTGAAGGGTTAACCCTTCAAAACTCATCCTGTATATGCTGATTTAGATGAACAATAAATAAATATCTTGCCTCAAAGTTATGAGTTTTTCTTCTGGTGACACACATGGCCTCATATGGGTTTCGGAACTTGAGATATCTTCCCTGATCAATGCAATTAGTTTGTCAAAACGATTTTATAGACATTCTTGAATAGTCGAAAAATCCCCAAACATTCTTAATTTGGGATTTAAAGTCATTGTATTGGATGCATCCAATACCGCCTTCTTCACTTCTTTTTTATTAACAACCAGAAACACAGTATTGTTTCTACGACTTGCATCTATAAACTGCTGACGTTGATTATATCTGCACGCCAACCGCTTACTAACCGCCGCTGTATAACAAAAATTTGCAGGTCAAACAGCACTGTTTGCAATTGTGCGGTTTCCGCGTGTCTGAAAGAACCCTTAAGGTAAAATTCCGAACACGACCACAAACTGCAGACCGCAAACTGCACTACTGGTTTCAATGCATATCAATGGTAAGCATTCGAAAGATGGCGCCAGTGCCGCTGCTGTGCTGCGGCCGCAGACTGCACTACCACTTACGACCCGGTAGTGTCGCCGAACTGCATAGTAATAACGCGTGGTTTTGTATGTATATCCTCCTAGCCGAGTTCGGCCATAGCAACTGCATTATACTTTTTTTTATTTTTTTTTTATGGTTGAGGGTTTTGCTAGTGCGCTCTCAGGTGACTAATGTAGCCGATCTTGGATTGGAATGTGCGTGCACCATCGATGTAATTATACTGTATGGCCGCCAGTGGTCAAGCCTTCGCGCTTGACGTTTAAGTCGAGCGGCATCTTCTTTTCAAAATCATCTACATTACCCCGAACTAGTAGTCTCCATCCTGGGCGATCTTCCACTTTACGCTCCTACTGAGAGGGTTCAATGTTGCACCTTTTCATATGTCTTTTCTGAGCATCCTTATATCTGAGGAGCTGGCTTCCTTGTTTCCGCTTGCCGTTCAGAGTAAAAGATACGCTTTGACACGCTCTCATCAGCCATACGGGAGACATGTTCGCACCATCTCAGCTGTCGTCGCATCATGTATGCTTCTATTCCGCTGACTTTAGCACGTCGAAGAACTTCCGTGTACCTCACACAGTCCGACCATTTGATGTTCATTAAGTCGCGTTGGCATCAAAGGTGGAATTTGTCAAGTGCGCGAATGTACTTTCGGTATGGGCACCATGTCTCTGACGAGTAGAGAAGGTTTGGGAGGACGATCACCATGTAGACAGGCACTTTTCTTCCCAGCTTGGTGTGGCTAAATATAAAAAATCGGTTTGATGTCGTCCAAAATACAACTGAGTACAAAATCTAATTGTCTTTTATTTAAACGATAATTATTTCTCAATATTTTTTTGCCACTCCACAGATGATTTTCAATCAGCATTGAAAAATTTCTTTCATTGTGAGCTTTCTTCTTTTTCTGTTATATAACAACAAAAAGTCATTATCATCTTCCTCTTCCAACAAAAGACTCAAAATCATATCGGAATCGGTAAACACATACTACATCTCGAGGGAACGCGACTGACTGCAAGCTCGGTCTGTCGCTCTGACCGCAGGCGACAGCAATTTTGCAGTCACGTTCGGAATAGTACCTTTATGGTCTATTCCGGAGACTTCCTTAAAATCAGTTTCAAGGAAAATAACTCAATCGACAGTGTTTTGGGTCTTATTTCTAAAATAAATACTCCAGTTTGCAATTTTAATTGTCTTTTATTTATTCATAATCAATTTTACTATCACAAACATCAAAAATCGGGAATAATCGAAGTGCATATCACAAAATATGTCTTGTATTTTAAAAAATAGTTCTTATATTAATTAAGTAGTATATATATATAAAAAATGTACAATTACATACAGTATTCTGTACTACGGATCCTACAATTCGCTAGCTAGGTAAGTAACCTATGAAGTTTCAGGCCGTTAAGGCTTTGAAACACATCAAAACTAATTAGTGGTGTTGCTTCACGGTCGATGAGCAAGTAACATCGAAAGATATGCCAATTTGAATGATTGTTTTATTTTTTAGGGTAAATTCCTACAGACTTGAGTTCTATGAATGTAGTACCTAACCCTCGCGTTGGTACCGGGACAAGGTAGGATATGTACAGGACATGAGGAAGCAGATGCCATGGCAAGGGAAGCGTACTGGAACCCCTACTGGGCACAGTATGCAGACAGTAGCTTCTCTTAGAACAAAAAGCTTCTGCTAAGGGCTTGCATATGGCCGAGCATATGTTCGAGAAATTTGCCAACCTCCACCCGCCCATAACGCCAGCCTAAGACCTACCAGAGGGATACCAAGATGTATCCCTCTGCTCACTTCCCTCGCACCCTATCCCCGCATCACCCTGCCGCTAGAGAGTGCGCTTACTGCTCAGTATACTGTGTCCTTGGTCCAGAACCGGTCATAGGCGTATCAGACTGGCGTTCCTAAAACTTGCCACCAAATATTCGCTGGAAAGAGAACGGGAAATCTACTGGAGGGACGCGCCCGGGATAAGGCAATCCAAAACCCATCGCAAATATATCTGAAGCATTGCTCAATCTGGGCAGACCCAAATAAAACAGTATCAGCACTAATGACAGGATACATTGCCCTCAATAAACACTTCACAGCCATCGGAAAAAGGACTGATCCACTTCCTAGAAAATGGAGATAGGATGATATGACTGCTCTACTTGTTTTGTGAGAATGCCACGCTTAAATTTTAGAGCTAAAACTATATTAAGACACCCTTATCTGAATCCTAACGAACTTCTTACAGTGCTAAACTGTAATACAGGGTGAGTTTTTAATTAGTGACAACCTTGAAGTGGGAAAGTATGAGCAAATAAGCAAGTTTTGATAAAAACATCTGGATAAAATACAAATTAAAAAAAATAATTAAAAAATATCGTTTAAAAAAAATATTATAAAAACAGTTGAGCGTGTTACGCCATAAGTGGTAGATAAAATATTGCGAATATTATTTATTCACATTTTTTTACCTATTGCTAGATGGCACAGCAAGCTCAAAGCTAGTAAAACTTTTATTTATCAATGAATTTCCAACTTTCCAAAAATAAAATTATAGTTTTAAAAAAAATATTAAAGGCTAAACCCACTTGAAGGATGTCACTAATTAAAAACTCTCCTATATATCTGGAAGAACTCGGATCCATGTGAGGCTCTCCACCGTATGCATGAGAAGGGTCATTACGAGAAGGGCATTACTTCGGTCATGTTGCCAGGAGAAACCCAAAGAATCTGGAGAAAATGCTTTCCGAGGGTCAAGTGGAAGGAAGAAGAAGCAGAGGCAGATCACCGGCCGGATGGAACAACCTCATTAAAGAAGTTACAAAAGGGTCAATACAATCTGCGACCCGCCATGCAGAAGACAGGTCGAAGTGGAGGAGCCTCGTAGGCAAACTGTTGTCTAGTGGCCACGATCCTTAGTAATGAGGGAACGACGGAGAAGAATATGTGGGGCGTAGCAGCCAATTCCAGCCAGCAGGATTAAAAAGATATTAGGTTGTAAATATTAGACGTATGTACAATAAAAAAGTGTCATATGTATATTATTGAGCTTATTATAACCAATCAGTACCCTAGAACAGCGACTTATTGTATATCGCTTTATTAGGATGATATTTGGGTATGTATATGATAACGTGTATGTATTGTGACGGTCAGCGGCTTCCTGCAACATAAATAAAGCGGAAAAACCAGATTTCCCGTCTCCAAGCTCAAAGCTCCGATGTAAACAAACGCACGCGTCAAGAGTCGAAATGCACGGCCCGCCCGTCCCATCTGACGTTTCTCCCTCTTACTACGATGGACTGGGTCGGAAAATACGGTACGGCGATGAAAGCCGAAATAAATACGTATAATTATATAATTTTATTATACTGGCCGAGAGCCAATAAAGGATAAGTCAACACAAATAGTTTTTCAATTCCCAGTATTTCTTTCTGACAGCGATAGCTGTCACCTGGGACAAGGCTACGATAATTAGGATCGAACAAAGGTTTACAAAACCTCCAAGACTAAATATATGTCACAGTATATGAAACAGTGTCAGCACTAATAATAGGACCCATTGCCCTCAACAAACACCTCACAACCATCGGAAAAAGGAGGATGTGAAGAGAGAATCATAGTTGATGCACCATAGTAAGTCCCGAACAACTGTCTACATCACGAATTAAAAATCTCAACAATGAAGGAGGAAATTAAAAAATTAAACTATCCTACCGAAAACGAATCTTACATCCCTAATTTCAAGTTTCTACTCCACCTCTACGAGGAGGTCTACTGGGCACAGATCGAGGACCCACGATACCACCAGCCAGGACACCTGGAATGGCACAATGCAATTCTGCAGACGCCAGAGTCACCAGGCGGTGGCTACAACATCAGCCCCCTCCCCCCAGAAAATATATAGAAGAAGAAGAAAAACAGACTTAAGCTACGCCATTGAAAGTAATAAATAAATGCTCTCAAATTTGATTTTGTCCTACCGGAATTTCAACACCTCACAAAGAACACACATTTAGACTAGATGGCTTAAGCAGCTAAGTTTCGCACTCTCTCCAGGAGCATATCGCAAGTCTTTTTCGCGTCGCCGAGCAGCATGCCTGTGTTGGGTCTGTAGAAGACTGGGTTGTCTACGGCCGCGTACCCGACGCCGAGCGATCGCTTCAATACGACGACCTGAAAAATTCAAAATGTTTAAATTGGTATAAAACTGCAGAAACGGACAAATCTTTGTTGACTTTAATTTTTTGTTTTATATGAGATGAGTAGTAAATGGGCTCCTATTAGACATGATTTTTTATAATAGGTAAATGTAGCTAATCAACCCCGTCCACGCATGGCTGTGAGGTTTCTGTGGCCATTGGTATATGTGCTGTATAATTTCAAACTCTGCTAGATCCAGTTTAAAAAAAATACATTTTTACTCTATCGTCTCGTGTTTCCTGCTTAATTTATAGCTAATGGGCCCATGATGAGGTGGCCACGATGACCCATGTGTTCAGGGTCGGTCACACTCACGGGTCAACACCCATCCGATGGCCTCCACGCATGGGGTGCGAACCTGGGTAGGACACTGGGTCAACCAGTCTCCCCTGGGAATCAAACCTCTGGCGCTCCTGGACGGTCTGCGCATCGAGCGGCGCAAGCCAATCGACTGTGCTCTCCGACTAACAGTCGGGGGAGTCTGGGAACTGTATTGTTTCCTATAGAGCGGGGGTGGTTGTCTACCTTACGGCGACTGCTCTTGAAATGACCATTGGCCATCCGATCCCGGTTCAGAGTCGGGCAAAGGACGCCTTGGTCCGCGATAGATTCGGTGCACACCGTTTCACCGCTTCGTAAGGGAGAGGACCGCGCAAGCGACCTCGAACTTGGAACCAATCGAGAGACCGGAGAAATCTGGTCACAATTGGAAGAAAGGGCGCGAGTGTCGGCCCGCCAGGTAACATCACTGGCTATCTCGCGGTTAAGGCGTTGATCTCTTACGGGTTGCTAGATGGTGGACTGTTTTGTCCCAAGTCTTCTACGCTCACTGCAGGGAGATAGAACGACTAATCGTTAAAACTTCCTGTGGTGACGGGCTCGCCCGCTGTAGTCGACAACCCAAGTTGCTTAATTTATAGCCTATGCAATACCACTGTAAAAAATATAATAAATTGTTAATGTATTATGTTTGCACCTAGTCAGAAAAAAGAAAATTATTTAACGCTAAAGTATAGAAAACCAAAGAAGGGTCTTTCGAAATATCTAATTAGTGACAACTTTGATAAAGAGAGGTGAATATTTTCAATTCCAAAGAAATATACAATTTTGCTAGCTATGATAACAGCAACATGTAAATTAATAACCCAAAAAAGATGTCTGCCTTGATCACAAAAAACATGGTGAAAAAGATGTCAAAAAAGATTGCTCAATGTCTGATTACTCAATCGCAAACTTTCCATTTTGAAAAATGATATATTTTACTTTATTTACTTTATATACAAAGGTTAAAATCACCATTTTTATCTTCTAATCTTTAAAACCTTTTAAATATACCAGGTAATTCTAGAATATCGATCTCGATCCCGGTAATTCTAGAATATATATTTAATGTAATAATAGTAAAAATTATAGTATTATACAGTGGCGTAACTAAGCCGGTGCGGCGCACCCAATGTCGTTCGGGGGCCCGAAATGGAACTTCCTCCACAATCGACACTTCCCCCACAATCCAACACTAATAGAAAGCTAAGGAAGCCGAATAAACTGATGTCTCAAAACTGATCCATAATTTTGCAGAATGCAAATCAAGACGGAAACACACTAGAAATATAATTTTTTATAATGTATTAAGTAGCTAATTTAAATACATATGTAGATATGCAAAAACTGCAGCATTTGCAATAATCTTATGTGGGTATTTTCAAGTCGCCAAGTCGCACAGCTGTCTTGCCACATGTGAGCGTTCACCTTACCAACCATTCACTCCCCTTTCGAAGCAATAGAATTTGAGATGCGGAAATCGCAGTTTTAGATAATTTTTCTACGAAAGAGTTGATTATTTTTCTGGAAAGACCAAGATCTTTAAAGAGGTAAAACAGAGATTTAGCTGGCAGGCCCCGAGCGCCAACTTCCACCGCGTGAAGGTGAACAGTGGGCTGCCAAAAGGCCAATCGGCCTTTTGGCAGCCCAGCAGTTAATCTAATAAATTAAAAAAATATGCAGTAGCTGTTTTACTTATTTTGCATAAATATTAGCATAAATTTATGACAATAATATTTATTATGTAACTCTTATTAACCCCTATATCCGATAACCCCTATATCCGGTTAGCCGATATCGGCCAAAACACGATTCAGCGTGACGGACGTTTTAATTTTATTTTAATTTATTTTATTTTATTTTATTATGTTTTATTATGTTAATATGTTTCATTTTAATTATGGATACAGTGGTTTGGCATTAATTAATGTTTTGGTGAGACAGTGTCATAATTCAATTTTTTTACAAATTTTTACTAAAATTTTTTGGGACAGCAACTTGTCAATCGGCTGAGGGGCCGAGGCCTGAAGGGTTAACAGAAAATTGATCCTACTATAAAATAGACCTATCTGGATCTGACGGAGTTTGACTGAATTAAATGACACATATGTATGTGTATGTTTATATGTGTATCTATGCATGAATGTTTCGCCGAATCTCGCAAGTTCATCTGACGACTTCCCTGCATATAAAAAACCACAAATAATATCAATGATTCACCTGTTGTGCATTCCATACTTTGAGTACTGGCATACCAGCTATCGGTGACTGAGGATCGTCTTCCGCTGCCTTGTTCACTGTGTCGTTTGCACCTAGTCAGAAAAAAGAAAATTATTTAACGCTAAAGTATAGAAAACCAAAGAAGGGTCTTTCGAAATATCTAATTAGTGACAACTTTGATAAAGAGAGGTGAATATTTTCAATTCCAAAGAAATATACAATTTTGCTAGCTATGATAACAGCAACATGTAAATTAATAACCCAAAAAAGATGCCTGATCGCCAAATGCTCAATGTCTGATTACTCAATCGCTAAACTTTCCAATTTGAAAAATGATATATTTTACTTTATATACTTAAATTGTATTATACAATTATATATTTTACTTTATTTACTTTATATACAAAGGTTAAAATCACCATTTTTATCTTCTAATCTTTAAAACCTTTTAAATATACCAGGTAATTCTAGAATATCGATCTCGATCCCGGTAATTCTAGAATATATATTTAATGTAATAATAGTAAAAATTATAGTATTATACAGTGGCGTAACTAAGCCGGTGCGGCGCATCCAATGTAGTTCGGGGGCCCGAAATGGATCTTCCTCCACAATCGACACTTCCCCCACAATCCAACACTAATAGAAAGCTAAGGAAGCCGAATAAACTGATGTCTCAAAACTGATCGATAATTTTGCAGAATGCAAATCAAGACGGAAACACACTAGAAATATATTTTTTTATAATGTATTAAGTAGCTAATTTAAATACATATGTAGATATGCAAAAACTGCAGCATTTGCAATAATCTTATGTGGGTATTTTCAAGTCGCCAAGTCGCACAGCTGTCTTGCCACATGTGAACGTTCACCTTACCACCCATTCACTTCCCTTTCGAAGCAATAGAATTTGAGATGCGGAAATCGCAGTTTTAGATAATTTTTCTACGAAAGAGTTGATTATTTTTCTGGAAAGACCAAGATCTTTAAAGAGGTAAAACAGAGATTTAGCTGGCAGGCCACGAGCGCCAACTTCCACCGCATGAAGGTGAACAGTGAAGCCGTTCCAGGTGACGGCATTTGCGAGATCATGGTATTTATTTGATTTGTACTCGTGGTCTTTTGGGATATTTGATTCCCATGGAACAGTTAATTCTACGATAAGGGCCAGCTTCCGAGATAGAGAGTAAAGAGTTATATCTGGACGGAGGGCTGTGCATCCGAGACTTTCAGGGAATTTATACTGCTTAGAGACATAATCAACCTCCAGAATCCAATCTGAAGCTTTCTCGATTATTAAGAAAGGTTTTGTAGTTAAATGTTTTTTGCCTTTAGAGCCATCCCCCACAAACTGTATTGGGGGTTTGGAGGGAAGTATCAAACCCTTGTTGGCACGAGCCACTGAGAGGCTAATTACCTCGCGAATAACAGCGAGGACTTTGTCATGGCGGTAAGTGTACCGTCCTTGATCTAAGGCCACCTTGCAGCCAGCTAGAATATGTCTAGCTGTGCAAGGGGTATTGCTACAAAGGGGACATGAACTATCCTCGGCATAGCTTCAACGAGCGAGGTTACTGGGGTCTGGAAGTGTATGCTGAAAGGCATTCAAATAAAATTTCAGCATCTCTGGTGTCCAGTCATAGAGCATTACCTTCCAGTGCATTGGAGGCGGAATGCAAAAGTCCCCAATTGTTGTCCAATCATTCTGGCATTGAAGACCAATAGCATGAGCCATACTGTTGCTATCGTAATCTCCCCGCAAGAGAGACTTCTTCAAGTCGACATTGCTCATGGTTGTACTGCCATACCTCAGACCAGTGCCATTCTGGCTGATTCCAGTAAGGAACTTTTTGTGGAAGTCTACGCGGGCTTGTAGATCATTTGAATCACTACGGCCATACGTGCTTATATGATTGATTATTTAGGAGTAAAACGTCGTATTAATATAGGAGCAAATATAGGAGCAAATTCTCACGCAAAAATATTTCTATGTTATCCTGTGAGTCCCGCTGTTTCGCAATGTACAATATAAATATGTAATGTAGCTAGGTATACAGTATTTACATCCTATATGCCATAATGAATGTATGTAAGTAAGTAGGGGCAGCGGTCTTTTGGTCAATTTGCACCGGGGCCTATATTTTGTAATGATCTGAAAATCATCACATGATCGCTTAGCAGCTTTAAGCTAAACGCAAAATAGATTAATCGAATTAAAAAAAAAAAAAAAAAAAAAATCAAATTGTACTTAAAAAAAGATCATAGTGACATCTAGCGATTTAATTCAGGAACTAAAACTGACAGATGAAGGAATGTCAGTTGCTAAACTATAGAGTGCAGTGCCAGCGTCACATAAATAAAGGGGTTTGAGAAGTTTTTGAGAGTTAAGGACATCATTAGGGGTTTCAAACTAGACAATCAGGGGTATTTGGCAAGAAATTAGCATATTTTGAGATTTTTACGAAAATTCGACGTAAAAATCAATAATTGACAAATAGACAATAGAAGCATGCTTATGGTCTTAAAAAGTCGACCGATTGGTTTTTTCAAAGAAATATAAAAGGGGTTCATTAAATAGTAGGAATTATGGGAGAATTTAATAGCAATATTGATAAAGTCATTTGAAGAACATTTAATTTATTATTAAGAGAAATTGGAAAACATAATCGACATCGATGGAAGAAAGCCGAATTAATGAAATTAAAAGAATTTTTCACCAATTAATTGCCAGTCAAAATAAAATTTAATTGTTAAAATGAGGAAATTTAGAAAAACTTAATTAAAGTAGAGGAATTACTAGATAAAAATACTATCAATAAATAAAATTGAAATAAAATAGTTATATTATTTCGCTTTCAAATGCGAAAGCGGAAACGACGCGCAAGAAAGGCGGCAAGATCAAGTCAAAGTATGATGATTTCCCGCCGAATATGAAACATCAATTTCTCATAATACGTAAAATAAATACTTAAAATCATATGTAGAAGTAGAAGCACGAATTATCGTTAAGAAATTCGCTTGTTAGCAATGTAGCAGAGCGTTATTTAACGAAAAAATAGATAAATCAGATCGTTAATGACTGATTAGTCAATAGTTATGGATTAAATTATTAAAAAAAGGTCACATCGATAGGGGTGTTATATAAGGGATGGACGTGTTGCTTCCGGCATCCATTAAGAAATTTTAGTTGCACGCACTAAAGCTGCGAACGTTTACGAAAGAAAAGTATATTTTGGTGCTCAGATGTGAGACAAACAGTTTAAAATAAGGGCACTGGGATGCTGTGAAGCATCTTAGTGCCCAGTTCATTTAAATTCGTAATAAGTGTACAGATCGTATATCACAGAAATGCTTTATCGCACTCGTCATTGAGGCGCTTTTTACAAGGACACTAAAAAATGAACAAATAATAGAAAATCCAGTGCTAAAAATGTGAATCGAGAGAGCTACGCGAGTTGGCATGTAAAAATCCAACATTTCAAATAAAATAGAAGTACGAGATCTCGTCGTGTTGCAATACAAAATTATAGCAAAGATGGCGGACGAGTCAAAGTGAAGACGTCAGATTAATATATCACAACATTGCGAACGTTCTTCGGAGGTGTAAAACATAGCGTCGAAATAAGGGAAAAACATTGATGAGAATGCAGTAACGGCTTGGAATTGCAGTACGATAGCGAAGCGGTTGGGGTTTCTAAACAGACATTCGTCGTGTTGAGGGCAGATTTCTAGGAAGGCGACACACACCGAAGAGATTGACATTAGTTATAAGTGCATAATTGTGAATGCAGCTGTAAATACGGGGAAGTATAGCCGAGAGTCATTGTCGGCAAAGATGTACTAAAAATATGTAAGTTTATTTTTGCCGAAGCTGGCGTTATTTAATTATTTAGGCCGAAGCTAGCAACCAATATGATCATTGTTGTATATTTTTTGGGGTTATAAATATTCGAGTTTTTGTGGGGTTGTTGAAATTATTAGAAATGTTAAGTAGTTGTAACGTAAAAGCGTGATTTCTACATATTTGCACGTTAACTAAAAATGAGGCATTTAACATCGATTGATATGAAGAGTCGTTGATAATTCTACGAGATAAACCTCTAGTCAGACTCTTATTTAATTTGGAAGAGAGATAGCCTTTGCTTACTCCATTAAATTTGACACAAGCCATTTATATAATGTGCTCACGGATTGGGAACTTAGTTAAGGACACATTCGAATTATACTGAATGTTAGAATAAAATTAAAGATAAGGAAAATTGTAGATTATATTAAGGTTTTTTTTCGTTTTGACTGATCGATGGGGTTTCACGGATAACGGGGAGGGAATAGTATTAATAGAAATAACAGAACGAAAACCATATGGACATTCAGTGGACTGGATGATAGCCAGGTCGTAGTTTATATCGGGCATTAGCGACTGCGGTCATTTAAATTCATTATATCACTGGAACGCCATCGACTAGTTGACAGTATGTTAGTTTATAAGTAATTTTATTGTTGTATGTAAACATTACGATTCATGTTTCAATATAAATTGACATTGAACATATTTAAATAAATAAGGGATTAGAATCTAATTGTCGAATTTCACGGCGGAGATTTAAACTCATGCATTATCATTATTAATATCATTTTTTATTAACAATCGACTGAACGCAGCCATTGTTGTCATCGACAAATAATCGATCGAAAATAACTCAAAGAACAAATTGTAAATATTTTGTGGTGAATTAGGCGCTCATTATTATAAATATAATTCACAATAATAGTACTTAAACTAAAATAGAAGAAATTATAATTTTAATTGTTTAATATATGCATTTTGGTTTAATATATGGATTATAAATTGGAGAAGATTTGTTTCATTGAGGAAGTAAATACAAAGAGGGAAATTATTAGGCAAGGTATTGGAAGCCTATCCCTCTTGAAGGTAATATTATCACTATCGCTGATATGGTAGTGAAGTAAGTGGATCAAAAGTAAAGCTTACAATTGTGGAAATAATATATAAAAATCTTCTCTGCAAATGACATATAAATCATAGATAAAGTTACAAATAGTAATATTAAGTAAAAGTGGTTCTGACATATGCCGTCCCAATGTGGTGGGCCAATAGACATTGAAAGCATCGTAACATAACATAACGAGAAATAGATTATAAATCATAACTCGTAGATAAAGAAATAGTAGTAAGTAAACATTTCTTTACAATTTCTTAGTTACGCCACTGGTATTATATATATTCATTTCAATAAATATTACAAGGTCTTGATAGTTAACACAGTGTAAAAGTATAATAATTTAAAAAATGGAAATTATAGTCCAAAAGTCAGTGACAAAAAGGTGCAAGAGTTTTGGAAAAGTGACACTTTCAGCTCAGACATTATTTTGGCCGTTGAATGCCAGGGTAGTCAGCATGCCAGATTCCGGGACACCTGGCGCTGGCGTACTAGGAAAGGTGTAATTTTAATTAGTACCCCCAAAATGTTTTGGAAAAGCTGAATATTGCTGGAAAGTTTTGGAAAAAAGCTGGAAACGCTTTTCCAAAACTCTTGCACTTTCTTGTCGCTGGCTCCCCAACTACTAGTACTGAGATGTACCCTTGATTATAATATTTTGGCAACCATCTAGCGGAATGACATGTTTACTCTTTGTTAATGTTGATTTTTTAATCACAAAGTTTTTAGCAAAGTCACCAGACATAATTGCTAGATAATGGTGGCTTTTCTTATTCTTTAAAAAGTCATACATTATTATCAATAACACATCTTCCATATATCTACAATGGTTGAAACTGGTACATTTCCTAATAATTCTAATACGAAAAAGGGGAAAATAAGTGATAACTCTGAAAGTATTTTAGCTGCAGTTATGAGATTTCCACCTTAAGATAAACTGCATTTTTTAATGAATATAAGTGAAAATGGCCAAAATGCTGAGAAACTATAAAATCTTCAATTAGATATTCGAACAGTTCAATCCTTCGGATGATTGAAGTTATGCAATAACTTGTATATACTTACCGATGACGAGGACTAGCTCCGTCTCCTTGAAGTCATCGTTGATCTCCTCCATTTCCAGAACATCGTCGTACGGCACTCCGGCTTCGGCCAGCAAAACGTTGAGCTGTCCTGGCATCCTTCCTGCTACGGGATGGATCGCAAAACGCACCTTCTTTCCCATATCCTTGAGCATTTTTACCATTTCCGCGATCGGGTACTGCGCCTTCGCCACACAGAGACCATAACCTGAGGAGAAATACATCCTATATATTAAAAAGTAACGCTGCTTCGGCTTTTGTAGAGTATAACTCTATTTTTCCATTAACGGATCGAATCAAAAGTGATATCTTGGAAGAAAATCATATACATAGTAATGGATTTGTGGTTATGTTGGCGATGTGGAGAGGGGGGGGGGGGGGGTACAAAGAAAAAGTAGACAATTGAATCAGTGACCAAAACAATTACAAATCGAATGTGCTACGTCCAGGCGATTATTTGATGTGAGGCACCATGAGACACTTCCTTTCATTCACTCATAGATCTGGCATCTACACAGCTGTAGCATGTTTAGTGGAAAACTGCTTTTGCAAAGTTAGTTTTTTCGGGATCGCTAAAATTGAGTCAATGTCAGTTCTATTTATTTATTTATTTATTTAAGAATTAATTACTATAAAACATTGATTAGCTTACAAAAATAACAGGAACAGAATGGCAAAACCTTAACCTTTTGCTTATTTGTTTCTGTCACCCAACTAGGACTAGCCCGTTCTAGGGTGGACAGGACTCCAATATTACAATCAAGTTTGCTTGATCGCTTGGTTGCCTGCAAATGTACAAGTTTTAGTAAAAAGCTAATGACACTAAATTGCCCTAAAATGTGGTCTTCAGAATAAAATAAAAAATAATAATAATAATAAAATATTAAAAATATATAATAAATAAAATGCAATTCCATTATTAAATCGGCAATAAATATAATATAAAATTCGATTAAATAATATAAATAAAGTTATATGTGAGAAAAGAAAGAAACAGTCATTAATATTTAATATTATGGTTAAGTAATATAAGATTTCATATAAAAATACCTAGTCTAAAAGTATAATTCATTGTCAAAGTCAAATATTTTTTGGTTTGTTTCCTTAAATGGCAATGTATAAATGATTGCTGGTATTAGAGGTTTAAAACTATTTGAGTATTTATTTTAAAATCTGGCATGGGAACAATAGAAGCAATTTTCCTAGGGACATAAATATAATATCATCATTAACCCCTCAAGCCCCGATTGGCCGATATGGCCACAACACGATTCAGCGTGACGGCCTCGTTTTAATTTTATTTTAATTTAATTTGTTTGATTTTAATATGTTTTATTATGTTAATATGTTTCATTTTAATTATGGGTACAGTGGTTTGGCAGTAATTAATGTTTTGGTGAGACAGTGTCGTAATTCAATTTTTTTACTAATTTTTACAAAAAATTTTTGGGACACCAACTTGTCAATCGGCTAAGGGGCCGAGGCCTGAAGGGTTAACCCAATCTTTTAGATAGAGATTCTTTATCGCACATTAACCCTTCAGGCCTCGGCCCCTCAGCCGATTGACAAGTTGCTGTCCCAAAAACTTTTAGTAAAAATTAGTAAAAAAATTGTATTACGACACTGTCTCACCAAAACATTAATTACTGCCAAACCACTGTACCCATAATTAAAATGAAACATATTAACATAATAAAACAAAATAAAACAAATTAAATTAAAATAAAATTAAAACGGGGCCGTCACGCTGAATCGTGTTGTGGCCGATATCGGCCAATCGGGGCCTGAGGGGTTAAACAAAAACATACAAAAGGCGGACTTATTGCCTAAATATTACTCCGAATGCATTGGTGCGCCAGACATTTGCCAGACTTATGTCAATACTGTGTTATAAAAAACTACCTCTTTTATCGGGACATCCATTCTAAAATGCTTCCTCTAACAAAGAAATCCATTTTCATTATCAGAGGAAATACTCAATGAAGTCATTTTCATTCTCACAAAAACTTTACTTGAACCATATAACTTTCACCAGCTTCAACTTTTTCTACACTGAAAGTCGGTATTGGTTTCAAAACCACTCACCTACCCACAAGCTTGGTTTTAAACTCTGTATTTTTATATTTGGATGCACATCTGGATTTTAAAAATACAATTTAACCCTATTATCAAAAGAAATTCATTTTGGTAACCTCTTAGTATCAATTCAGGAGTTTTGAAAACCTAAATATTAAAAACTAATTTTTATTAAGTACCTGGTTAAAAAAAAAAACGTAATTTATGTAATTTTATTGAAATCCGTAACCGGTTTTATTTGTTGTAAATCTGCATACATTAAAAAAAATATTATTACTGTAATACTGTGTGATTTCTCAATAAAGAATTGAAAAAAAAAAAAACCCATAAAAAATTGATTTTTCCCTAATTCAAGTAGATGACGTCTTTGATTCTGAGATACTAATTGCATATTATTTATTATATATGCATACCATTTTATCTTTGAAATGAAACAAAACATTATATGAAAGAATGTATAAATAAATAAAATACAAACGGAGCTGCCATGGAATTCACCAATCGGGCCCATCATATATAATTATTACACTTCTGGGAGGTGAAGGGTGGATTCCGGACTAACAACCGGCTGTGGTAGGTTTAGGACAGCTGTCTTGCCACATTCACTCCCCATTCACTCCCCCTTCGAAGCCATAGAATTTGAGATTCAGAAATCGCGGTTTTAGATATTTTTTCTAGAAAAGAGTTGATTATTTTCCTGGAGAGATCAAGATCTTTAAAAAGGTGAAACAAAGATTTAGCTGGCAGGCCACGAGCGCCTACTTCCACCGCGTGAAGGTGAACAGTGAAGCCGTTCCGGGTGACGGCATTTGCAAGGTCATGGTATTTATTTAATTTGTACTCATGGTCTTTTGGGATATTTGATTCCCATGGAACAGTTAATTCTACGATAAGGACCATCTTCCGAGATAGAGAGTTATATTATTGCAAAACTTGAATAATTAAAAAAAACAAAACATAAGTCTGGTGGTATATTAGTAGCATTTTTGAACATTTCAAAGTACGCAATGGTATTTGTTTACTGGGCCAGTGGTATTTTTCTGTTTTAAAATCTGTCTTTACTGGGAAGAGGGCAAAATGTATTTACCTGGAGTAATAATGATGGAGCCAGCTCTGTGGATGAGTTCAGCAACTGAGTCTGCGTTGAGTTCGGTGTGGGTGGCTCCCTCGGGCTTGACAGACCCAGTGCCAACGATGCCATAGCCCCCGAGGATGACATTCGGCAGTGATCTGTTCATTGCCTGTAATAAAATCAACGCTTAACATTGTCAGGTATTCTCCAAAATAAAGTCACAAGTTTTGTACCACACAAATCAATTTTGACCAATTCACCAGTGACATTTTGGCAGATTTACTCTTGAATTGGTCATTTCAGATAAATAAATACAAACCGACTGGAGCCGATAATATACAAAATACTGAATTCGCCGACCGGAGTCGGGCCCATCGTAATACTAATACTTCTGGGGGTCAGCGGTGGTCTGCTGACTAACAACTGGTTATGGTAAATTTAGAACAGCTGTCTTGCCACATATGACCGTTCACCTTACAACCGATGAGAGTGAACAGTAAAACCGTTCTGGATCGCGGCATTTGCGAGATAATAGTATTTATTTAATTTGTACTCGTGGTCTTTCGAGATATTTGATTTCCATGGAACAGATAATTCTTCAAAAAGATCTTCAAAGATAGACAGGAAGTTATATCTGGATGGAGGGCTGTGCATCCAAGACTTTCAGGGAATTAATACTGCTTAGAGACCGAATCAGTCTCCAGAAACCAATTTGAAGCTTTCTCGATCATTGAGTAAGGTTTTGTAGTGGAATGTTTCCCGCCATTGAAGCCGTCCCGCACAAACTGTATTGGGGGTTTGAAGGCGAATGTCAGACCCTTGTTAACACAAGCAACTGAGAGGCCAATTACCTCATGAATAATACGAAGAACTTTGTCAAAGCGGTAAGTGTGCCGTCCTTGATCCAAGGCTACCTTGCAGCCAGCTAGAATGTCTTACTGAAACGGGTATTGCTTTAACGAACGAGGTTACTGGGGTCTGGAAATGTATGCTGAAAAGTATTTAACCCATTGAGCAGCAAACGGGACAATTGTCCCACAATTGAAATTACCGTAGAGCGGCAAAGGGGACATCTGTCCCAGCCGAGATCGGCGCCGATGTTTTCCAATTATTTACCCTTGATACCTCACATAAATCATACGGCCTGTGGTATGTGCGAAAAGAGGAGAAGATTCTCTGTCGTTAACTAGTTGGTTCATTATTTTTCATACAGTCGCCATTTTTTAGTCTATGATTGAACCAAACCAAACCAAAAACTTCAATATTCATGTTGATTCTCAACACCGAATATTTTTTTATTTTTGTATGGGTATAAGTAAAACGAAGTCATAGGTTGAATGAAGCATATTATTTATTATAAAAGTATTCACAATTTCTGATTGATTTCCAATTTCTTGATTTATTTCCAGAAAAAACATAGAAATGTTTATTTATTTATTTATTTATTTAGTAGTAACACATCTAGTAAAAATTTAATGTCATATTTGATTAAGATGTTAGCAAGAAATTGATGCGACATTATTTTTATGATTGACACAGTCGCCTAACTAGGCCTAGGCCTGTTCTAAGGCAGACTTTTAATGATGATATTAAGTGTGCACTGTCAACTTAATCCATAGTTAGTACTTATTTTTAAATCGACAAATATAAAACTACAAATATTTACGCATATACAAATATGGATAGATACTTATATACATCTATAGATAAAATATATATCCATATATGCACACATACACATACATATATTTATACGAAAATAATAATAAAACCAAAATAAATAAAATAAAAACTAAAATAATATACATATATAAATCAATTACATATTGATATGACGCTCACAAGGCAAGGCAGGCAGTTTTTTTTCTGACAAGGCAGTTTTTTTTCTGTACCACAAATTTGGCAGACAATTCTGAATAATGCTTATTGCTTTACAAAACGACGTTACACGTATCTAATAGCAAATTTCAACAGGAACATAAAACAGGTCTTCTTTATACGATCCGTATAATAGTTTCGGAGTAATCGTCGTTTTCCTGAAACGCTATATTTTTGTTGTGATGTAATCTTCTTCTTCGCGTTCTCTAAGAGAAACTACAATTCAAACGTCAGCGCTCAAGGGGTTAAATAAAATTTTAGCTTCTTTGGCATCCAAAAGCGTACAAAATGTTATGTTCCCAGTACAAAAGCGAATAGCGAAAAAAGAGTGGACTGATTTCATGGTGCAATCAATCAGGTCTTAATAAATGATTCAATAATACAGCTTGTAAACTCCATCACATTAACGTATATTCTGGTAAAGCCGAGTGAAATACTTGATATTACCTTGCACATAATGTATGAGAGGATAGCTCCCGAGCTACCAATGAGAGCGCCGACGATTGTCATGAGAGAATTGTTCAACATGAACCCTTCGGCGCATAACGCCCAGCCCGAGTAGCTGTTCAGCACTGTGATGACCACTGGCATGTCCGCACCTATGATTCATGAAATAAGGCAAAGAAATTATTAGACAGAAAGTACAATCAGACAAACTCTGCGGTCGTAAAATCAATAGAAACTCTATTATCTGAACTAATTGAGATCATAGGTAGTCCAGATAATCAAAGTACTGGATAAAGGATTTTAAAGTAAAATACTTGAATACTTTTAAGATCTTGGAATAGAATAGATAAAGATATTCATTATTTGCAAACACTCAACACACTAAGGGCGACTTGCACCAAGCTCAGTTAAGATATATAACCGTGTTTAAAGAGCCTAACCGCAGTTAAATACTCGAAACGGCTTGCACCATGCTCTGTTGAGCTAACTGCAGTTAAATTCCGTACCGAGCCCTGGTGCCCGGTTAGCGTCACATGGCGTCACTAACCAGCTGTTAGCGAGCTGTCAAACCTAGAAATTGACATCTATAAAAGTAGCTACCTATTGATTAAACTGATTTTTTAAATTATTTTTGTTATTTTTAGATACTATTACTTGGATTTTTTCTTAGTATTTTAGTTATTGATATTGATTTTTTAAATATTTTTACTGTTTATATGATCTCATTCTAACAATGTATGATTGTTTGAAATAATTTTATTCAGTTATGATAATGAAATCATTAGATTTTCTATTTGTCCTTAAAAAAGCTAAGATACTCAAACTAGTTTCATGCAAAAGGCTTGTATAAAACTACCTGTCACTTGTATACTACTAGCTATAGTATACCACAATACATCTGAAAGCGGTAAATTCGCCAATTAGATACGAATGTAATGTCATGTTTACCTCCGATAGCAGCAGTTAGTGTCAATCCCTGTATTCCGCTGAGTATAGCGGCAGCTCCGAGTAGTGGTAATCCTGGAGCATCAGGCATTGCCAGCAGAGCGCCCATACATCCGATTCCTCCAGCCAGGAGACCGGCGTTGATGGCGTGACGACCCGGAAGGAGAAGAGGCGCCGAAGACAGTGATCCTTGCAGCTTGCCATATGCTACCAGAGAACCCCTACAGAACAACAACAGTTAACAATAAAATTATCTGTTATGGTGAACGCGCAGAAATTTCGATGCCGTGGAATATAAAATGATTGTTACTTTTCCAGCATAACACTACCAATCCAACAAACCCAACATAAATCTGCATAATCCAAGACCGGATGAAATGTTTTCTAACTAATTCAGATGATTTTATGTGCAGCAGATAGTTTTAGTGCAGGAAAAGATACAAAAGATACTCTGTTTCAGTCATATGAACTATTTTCCGATATTAGATCACAAAGAACTGCAATCGAGCTCATTGTGTAATATTGTTATTCAGAAGATTAAGTAAATAAAATAAATCTTTAGAGAGCCTATTTTACTGCTAAGCGAGCGAAACCAAGATAAAATATAATTACGTGAAGGTGATCCCACCGATGTATGTCCCGAGGAAGAGAGCGGTTTTGACGGTTGCTGCAGTGGGATCCATCGCCAGAGCTGGAAAATCATGCATATAGGTTGCCAGGCATGTCAGCACGGCGGCCATACCGACCAAACTGTAACACAAGTAAATATATTAAATAAAAAACACATCTGCCATTACAGAAAGTGAACTATTGTATTTATATTTTTTTTATTAAGATCTTTTTAAGAAATATTTGTGGTTGATAGATACATTTATGTTTCCGGAATGTACTCCGGAACGTATTCCAGACCTGTCATTTGACACTAAATTCGATATATTTATATTAATTTATTGATATTTGGACATTTAGACGAATACTTTCTTTATACTTGGACAGTTAAGGTACCCCTGTGACACTCGGGGTAAAATAACGATTCTAACGATATCACACACTTCTGAATCGGCTCAAGCGTTTAGAAGTTATGGTGGAATAAAGAAACGGAAAACATACATAGATGATACCTCAACACATTACACTCCTTTTTTGTTGGGCAGTCTTGTAAAAATACAGAAGAATCAGATTGAGATGCTAACTTTTCCGTATATTATTTTGTTCCATGGGAATCAAATATCCCAAAAGACCACGAGTACAAATTAAATTAATTACCATGACCTCGCAAATGCCGTCACCTGGAACGGCTTCACTGTTCACCTTCACGCGGTGGAAGTAGGCGCTCGTGGCCTGCCAGCTAAATCTTTGTTTCACCTTTTTAAAGATCTTGGTCTCTCCAGGAAAATAATCAACTCCTTTCTAGAAAAATTATCTAAAACCGCGATTTCTGCATCTCAAATTCTATGGCTTCGAAGGAGGAGTGAATGGGTGGTAAGGTGAACGCTCACATGTGGCAAGACAGCTGTCCTACACCTACCACCGCCGGTCGTTAGTCCGGAATACACCCTTCACCTCCCAGAAGTATAATAATTTTATATGATGGGCCCGATTTTTGATCGGTGAATTCCATGGCAGCTCCGTTTGTATTTTATTTTTTATTTACTAAAAATACCATGGTTAATCTGAAATGGCCAACTACTGGCCTATTTCTATTATCTCACTTTTTCGAAAGTGTTCAAATTAGGTGATAGAGGACCTAAGACACCCACTGCACGGGCAAGAACCATACCACAATCGCCTCAAATCGCAAAAACCATTCTTGAGCCGCACACAACCGCTCCAAGGCAGTCAATTATCGAGCCACATCCCTCAATGGAGGGCTTCACATGGCGAGGATGTTAAGGAACAGAAAGCACTGAAGTCCCATCTCCCCTATACCACCTGGCGTAGTCTCAACAGACTGAGGGTGGGTGTGACAAGATGCCGAGCCAATCTCTTACGCTGGGGCTACACAGAGAATCCAATATTCGACTGTGGAATGCTGCGGGATGAAGACCACCACCTATCCTGCCTGCAGTCGTCAACCTCTATCACCCACTGGAACCTACAAGAGGTGAACAACAAGACTATTCAGGCTGCATATTTTTGGAGAGATGTGTCCTTAACCTGGCCACGTCATATTAACGACCGAGGAATCATTAACAGGATATATGAGTTCTTTAACCCGTCGGACGCCGACAGTGCCTATAGGCATATTGTGTCGTTTGACAGATCTGCGCGTAACCGTTTCGGCCAGCCTTCTCATATATTATATAAATATGTAATATACATGATTAACAAGATTAATTACCAGGTAACAAGAGGGAATTCATTAAAAATCGATATTGTTAGTTCATTTCAATTCACAAAATCGACCAAAAAGTTGAGGCGCAACCCTACAAACCTGGGCCCAGTAGCGCACTTGCCGCACGGACACGTTTATCCAAGGTTGCCCTAAGTTAAAATGGAAAACAAGTCACCGGCGTTGTCTATGATTTATCAAGAGCATTCAATGTGATCGATCATGAAACAATAATTGCAAAACGCTTTTATTACAGCTTGATAATAATGTTGTTCGCCTAATTTATACCGATTCGAATTTATCCCAAGCGAGGCACAGGATCCGGTGGCGAACGGATCGTTTCAATACTAACTATACAATTATTTCAGGGAATAATTGGCTGGATTTCAATGACAAACTAGAAAGTCATTTAGCCAACTTAAAGTGTTGGTTCTCTGCAAATGGCCTTGTTCAAAATTTAACAAAGACTAATCTCATATTTGCAAATTTCGCTCTACTTATATAAACTTGATTTTAAACAATCAACCAATCAACTGCTGTAATAGCCGGTGATGTTGGCTGAGTTATTGGTTTCATTATCAACAGTGATCTAGAATGGAATTGACACATTGACGTGATGTGTGATAAACTAGGATGCGCCTGTTACGCACTCTTCAGATCAGTGTTGCTCCTTGACAGAGTGGCGCTTAGGGCATGGTACTTTGTGAATGTGCATGCGCTTTTATCGTAGGGAGTGGAATTGTGGGGTTAAGCGGCAGACTCCGAAAGTATCCTCCTCATACTTAAAGGGGTGTGTGTACAATAGTTGAATACCTTTGGGCACCTCCGCGAGGATCTTTTTCCGCAAGCATATTAACGACATTGATACGTTGAATAGTGATTGAACTGGATACTGGATACTGGACACTAGAATATATTTTTAATAATATATGGGTTTTAACGGCATGGTTCATTAATGGGCAACTGTGCGGTAAGGGGTTAAGGACTTTTCATTTACTTTGTATATGCGTCAACAATCTAACTAAGGCATCATCATTAGGATATTCTACTTCCGTTAATTCTACTTTCGGATAGAGATTAATATCTAAGACTTTTAGTGAAATGATACCTATGGAATCCGGCGACCAGCTGCGGAAGGTCTGTGATCTGTATCCGCTTGGCGATGATGGCTCCGATGAGACCGCCGACAGTAGCAGTAGCCCCCATTTGCACAAGCACTTCTGTAGAAGGAGCGATGGCGCCCAGGGTGGCTGCTATTCCACCCGATACACCCATCTACCAACATGCAACAATGTTTAGGGATTGGCATTGACAACAGAAATTCCTAGATAAAACATATTTCTAATATTTACCATTCCTAAGTAATTTCCTTTTCGCGACGTCTTCTGTGAGCTAAGACCGGCCAAAGCACCAACGCAGCACAGTGACGATGCGAGGTATGCCATTTGGTGAACTTCTGGATAACCCTGAGAATTAAAAAAAAACAGTTGTGTCACCCCAAGACTTTCTCGACAAGTGGCCAGGGACTTGTTTTATCAGAATATTCATTATAAATAAAGTCGATGAGCAGATGGCGAAAAATCCTATTAATATATGCGAAACAACGCAATAAAAATTTGAATTTCGAACCCGCGTCATCTCATTTAAGTAACCCTTTCAATTCGAATTTCGAATGAGCCTCGCATCGCAAGCGTCGACACTTTTAAGGGCCTTATTATTTAATTAATATATGGTGGACTTTAAATATTATTTGTGTACCTTGTATATGAGATATTCCAACCTAGATATTTCAGAATGTGATTTCGACCCAACAAGGCACCTGTGTACTGAATTTCAAGTCTCTAAGTCCAATATTTCGAGTGATTGATTTTAACCATAATCTTTTCAACTTCAAATTTCAGCTCAATCGGATGAAGCGTTTGGGCGCTACTATGGAGGAATACACACACACTTACATACAAACACACACAGACAGACTTCAGTCTGGAAATAGTCCTAATTGTCTCGAGGAGGGGTCTAAATAAATACATCCAGCTTCACCTCGAAAAAAAAAAGCGCATTCACAATTCTTTTGCACATTCACAATACATTCACCCCTTGTCGGTTGGTAGGCCAGTAGAGTAATTAATCAGTTCTTGAGTAAGCTTACATGAACCAGGTTTGTCAATAGATGGCTCCAGCTGTAAGTGCTGGTCGATTGTGACATATCCAAAACAACATAAATCACGCTTAGACAAATGGTTAAACAAACCGTTTTGACACATTAGTGATTTTGTTTTGGCGTCATATACTTTTGATTGTGTGAAAATGTCTGATTTTGTGCCAAATAATCGTCATTTGGAAGTGTCAATTTTCTTCTTTCATTCGATGAATATGGCGGCTAAAGCGTATCGAGAGCTCCAAAAAGTTTACGGAGATGCTGCTCTAAGTGTAACAACGTGCCGTGATTGGTTCCGTCGCTCCAAAGACGGTGATTTCAATGTTGAGGTCCGTCCGCGTGAAGGAAGTCCGAAATCCTTTGAAGGCCCTGAATTGGAGGCATTACTTGATGAGGATCCGTACCAAACGCAAGAGCTTGCTTCAGCATTAGGAGTTACCCGCCAAGCCATTTCCAAGCGATTGCATGCGTTGGGAATCATTCGAAAACAAGGAATTTTGGGTTCCTTATGATTTGAAGCCAAGGGACGTTAAGCGCCGTTTTTTCATCTGTGAAAAACTGCTCCAGCGGCAAACGAGGAAGGGTTTTCTTCATTGCATCGAGACGGGTGATAAAAATGGATTCATTACAGCAACCCAAAGAGAAGAAAGTCATGGGGACTGCCTGGTCATGCCTCTACATCGTCGGCTCGGCCGAATATTCACGCTGCGAAGGTTATATTGTGAATTACCGGTCGGGCACTACGCAAAAAACAGCCACAATACGAGCAGAGGCACGAAAAAGTGAAACAATGCTCGGCCTCACGTTGCCAAACCCGTAAAAACCTAACTGGAAACGCTCAAACGGGAAGTCCTATCCCACCCGCCATATTCCCCAGATATTGCGCCGCCCGATTATTACTTGTTCCGTTCGATGGCACATGGTGATCAGCAGTTCCGCTCATATGAAGACATCAAAAAATGGCCTAATTCGTGGATAGCCTCAAAAGATGAACACTTTTACCGTAACTGTATGTCAGAAAGCCTTGAAAGCTTGAAATGAGCCTTGTCAGAAAGATGGAAAATAAGTTGTATCTAGCGATGGGAAATACTTTGAATGATTTATTTGTAACCATTTTTTGCAAAAAAAAATCATTTTCATAAAATTCATGTAAAGTTTTTGCGATTATCGTATCTATGTATGTATTATATTAGATGTAAGAATATTTATTTATGAATATTTGAACTAAGAATATTTATTTATGAATATTTGAACTAAAATACCTTCCGTTTAATTTGGTCTCATCAAAATTTTTAAATTTTAGAATAAAGTAACTACCTCCATCCTTGTAATTATTAAATGTAAATACGATTGCAATATAAAGTTAAAAAAAATAATAAAATTTAAAAAAAACCTAAGAGCGGATATATCATGCTCTTACGGCAGGCAATATACGAATTCTATAGATATGATATATATATATGATATAAAATAATCAACTCTTTCTTAGAAAAATTATCTAAAACTGCGATTTGCGCATCTCAAATTCTATGGCTTCGAAGGGGGAGTGAATGGGTGGCAAGGTGAACGCTCACATGTGGCAAGACAGCTGTCCTAAACCTACCACAGCCGGTTCGTAAGTCCGGAATCCACTGCTCACCCCCCAGAAGTGTAAAAAATAGTATTATGATGGGCCCGACTCCGGTCGGTGAATTCCATGGCAGCTCCGTTTGTATTTATTTATTGTGGTACCACCTCGATACGAGGTTATTCCTAGTGAGGTGGTAAACCACAAACTATCATTTCTGAATCTCTTTCCGAGTTAGGAAGTAAATTGGAAAACTGTTTAATTAATTATGAAATATTAGGCTAAGAGAATGTTTTTGTAATTAAATGTATTTTTATGGACTTAAATAAATAAAATAAATAAATAAAAAAACACAGTGAGAACTTAATATATATATTGAAACATAAATTACCCAAGACTCTCGCTAAACTATACAAAACAAGCAACCTGGTAACACTGTCGATTGATTTTAGTATTTAATGCTACTACCCAAGTTTTTATTTCACAACTCATTTTGTCAATCGCCTGCTGAGCCACATGAGAAAAGTGGTAGTAGACATCTCCATTTGCATCTCGTTCCATTTTACTAGTTCTGAAGTGCTCAAGAAGTACTTACATTTATGGCAGTGATAGCATATCCTCCCAGTAGAGCCGCAGCCGGTATTCCATATAAGTATCCATGCTCATTCGGGTCTGTAGGTCTAAAAGAAATAAAAATAAGAATCTAACAGATGGACTTTAAAAATTCAAGCGTAAACATCATGCATTAGCATAAACTACCAAGGAGTTATACCAGCAACAAGGTATGACGCTAGGGCTGGGCAACGACAAATAACACTCCTATATGCGTTACTTTTGTATGAGAAAATATCCATTTATTATTTACTGATTGCGAAAAAGAGACAAACATACGCAGGCTAGATTTTTATATATAAAGATTTTACAATATTTATTCTTTGTCTATGTGTAAATATATAAATATAGCTCAATCATTAGGTAACCTTTCAGAAGCGGCCCGGCAGGAAAAATCTGGAACTACACTCTGTGAAATTGGCTAAGGCAACGTTTCACACAAATCCTCAAAAACATTTTATCTCGATTCGAGTGTGGACAATTGGAATCGATTACCGCAGGAAGTGATTGAATCAGTGAATACCAATAAGTTCAAAACCGATTAGACAAGTTTCTTGAATACAGATATTATTTAGATATCATAATGCAATAAGGGCACATCAGCTTAAGCTGCTCATTGATTGTACTAATAATAATAATAATAATCTACCTTTTAAACATATCCAGCATCCTTTGGGTTACTAGAAAACCGCCGAAGACGTTGATGAATGATATCAAGGCAGCAGTAGCAGCCAAGTACTGAAATATAAGAAAGATGAGATAAAAAAAACGGCAAATCCGTTGATCCGGATGGCTGTTAAACCAAGTTAGTTAGTTAGTTTGTCTGGGCTTTTTCCCGCACTTAGCCTCTTGATTGGGCCGTTGTGCGTGGCTCATGTTTCTATTAATGTTACTCCAGCCAACCCAGGCTGTCCCAGAAGATTAGCAGCCTGTTTGGGTTGCTACAGGCCTCCGGGACAGATCCTGGAGATTGTAGTATTCTTGCCCGTTGCTCTGCCACGCTCCTGCATTCCATGAGCACATGCTGTGGCGTTTCTTCTTCCTCCATGCATCCTCTGCATAGAGGGCTGTCTGTCACCCTATGGTAAACAGGTGTTTGTTTAGGGGACAGTGGCCTGTCATAGTACCTATGACTTTACGGATTTTGTCCCTTTTTAATCTGGTGAGGTTGCGGGCAAGTTTTTTGGACGCTTCCGGAACCGCTTTCTTTGTTTGCCTGCATCCTGCGTTTTTTTTCCATTCTGTAAGGTGGGTTTCTTCGGTGTTCCTGCGTAGCCATGTTTTTATTTGGTCCTGGGGAATGGGCATCAAGGGTTCCGGTCCATATAATATTTCCTTTGATCCCCTTTTGGCCAGTTCGTGTGCTGCGTCGTTGCCCAGTGAGTCGCTGTGCCCTTTAATCCATTGCAGGGTCACTCTATTTGACCTTGCAATGGATTGAAGCACATTGTTGCATTCCAGTACAAGGACAGAGGTTATAGTATTTTTTGCTAGCGCTTGTAGCACGGAGGCACTGTCGGAGACAAACTTCAAGCTTAGGTCTCCGACATCTTTGGCTGCAACTGCCTGTGCTGCTCTGGTGATGCCAATGCATTCTGCTTGGAAGATCGTACTCTCATACATGTTAAACAAACTTTTCCTTCATCGCTTCACGAGGCGAGTGCTCAGTCCCGTCCAGACGAAATTCCACTTATTAAATTAATGAATACTGCATTCTTTATTTTACTAATAATTATTGATATTTATTACAACAGCATGCGAGTGCGAAGGAGTGAAATCGTTATCAGTAGATGAATGCCCTATCGAAATACCTATTTATATCAGTGCAACATCCAGACTGCCAGGTGTTGTACTTGAACCTTCGCCCTTTCTCGCTTGCAGCGATACGCCCTGACATAATAATAAATCTGATGAATGGTAAAACGATTGAAATTTCATCGTCTCCAAATTGAAATTTGGATTGAAATTTCAAAATTCCAGACTCAACAGCCTGAATGTGGGTCAACGGTTTGATGTCACAAGGGATCGTTCGATTCGTTCCCTATTTTTATGTTGAAGGCCTACCTGAACGGGGTTTGTCATCCATTGCTTTTCGGCCCTCCGAAAATGCTTTGTTACACCAAACACTTGTTCTCTTGATAAGGAATATTCCCTATAGGCTCTATGCAACTTCTTGCTGGTCGAACCTGCGGATTCAGCAAGCTTAACCTAAAATTTGACGGTGCATCTTTTCTCCAAATTTCGTTGTTCCATTTTTTTTGTAACGCACTACAAAAACACATCCACACTCTATACGGTCGCGCAGTTACCGCACGAGGTTAAACTTATACTCTTCATCTAGGAAGCTAAGTGAAGGCAAGGTTACCGAATCGCTCTTAGCGATGACGGTGTAATTACTTTGCAAAACTTCCTCAATTTTTGTAGTGAGTAGAAAAGTTGGTCAAGAGTTTTATTATTGAATTGGGGACATTAGCGATGGGTCATTCTGGCTCCCAGTTCCGACTCCGGAGCCCATTCCGGAGTCCATCCCATTAGCAAAGAGCAGATCCAGAAGAGTGGATTCTACTCAGAATTTAAACCGGACTTACCAACGCCTTTATCACGTCGACTAACCATTCCATTCCGCTTATACGCGTATACTTGGCTCCAATAAAACCAGAAAAAAATATAGCTGTAATTGTGGAAGCCTATAACCATTTTTCTTGCCCTCCTCTGTCAGAACCCCTTTAGTGCCTACGTTTTACGAGTTTTATATCTCCCACAAAATACAGACACCGTAATTGGAAGGCATACTCTAGTATGGACCTTACATAGGTTATGTAGGGCCGGTGGTTTTTAACCTATTCTTGGCGACGATACAGCTTTAGTTGAGTCGAGTCACTCCGGCACACGGGCGGGTAGAACTTCATATTAGTGCCGCGGGCCATGTATAATTTTTTTATGTATCAATTGAGACCTTCTCTGAGACTGAACCTATATACAGGATGTGATTACAGCACGGGCATTTCTTGCAGTGGGTGAATCAGTACGACGAAATAAGCAACTTATGATAAAAATATTACGAAAAAACAAATTTTTTTTTTTTTTGTCGACCCTTTGGCTACGTAACGATTAAATTTGGTTTCACATCAAAACACCGTTGACTACGTAACGACTAATATTGGCGGATTGCTCCCGGAGCGCACAGTAATATTATTTTCTAATTCGAACGCATCCTAAAATCCATACCAAATATCTTATTATTACCATAGATACATAGACGGCCACTAGAATAATTTTGCGCGTCATTTTGCGGATATTTCTGGTAAAATTTCATTGTGAAACATCATAATTTTTTTTTTTCGAGAAATTATCAAAATTTTAATTGGTTTTTATAAGCTAATATCTAAATGTTTTTGTATTTAAAAAAGCAAACTTTGACAGAGAATCTAATAAAAATCACGATAGTATCTACAATCTCTAAATAGGGTTCCGTATTTTTCCGTAAGACAAGTACAAGTTAGAAATGCCAAGTTTTTATCACTTTTTCGACTTCCCAATTCATAATTATCTAATTGTTTTACAAAACGAGATTTCAATATTCTATATACAAAATTTCAAAGCGATCATTGCACAGTTATTCTTTTTATGATTGCTATAGTAGTTCCTTAGTTGTAGTACTTTTTGTCGAGCGCGGCGATATTGCAAGAAATTCCAATAAATTGCTGTGGTCTGCCATGAAATTATGCCGCTACTCGAAGGGTTAAATTTGTAAATTGCATCTATTGAAGAAAAGTTTCAGAAGCGTTGAGCGCGCGGTGCCATCTAGCGGTAGCGCAAATAAACAATATTAGCGATATTTTACCTATCGCATCGTGTTCACAGCTTTTTATACTATTAAAAAAACTAATTTTCAAAAAAAAAATTGTTTTTTTAATGTTTTTTTTTTTAAATATCAAAGTTGCTTACTTTGTCGTACTGCTTCCCTCACTACAAGAAATGCCTGTGCAGTAATCACAGCCGGTATAACTTTTCATAAACTTAGGTCCATCAAATTTTCACCAAATGAAGTTATTAAAACTAGAAATTTGTCCTGGACTCTAGAACATTGTGCGATAATCGCAAACTATATCAGATTGTAACAAGGAAGGTAAGTATGAATAACAACAATCATATATATCTGTAGTAATTAACGAAAAAAAAATATTTTCTCATTAAATGTAGGTATACAAAATATAGTTTTTCAGTAACTAGACACAAGATCGCCCTGGATTAGGTTTTTGGAAAAGCATTACTGAAGAACTTATAATATCTAAAGGATACAATTTTGAAATACAGCAACATTTCATTTAATAATAAATCTTATGTATATTTTAAATTATTAATATTAAGATATGAAATATGTTTATTAGATATGAAATTCTAAAAATACCAACCTCGATCGGAGTCTGTGGGGTGTATCCTCCACCCATTAGTAATAAACCGCCGACGGCGGTGATACCGGAAATAGCATTTGTCACAGACATCAGAGGAGAATGAAGGGCTGGCACTACTCCCCATACTGTATGATATCCGACCACACCTATAAAAATTAGAACATAAATAAATACAAAATAAAATACAAATGGAGCTGCCATGGAATTCACCGACCGAAGTCGGGCCCATCATATAGTGTTATTACACTCCTGGGGGAAGCGGTGGATTCCGGACAACGACCGGCTGTAGTAGGTTTAGGACAGCTGTCTTGCCACATGTGAGCGTTCACCTTACCACCCATTCACTCCCCCTTCGAAGCCATAGAATTTGAGATGCGGAAATCGCAGTTTTAGATAATTTTTCTAAGAAGGAGTTGATTATTTTCCTGGAGAGACCAAGATCTTTAAAAATGTGAAACAAGAGATTTGGCTGGCAGGCCCGAGCGCCAACTTCCACCGCGTTAAGGTGGACAGTGAAGCCGTTCCGGGTGACGGCATTTGCGAGATCATGGTATTTATTTAATTTGTACTCGTGGTCTTTTGGGATATTTGATTCCCATGGAACAGTTAATTCTACGATAAGAGCCATCTCGTAAAATAACTTTGACAACCCGTATTTTACAAAGAAATGTCATTTTACATAACACCACCGTGGTGCGCTCTCCTCGTATGTTCGAAATTCCTTTGTATGTACTAGATATGCCCAAAATTTCATCACATAATGCTTAATGTCTACTTACAATAATCGATTCCAGAATATCGAATTATTCAACACGAAGGCGACTAAATTTAACCGCTGGAATGGTAATACCACCGATCGGTAGTTTTTCCATTGCGATAACTCACGGGCGGCCGATCTTCGTATTTATGCAATTATGTAATTATATACCAAAAAAGGACTTCATTGAATAGGCTGCCTTTATACATTAGTATGCTGACACTAAAACCCCCTAAAAAGAAATTTTCGAGACTTGAAACATGCTGTCTTGAGTTTCATTCCCATGGCTAGTTTTCTAAGGGTTAAGGACATACATAATTTTAATAGATATTGCGACACAGACAGATAAAATTGGATATTTATGTTTTAGATGACTATTTGGTTTTTATTTTATTTTTGACATTTATTTACACTTAATATTGCTTTATTTTTTAATATATTTATTTTATTGACACTTTATTGCTTCATTTTGTTACATGATTAGGGAATCTTGATTTTATTAGGTTTATTTTTTAATTTATTTTATTTAATATCTATTATAAGATTATTTAAAATAATTGTCTTTTGTATTCCTCATATTTTTCTTTTTATTTGAAGTATTATATTTTTCTTGTGCTTTGTACCGCACATAATATATAAACACCACCTATTTATCCAGTTTCCTTCTCCCATCCCCTACTGTAGGCTCTGTGTGTATTGTTTTCCTTAATAAATAAATAAATACATTATATATGCAAACAAATTTCATAGAAGAGCTACTTCAAGACATTGATGCCTACAAAAGATCGACAAAGTCGGATTAATTATACCTCCCTCCTTAATAAGCGATAAAAGAAAACCACCCACAGAGACAGCCTTTTTTATAAGACAACCTCGTGTACAGCTCGTATGAAAATAAAATATAAACTTTGCTTACCGGAAAGAGCGAGAGTTGTGGTCATGGTGGTGAAAGCGGGGTTGGGAGATATGGCTCCGAGTCCAAGTAAACTGGCCATTCCAGTGGAATAGATGACGCTGTCCTGCAGCGTAACCGAGAACGGACTGGGCGGTTTTACGGCTACCGCCGTCGTCTCTGGTTTGGCCTGGGCGGGAGCGGTTGGCGCCACTGCGGGCGGCGGCGCAGGCCACAGCAGAGACCCTTGGTGCAGAACGATGGAGCCACGGGTCACTTCATCTTCCAAGTTGATATGGAAGTGGTCCTTGCTTCCTAAATAAATAAAAAAACAACAATTAAATTAAAGAAATTAAAATAATTAGGGAACTCACTACAAAAATTGAGGAAGTTTTGCAAAGTAATTCACCGGCATCGCTAAGAGTGATTCGGTAACCTTGCCTTCACATAGCTTCCTAGATGAAGAGTATAAGTTTAACCTCGTGCGGTAACTGCGCGACCGTATAGAGTGTGGATGTGTTTTTGTAGTGCGTTACAAAAAAAATGGAACAACGAAATTTGGAGAAAAGATGCACCGTCAAATTTTGGGTTAAGCTTGCTGAATCCGCAGGTTCGACCAGCAAGAAGTTGCATCGAGCCTATAGGGAATATTCCTTATCGAGAGAACAAGTGTTTTGGTGTAACAAAGCATTTTCGGAGGGTCAAAAAGCAATGGATGACAAACCCCGTTCAGGGAGGCCTTCAACATTAAAAATAGGGAACAAATCGAACGATCCCTTGTGACATCAAACAGTTGACCCGCATTCAGGCTATTGAGTCTGAAATTAAATTTCAATCGTTTTACCATTCATCAGATTTATTATTAGGTCGGGCGTATCGCTGCAAGCGAGAAAGGGCGAACGTTCAAGTACAACACCTGGCAGTCTGGATGACGCAACGATATAAATAGGTATTTCGATAGGGCATTCATCTACTGATAACGATTTCACTCCTTCGCACTCGCATGCTGTTGTAATAAATATCAATAATTATTAGTAAAATAAAGAATGCAGTATTCATTCATTTAATAAGTGGAATTTCGTCTGGACGGGACTGAGCACTCGCCTCGTGAAGCGATGAAGGAAAAGTTTATTTAACATGTATGAGAGTACGATCTTCCAAGCAGAATGCATTGGCATCACCAGAGCAGCACAGGCAGTTGCAGCCAAAGATGTCGGAGACCTAAGCTTGAAATTTGTCTCCGACAGTGCCTCCGTGCTACAAGCGCTAGCAAAAAATACTATAACCTCTGTCCTTGTACTGGAATGCCACAATGCGCTTCAATCCATTGCAAGGTCAAATAGAGTGACCCTGCAATGGATTAAAGGGCACAGCGACTCACTGGACAACAACGCAGCAGACGAACTGGCCAGAAGGCGATCAAAGAAAATAGTATATGGACCGGAACCCTTGATGCCCATACCCCAGGACCAAATAAAAACATGGCTACACAGGAACACCGACGAAACCCACCTTAAAGAATGGAAAAAAAACGCAGGATGCAGGCAAATAAAGAACGCGGTTCCAGAAGCGCCTAAAAAACTTGCCCGCAACCTCACCAGATTAAAAAGGGACAAAATCCGTAGTCATAGGCACTATGACAGGCCGCTGTCCCTTAAACAAACACCTGTTTACCATAGGTGTGACAGACAGCCCTCTACGCAGAGGATGCATGGAGGAAGAAGAAACGCCACAGCATGTGCTCATGGAATGCAGGAGCGTGGCAGAGCAACGGGCAAGAATACTACAATCTCCAGCATCTGTTCGGAAAACTAACTAACTAACTATGTATGAGAATAGGTAATCACAATGTGATCTCTCCTAAAATTTCAGAGTGTCCATGGTGTTGTAAATTTATGTTAATTCGACACTATCGATGTAAATTTGCAACCTAGAACTTTCGCATCTTCATCCTACAACAGTCATATTAGAATGAGAGACACTCACCGATACTGAATAAGAAAGAGGTGATGTTGTTGGCGTAGAGCTGGCTGGCATGCGCAGGCATTCTCGAGGGTAGATCAGTCAAGCCGATGTGGGTGACTCCATGTTTGCTGATGATCCGGCCGGACTCTGTGGTTTCCACGTTGCCACCAGCCTCTGCCGCCAGGTCCACGATAACGCTGCCAGGTCTCATCTGTTTCACTGCATCCTAATAAACAATGATAAGAAAAATATAAGTAGAAAATCGTTTCAAACATTGCAAATGACCATGATTAGCGATAAGTCCGCCGTTAAATCAGTGTAGTATTCATTAAGTAATATTTTTATAGCACAATAAAGTTATTCTATTCTATTCTATGATATTTTTTGATGCTCCTAGATACTATAATTTTTATGATTTGATGCTTAAGAAAGGCATGTTTTAATTTTCAACATACAGATGTTCAAAAAATTCAGATGTTGCTAAATGGTTGGCATATTATCTAGCCCAAATGGCATTAAAAAACCAAAAAAATCTAACCCTTATACAGGCTGAGTTTTATTTAACTGGCATCCTTAAAGGAGGTTAATCAGTACGAGCAGGTATGCAACTTTCGTTAAAAAATTGTAAAAATAAAAGAAAAACAGTATAAAAAGCGCCGAGCACAATGTATCATATAGCGGTGGGTAAAATGTTGCTAATATTGTTTATTAGCGATATTTTACCTACCGCTAGATGGCGCAGCACGCTCAAATGCTATGTTAACTTTTATTTCACAGCCAAATTCCTCAAAACTTCAAGTAAAAATTAAATCAATTTTTTTTTTCCAAAAAAAATTTTTTTTTTTGAATAAATTTATTAACAGTTGCTTACCTGCTCCTACTGACTCACCCCTTGAAGGATGGTGGTTGATTAAAACTCACCTGTATATAAGTACAAACGAAGCATCCATGAAATTCACCGACTGGAATCGGGCCCATCATAATAATAATATCACACTTCTGGGGGGTGAACGGTGGACTCCAGACTAACGACTGTCTGTGGTAGGTTTAGGACAGTTTGTTTTGCCACACTAGAGCATTCACCTTACCACCCATTCACTCCCCCTTTGATGCTGTAGAATTTGAGATGCAGAATCTTCGAGAGACCAAGATCTTTAAAGATAAGTAACAGAGATTTGGTGAAGAGTGAAGCCGTTCCGGGTGAAGGCATTTGCGAGATCATGGTATTTATTTAATTTGTACTCGTGGTCTTTTGGGATATTTGATTCCCATGGAACAGTTAATTCTACGATAAGGGCCATCTTCCGAGATAGAGAGTAAAGAGTTATATCTAGACGCAGGGTTGTGCATCCGAGACTTTCAGGGAATTTATACTGCTTAGAGACCGAATCGACCTTCAGAATCCAATCTGAAGCTTTCTCGATTATTGAGAAAGGTTCTGTTTTTTTGCCTTTAGAGCCATATGAACTGTATCGCAGGTTTGGAGGATACTGTCAGACCCTTGTTAGCAGGAGCCACTGAGAGGCTAATTACCTCGTGAATAACAGCAAGGACTTTGTCATGGCGGTAAGTGTGCCGCGCTTGATCTAGGGACGACCTGCCGCCAGCAACAATATGTCTAGCTTTGCAAGGGGTGTTGCTACGAAGGGGACATGAACCATCCTCTGAACAGCTCTACTGGGGTCTGGAAATGTATGCTGGAAGGCATTTAAATAAAATACGCTGCATACATACTTACATACTAAAATAAGTTTACATAAACTATAAAAAAGCGAAAAAAAAAATAATTGTATTTCTAACCTCCAGAATAAGTTTCGGCGCTGGCTTTCCGGGGATAAGAGCAGTGGTGATGACAATGTCAGCATTCTTCGCCTCCTTGCCGAGAAGGGCTCGTTCAGCGTTGAGGAAGTCTTCGCTCATTTCCTTCGCATAGCCGCCTGACCCTGCGCCTTCTTCCTAAGAAGCAAAATTGTCACATTATTTATTTTTATTTAATGTAAATACATTGCGTACGAATACCGATCGTCGAAGAGACAATACTATAGTCAGGACTGTAAGAAATGAGAAATAACAATAACAGAGGCACAAACGTAGGACGCTTATTGCAAGTGCGACGTGATAAGCAGCAAAAATTGCACAAATTCCTTTCAAGTTTCTAGATGCTGGGTGCTGTTCGTTCTAATGTGTTCTTACCTAAACACGTTCAGACAAGAGTATCTAAATTACATATTGGATCTGGAAATACCCAATGGAAAATGGAAAAACTGCATAATCGATATAGTTAAGAAAGCAAACTCACTTCTATTTCTAATAAGAAAAGCTTATATTATTATATCAGCCGTCTTTTTCTCAAGCTCTATAAAACGTACATTCGCCCGCTCCTGGAATACTCCTACCAGGTAATAGCTTCATACGGTTTGTGCCATCACTGAGGAACAAACTGTATGAAGTACCTACACCTGAAAGAGCTACATCCAACAACATTACAGGAAAGTAGACGGCAGGGAGATCTAATAGAAAGATACAAAATGCTTCAAGGGTATTATAGTGTGCCCAACCTCGAGAACATACAGGGTGAGATTTTAATTAGTGACACCTTGTAGTGGGTGAATCACACATTATTTTTATTTTTTTTTTTATTTTTCGGAAAACTTACAGCGTTTTGTACTTAATGCTAACACATATTATACAAATCTAAGGCCAATTAAAAGTTTTCACAATTAAACTAAATCTTTTGTTACAGCGCAATGAGCTATGATAAAATGCAGGTTTACGTAAGGGGAAAGGGATAGGGAAGCCACATTATGGGTTATGTAGATGTATTTAAGATATATGATCTCCGTGCTCGATCGCACCATCTTTTCGCGGAGCCGTTCTCGCGCACTAACCTTACGAGGTGGAACTTGTTGGAGCGTGCTTTGCGGCGCTTAAATGAAATTCACTCGATGGCACCAGATTTTGATATTTTTACCGCCAACCCTCACTTGTTTAAATTGCAAGCTATTAATTATTTATTCTTACATGATAGCTAGTATTATAAGTGTCATTCTATTTGTATAGTTATGGTAATATCTTTATCAATTTTACTTCTCAATGCCTTGGTTTTACTGTTATGTTGATTAGTAATTGTTGCCGCCGATGACAAAGTAATTTAAAAAATCAAACGTAATTTTATATAATTTGTAAATTTGTAATTTAAAGTAATATTTAACTTTGTTAAAAAACCCGTCCAGAGTTTCTTTGGGCATTCTTCTCTGGCGGTCGTAATCGAATGTCCACACACACGCAATTATATAAAAAAATAAACGATAATCCAAGCATTGAGAGAGATGAACCGTGCGGCTTAAGACGAGTAGATGCGGTGGGAAGAGTAAGGCAGTTGTAGCAGCTGCTATTGAGAGAGATGGCAATAGACGCCCGAAGCGGGGTCTGTTGATATAAAAAAATGCATCGTGAGCGATGCGCAGGGAGCGCGAGGGTGCGCGCGACCCGACAGTACAGTCTGATCGACCTCTTGACACAGGCGGCTGGGTGCGTTCTAATCTTTGTGCTTGGATTTTTTTTGTGCGCGAACCGTTTTGTTTTATTTCTTCGAATTCACATTATATCCATATCAACAAGCTATCGTCGAGTTGCTCATTACGTCCCAGGCCCACACCTGTAGTTCTCGAAACAGGTGGGCGCTAAAAAGGAGTTAACTGTTTTACAGTCCCAGTTAACATTAAACCTATAGTGCCACGGTGGCAGTGACGGTAATGATATTGGTCCTTCGAGCCGGATATATAGACAAAGTGAAAACAAGTGATATATAAACAAAATAAAGTGAATCGTATTCGCCGCAAAAAGGACCCAGTGTATGCGCCGAGTCACAAGTGCTTCGCGCGCTCGCCGCGCCGCATCGCCGAAAGGCGGGGTCGCCTGAGCGCGCTGCATTCCAATCCCGTATCGTCCATCTGTTGAAGTGGCGCGTGCCCCGTTACGGCGCCATCATAGAAAAAAAGGGACCCGCTTTCGCTGCGATTGCAAGGGTCGGTCGAAGCAGACTGTTATTGTTTTTTTGCGTTAAAACCGGTGACACAAAAACAAGGGTGAGTCGAGGAAACTATTTTGAGTAACTGTTTATTGTGCGTTAATTGTGTTGTCGTATTGTAATAATATAACATCGAGAGTGTCAGGTGCGAACAGTACATTGGAAGCTTTGTGAAAGGGTTTTGTCACGCGTAAGATTCTTTGGGTGAGCAATACAATTGATAAGGCAGAATCGGCCAGCCCGTAGGCTAAGTGAAAGCACGCAGCGTGTCGATGGATTTAGCGATCGGTAACCGAACCTGCAAATGAATAGTGAGCCCGCAATTCAGCATATACGCGTAGCGCGTTTATCGGCTGAGCAGCGGTAATTATTCAATCTGAACAACAGTGAGCCCGTACTCGGAATATTCGCGTAGCGCGTTTATTGCCCGAACAGCGGTAGCTGGTTCAATCTGAATGGATAAACAACATCGATCCATAAAAAAAGGAAATTGTGTTGCTTCGCACGATAGAATCAAACAAACGTAAAATTAAGATACCTGAGAACGCAAAGCTTCTATTGTGATCGAACATCTGTTGTTTTCGGCGCGAGTGTAAACGTCGCAGTGGAGTGCGTCGCGCGAACAGCTGTGACGTAGGTCTGTTTACAGCTGAGTGGCGCTCTCAGCTGTGTTTTTTTTGTTTATATCGACGCGAGTGCGTATTTTACGGTTGTGCGTGTGCAAAGCGCACCCGTGACGTGAGTGAAACTATAGGATAGGACTTAGAGTTTTGCCCACAGTTTCCGTGGTCTCTTCGGGCAAAGGCGCTATATATAGTCGCTACCCGCCGTTGACCTGCGCAAACAGAGGGCGAAACTCCCATTAAGTCCTCATCTAGAACGAACGGCGGTAACGCCGTTCGGTGTCATCATGAGCGTAAGAAGCGAAAGGAGCCTTAAGACGAAGCAGAATGGCGCAGAGAAGCCAACCTTACAAGAGATGACGGCGATAACTGGCACTGATGTTGGTGCCGCAGTGCCGATAGAGTATTCGTCAATCCGGATGATCTCTAACCCGACATCTCGTAACGAAGTCACTGTATCAGCACACAAACGTGGTCGCAGTACCTCTGTCATCAGTCTGCAAAGTCGAGCGAGTGGCAGCAAGAAAAGTCGCAGCCGAGATAGTCAACGGCGGCGTCTTGCGGAACAAGCTCTCAATGAGCAAAAAGAAATTAATAAGCTAGAAAAATTACTGGAAGAGGAAGAAGAGGCATCGGCAGCCGCACGTCGCTCCCGTCTGATGCAGATGCGTGAACGATTGATCGCGACAGCGAGGTTAGAGCGCGAACTAATTATGGCAAGCGATGAAGATGACGACAAATCCGAAAAAGAGGTTAATCAACACTCATTAAATCAACAACCACGCGAAGAGCCGATCCATACAAGCGTCAGTCAATGGATCGATAGATCGCAGCAGACAGCAGCTTCACACAAATCAATCGCCTCTCAAGTAGAAGAGCCGATACAGCCGCTGCCAGCTACCAGTGGCGAAGAAGACAGCACGCTACGCTTCGTAAAAATCATGGAGCGCCTTTTGGAACACAGAGAAAAAACCGTACCAACCGAGAAACCGGGTCACCGTAACGTAGACACCATTGAAGCAGTATTAACCCGCCAAACGTTACCCAAAGACCTGCCTTTCTTCGATGGCGATGCAGAGTTGTGGCCCACATTTGCCGCCCAACTGGATCAAGCTATGAATGCAAAAATCGCACCTATCGAAACACTGACGCGCTTACAAAGGTGTCTCAAAGGCGAAGCGCGTGATGCCGTTTCATCATTAATACTAAATACAGAAAATCTGTCTGAAATTCGCCGTACTCTAGAAGTACGCTTCGGTCAACCAGATAGACTGGTTAAACGTCTGCTGAAGAAGGCGAAAGAGCTGCCATCTTTGCGAAGCGAGCCCTCACCATTGGACGTAGTAAAATTCGCCACAACTGTTCATAATCTGGTAGCAGCACTAAAAAATATGCCAGAGTACGGATATAACTTCGATCTTCTGGGCGAGTTAGAATGCAAGTTGCCCTATGTGCACCGCTACACAAGGTCACAAGAAATAGAAAAAATGGAGAATGGTAAGAGGCCTTCATTGTTCGATTTCGGGGCCTTCATAAAAAAAATCGGTGAAAACATGAGTCATCTCATACGATCCGAAATCAGCGAGCATAGTAACCGTCGACTACCGATCCAACCTCTTACAAAACCCAGTACGGTACGGCGCAACGGAGCATCAAAGCAAGCACGCGCACCTGTTTATGTCGTAAATACACACCGATTTCACGGCCCGCGAGTGGACAGAGCGCCGACAAACAAGATCCGTCACGCGCAAAACAAACGTGTCTGCCGTTATTGCAAGCAGAATCACGAAGTCAATGACTGCACAATACTCAAGAAAATGAGACCAGATGAAAAAATGCAATGGCTTCGGCAGAACGACCTCTGTTTCAATTGTTTCAACGAGGGACATAGGAGTGTCAACTGCCCTACCAAACAAAGAGCCGAAAAATCACCACGGTCGACAGCAAATAGAATCAGCGCTCCGCTCTGACTATCAGCCGCGCGCCCTTTACGTACGCTACTATCAGGGCGAACCGACGCTGAAACGTCATATCAGCATACTACACCAATGCCAATCGACTGTGCAGAGACTTACACCTGCGAGTCAGCTAATGCAGTTCTTTTACGAGTGGCTCCTGTTAAAATCAAGGGACCGTCAGGAGCGATTGAAACACGGGCGTTTTTTGACGAAGGTTCGACTGTTACTCTGTTAAATGATGAAGTAGCACGAGCAGTCGGACTCGAAGGAGAACTACGACCCATGGCGCTAAAGGGCATCGCAGAACAACCGCACGTCGACCACACATCTAGGACCGTAAGTCTAGAAATACAAGGCGTTGGCGACGTAGCTTGGCATTGGATTAAGGGCGTTAGAACATTGAAAAAACTGAACACCCCGGTACAAAAGGTGGTGGCTGCAGACATAAATAAATGGCCTCACCTACGAAAAGTCACTATCGCTGACAGGCGCGGCCCTACCGATATACTGATTGGCATGGAGCACTACCACCTCATAGCACCACGAGAAATCGTTTGGGGTCCCACAGGCGCTCCGACAGCAACTCTTAGCCTGCTCGGATGGACGCTCAATGGGCCAATCGATACGAAATCGACAAGACTATATAATCGAAACACTGTCGACCAAGGTGAAATATTTCATATCCGAACGAGTCAGGACGATGAATCTGCTGAGTCGCTTGTGGCGAAGTATCTTCAAGTAGAGGAAGCCGGAGCGGCACTGAGGCGCCCATATCAAAAACGCAATGAACACGCCGAGGCTACGCTAGCCGCTACGACACGTCAAGTAAATGGCAGATGGGAGACCGGCTTACTGTGGCGACCTGGGACGATGAGATTGCCGCCGAGCCGGTCGGCCGCCCTGAAACGACTGGCGGGCTTAGAGGCGAAATTGGCCAAAGATCCGGTCACCGCAGCAGCCTACGTTCAGAAGATCGAAAGCTATCTGAAGGAGGGATACGCCAGAGAGCTTTCGGAAATAGAAATTCAACAGAAAGGGCCAAGAACCTGGTACTTGCCGCATTTTTGCGTCGTAAACGTCAATAAACCCGGAAAGATTCGGGTAGTCTTTGACGCGGCTGCCAAAGCAAACGGGCGCTGTTTAAACGACCATTTAGAGAAGGGACCGGATCCACTCAACACCTTGATCGGGATGCTAATGCAATTTTGAGATAAGCGGATTGCATTCACGGCGGACAGCGAAGAAATGTTTCTGCGTGTCAATATTCGCCGTGAAGACCAAGGCTCTCAACGGTTCTTGTGGCGAAACCTTGCAAGCCAGGAAGAGCCCAAGACTTACGTAATGGTTTTCGGAGCGTCTTCGACATCGTGCGCAGTACAGTATATGAAAAATAGGAACGCTGAAAAATATAGCACAGAATTTCCCGACGCAGTAGAGCCTATCGTTCGATGCCATTACGCCGACGACTACATTGCCTGTGCAAACTCTGAAAAGGAAGGCGCCAACCGGGCCAGAAAAGTCATGGAAGTTCACCAGCGAGGCTGCTTTGAGATCAGGAATTGGAACAGCAACTCGAAACACGTACTCCAATCCGTGGCTGCAAACAAAGCAGGCGAAAAAGTGAGCCTCAATCTCGGACAGGAGGACACATTTGAACGCGTACTGGGGCTAGAATGGTATCCAACCAAAGACGAACTATCTTTTAATATTAAGTTCGCCCGCATTGACGCCCGATTGCTAACTGGTCAGATAAAACCAACGAAAAGGCAAATGTTGAGCGTCATAATGTCAGTCTTTGATCCGCTTGGCATGCTGACACCTTTCACCGTCAAGGAAAAAATACTTTTGCAAGAAGTATGGCGGGAAAAGATCGCATGGGATGCGGTACTGAGCGACGTTACCTTCGCCAAATAGGAGATTGGCTCACGGAATTAAAAAATCCTCGATGGTACAGGCAGGAGCCAGAGAACCGAGAACTGCATGTATTCTGCGATGCAAGCGAAAAAGCTTACGCGGCGGTGGCCTATTTAGTGTCTGGTACGACCGAAAGACGTAAAATAGCATTTGTGGCGAGCAAGTCTCGAGTCGCGTCACTCAAGGCTATGACTATTCATCGAATGGAGTTGATGGCTGCAGTAATTGGTAGTCGACTAGCAACAACGATCCGCCACGAACTCACAGAGAAGATTCAGCGTCTGCGAATGTGGTCCGATTCCAACACGGTCATTCAATGGATTCGAAACGACCCACGACAGTACTTTGTGTACTGTGCACGCCGACTCGGCGAAATCGACGAACAAACCGAAATCAGTGACTGGCGATGGCTGCCAACTACAGAAAATGTCGCAGACACAGGTACCAGGGATCGAGGTACTTCAAACCAACCTGAGCCAGAGCTCACGCTGGTTTGAAGGTCCGGCCTTTCTATGTGAAACCGAGGACAAGTGGCCGTCCGAAACCGAAGATGTGGTTCACCACGAGGAGTTGCGATACACCTATGCTGTCGACGCTAGCCCAAACTTAGTTGATTGACAGCGTTTCTCGTAATTGTCTGGCTCGAAGCATGGCGTATGCTCTTCGCTTCATTGATCTATGTCGGCATAAAACTCCACGAGGGAGAGGGGCCCTTTCAAAGAAGGAAATTGAACGAGCCAACGAGCAATTAGTGCGACAGGCCCAGAGAGAGCCATTCTCGGCCGAGGTCACTGAGCTCAAACAAAAGAAGACAGTGGATAAAACCGGTCGATTAGTGACGTTGTTTCCCCGCTTGGATGACAAAGGTTTACTCATGATGGACGGAAGATGGGCGAATTCTAGACAAGTAGCGAGTGCAATGAAGAGGCCGAATATAGTGTGTCCAAAACATTGGATGACACAGTTGATGTTGGCAGATTACCACCGGAAGTCGGCGCAGCAAGGACAGGAGACGGTGTTGAACAACGTCCGCCAGAAGTACTGGGTACTAGGCAGACGCAGCACCGGGAGGTGAACCGCAAGAGAGTGCGGGTTCTGCAGGATCCGGGCGGTGAAGCCGGTAATGCCTCTGATGGGGCAGTTACTGCAACTGGGAGGACTCTACGCAGACCGGTAGCGAAGGTTGCTGTCATCTTGGCAACGGCAAGCTAAAGAAGTGAAGCGCGTTACCGCACTGAGGGAGAGTATGTTGCCGCCGATGACAAAGTAATTTAAAAAATCAAACGTAATTTTATATAATTTGTAAATTTGTAATTTAAAGTAATATTTAACTTTGTTAAAAAACCCGTCCAGAGTTTCTTTGGGCATTCTTCTCTGGCGGTCGTAATCGAATGTCCACACACACGCAATTATATAAAAAAATAAACGATAATCCAAGCATTGAGAGAGATGAACCGTGCGGCTTAAGACGAGTAGATGCGGTGGGAAGAGTAAGGCAGTTGTAGCAGCTGCTATTGAGAGAGATGGCAATAGACGCCCGAAGCGGGGTCTGTTGATATAAAAAAATGCATCGTGAGCGATGCGCAGGGAGCGCGAGGGTGCGCGCGACCCGACAGTACAGTCTGATCGACCTCTTGACACAGGCGGCTGGGTGCGTTCTAATCTTTGTGCTTGGATTTTTTTTGTGCGCGAACCGTTTTGTTTTATTTCTTCGAATTCACATTATATCCATATCAACAAGCTATCGTCGAGTTGCTCATTACGTCCCAGGCCCACACCTGTAGTTCTCGAAACAGGTGGGCGCTAAAAAGGAGTTAACTGTTTTACAGTCCCAGTTAACATTAAACCTATAGTGCCACGGTGGCAGTGACGGTAATGATAGTAATAAATGAATAAACACAATAAATAAATTTAAAAAAAAATAAAAAAATGATGATATATAACATACATACATATTTACATACATACTCGTGCAGAAATAATAAATTAATATAAATAATACAATAAGGTAATAATAAAATGTAAAAGTATAGTTAATATAAATATATATATATATATATATATATATATATATATATATATATATATATATATATATATATATATATATATATATATATATATATATATATATATATATATATATATATATATATATATATATATATATATATATATATATATATATATATATATATATATATATATATATATATATATATATATATATATATATATATATATATATATATATATATATATATATATATATATATATATATTATATATATATATATAATATACATCACAATGTATTTAGAATGTTAATATACATATGAACTTTTATAGAAAATATTATACTGGCTAGAAAGCATTGTTATAGTGTAGTAACCATTACCATGGCCTACGTACCTAACGGACGAAGAAATACTAATCAAACCCGAAGGCTGTTTATCGTATTTATAATTTCTTTGAAGCAAGTATTTAAAGATAAATTAAAAATATCCAAACATTGACAGTTTAGGTTATATGATCGAAGTGCTCTATAAAAATACATATTTTGACCATAATTGGTATTGACTCTCGGTAGATAAAATAAATCGCGAGCCCTTGTCTTATTATTTGGGATTCGATAGGAGATTCTGCCAACAGAATAGGGACTGTGTATTTTATTATTAATAATATTGTATGGAAAACGTATATCATATTGGGGGCGCCTATCCTCGAGTGAGTCCATGTTATGACGGTTAAGTCTCTCTGAGTAACTTTCGGAGGTTTAAAACGATTTGAAATCAAGATGTCTCATGAAGTACTTCTGGAGTCTCTCAACTCTATTTTTGTATACTGTATACTGAGGCGACCAAATGATAGATCCGTATTCGAGAATGCTGCGTACATAGGAGAAGTATAAAATCTTAAGGGTTCTTACATCGCTAAACGCTTTACACATTCGCTGGATGAATCCTAACATTTTATGAGCTTTTCTGGTAGCATAGTCAATGTGTTTATCAAACAGCAGTTTATTATCTAATACTAAACCTATTATCTAATACTAAATTATGGCCACGTGAAAGAAACGAAAGAAATAAAAATACCTTTATTGTACTAAAATACTTACATTAGTAAAGAAAACTTAAATTCTATTTTAACTTAGTACAAACGGCGAGCTTATCGTTTAATGATTTCTTACAGCCAACCGTTGTAATATTAAATAAAAGAAATAATGACAGCTGACATACATACACATATACACACGTGGACTATAACTGATATAACGTGTCTCCATAAGCTTTTGCACAATCAACTAGACAGCCCAGCTAGTCTAGAAAAAGTTCAATTTCGTGTGCCACTGCGACTAACGAGGAGCTCTCAAACATTTTCGGTTGTCGCTTGCAATAACAACATCGGGTCGAATAGACCTCTTACCAGAATGTGTCGCGTTTTTGATAAATCGTGTAAAGGATTAGATATATTTTATGATTCCATTAATTTAGCAAGAGACTCGATCATACCTAGCCTATCTCCTACTTCTTAAGATTTCACTAACTGCCATCCTAATGTACTGTATTATATGACTATTATATTATAACATACTATTGTATTTTATTATATTATGTATAATAAATATTATTATCCAATTACTCATACTTCTATTTTGCTCTATCCAAATAACCTTATTTACAACTTATTTAATTATTACTTTTCTTACCCTTATATTATTAATAGCTTTATTATATATTTTTTTCTACTATCAACGTCTTCATGTTATTTCTGTTAATTTGTAATGCAAGTATTGCAAACTATTCATAGGATAGCAAATTTGTTTCGTTTGAATATGTTTTTAAAATATCATATATTTACTATCTGTAAGTTTGCTACGTCAAAAAAACCTAAGTGCTGATTCTGTTAACAGCTTTAAGAATATGCTGGACATTATTCTTAGTGCAAAACAGCCACAAGTTTAAAAACAAGTGCTCGTGATATACACGCATTAACCTTACGCTACTAGATTATAATATAACAATAATAATAAGAGTTTGAAACCTTTTCCGGAGTCTAAAATATAAAGTGATTGAATTTTAATGTTACTGAAACTATGAAACTTATGACTACCTGTAAATCCCCACTATTGCCACAGAAGTTGAGCAATACAAAACCCAATATGCTGAACGATTGGTATCCCATGCAAATCCCCTTGCAGCTGAGCCGCTTAATCAATTTAATGTGGTTGACAGATTAAAGAGACACCAAGTTCTATAGAAAGGGGAATCGAGGCATTGGCCTCGTCTCTTAACCTGTGGGTGGCCAAAAACGCCAATCGGTGGTTGCAGTGGTTAACAGATCCGCGCGTAGCCATTTGTGCCGACCTCCATATATATTATATAAATATATGATATACATGACCAACAAGATTAATCATTAGGTAACAAGAGATAATTCATAACAAAATATATTTTTAGTAATGTCGTATTTTTAGTATTGTATATAATGTCCAGCTTATTCTCAACGCATATACTTGACTACGGTGATGTTTGTTATATAGATGCCGGTGAGGTTATTTTGAATAAGCTGGAGCGTCTGCAAAATATCTTCCTCAGGTATGTTTTTAATATGCGAAAGTTCGACCACGTTAGCTGCTTTCGTGAGCAACTTCATTGGCTTCCTATTCGCGATCGAAGACTAACCTAACCCCACTTCACCCTCCTATCTCAAGGAGAATTTCCACCCATTGGGAGGCCAAGGTCTTCCACCTCGACCAAGCCGGGATAACACACTCGCCATTCCGATACATCATTCTTCTGTTTAATCGCATTCTTTTACAGTCCATTATCCTCGTTTATGGAATCAGCTCCCTCACTCTATCAGGCATGCACTTTCGTTGCACACTTTCAAAGAGTTGTTAAAGAAACATTTATTTTTACGCAGTCACTAACCAAATACCTCACCTTGTCCCCTCCTTTATCCTTTCCTGGGCAACCTTAGCATAATTTACTGACATATACTTGTATAAGTTTATTTTAAATTTAACTTTACTACTTCTCTGCGTATTGTACTGTGAAAATTAGGAATTATTTTATCAAATGGTTGACTGTAAGATATCGCTATAGCGATAAGTCCGCCATTTGTTTATAAATTGTATTTTTTATAAAACCAGTGTAATATTCATTAAGTTACGTTTTTATAGCACAATAAAGTTATTCTATTCTATTCTAGTATTTATATACAAAATTGTCCAAAAAGTTGCAGTTTTTAAGTTCAGATGACCAATCCCAAATCTCTCTAGGAAAGAAAAAAACATTCATTGAATAAAAAACACCCTTGAATATAAAGTAATTGTCAAAAAATTTAACAATTGAGTAAATTTTTAAGAAAAAAAATGATATGGAAGCTGCCATGATTTTGCTATTTAATGAAAAATAATTTATTTAGCATGGTACTGCACCTTCATCTCCATGGTGACGAAGGTGGCGCCGAGACTCTCGATTTGCTCGCGCACGGCGGGCCGAGTGTCGAAGGCGCGCACGCGGGCGCCCATGCACCGCGCCTGGGCCGCCGCTGCCAACCCGGCCACTCCGCCCCCCACCACGAGGACCGTGGCTTCGGGGACGCGGCCCGCCGCTGTCATCTGGCCTGCACAAAATCAACATTATTCAACAATACAATCAATACAAGCAACTTAGCAACTTTTAATTAAAAAAATGGGAAAATAAAAAAAAACGTTTATGAAAATATATATTATTTTATGATTATTTTTATTTGGAAATTTGAAGAACTTGACTGTTAAATAAAAGTTTGACAAGCATTTGAGCGCGGTGCACCATCTATCAGCAGGTAAAATATCACTAATAAACAATATTAGCGATATTTTACCTACCGCTAGATAGCGCATCGTGGTCAGCGCTTTATTTACTTTTTTTTTTTTTTCATAAATGATTTTTTTTTATTTTTTTTATTTACGGAAGGACTACTCTTTTCACTAGACCAGTCCTAATTAAATGGACTTGGTCCTTTGCAAGTTTTGGAAGGACTACTCCTTCCACAGATTGCTCCGAACCAAGTTGAGAAGGACTACTCCTTCAACTAGGTTGGTGCTAACCAAGTCCTAGACGGAAAAATTCTCCTACCACTAGATTAGTCCTAACCAACTGGGGCCTCTTTGCCACTTGTGGAAAAACTACTCCTTCTACTAGACTGGTCCTAATTAAGTGGGCTCCTTCACAAGTTTTGGAAGGACTACTCCTTCCACTAGATTGGTTCTAACCAAGTGGGGCTCCTTCGCCAGTTTTGGAAGGACTAATTCTTCGACTAGGTGGGGCTAATCAAGTGGGGCTCCTTCGCCAGTTTTAGAGAAACTACTTCCAATAGACTGGTCCTAATTAAGTGGGCTCCTTTGCAAGTTTTGGAAGGACTACTCCTTTCACTAGATTGGTCCTTACGCAAGTTTATAGGTCGCAGCCAGTGAGGTAACTAGTGGGACTCCTTCGCCAATGGGGCTTGTTTTGCGGCCCAAGTTGCATGGAACCATTAAGCCCCAAATCCAAATCCTAATTTCAGAAACCGAAACATCTGTTTGTGAACCATCGCTGTAAACTGTTAGCCTTTCAAAGCGCTGGTTAATCTCTTGTAGTTCTCCATGTCGGTCACCTAAATGCTCCTTTTTATGATTTTATTTCGAATTTTATCTCACTCCAATTACTAATGATTTGTATTGGGAGCTGTTTGTCAATATAAAAAAAGGCAATTGCATACCTGAGAAAAATCGTGGAAAATTGGCAGCGGCTTCCACGACCGATCGATATCCAGCAACGTTAGCCATCGAAGACAGAGCGTCGAAAACTTGTGCTCTGCTGATTCTTGGAATGCAATCCATAGCTGCAACATTGTAAAAAGAACAACATTTCATAATTAGGAATATTTGAAGTATACTATGCTCCATATTATACTCATCTTGGATACTCCCTACTGGGTGGCCATATTATTAGGGATACTGAATTTTGGTAATAATTTGCACAATTCAAAAAATGTATACTCCTAAGCAACATTTATTGTTAATATGAAATCAGAGACTATCGGGGTTGCTTGACATTATAAATAAGATAAACAAAAAAACGAATTTATCGCGTGAAGTTTTTAACACCCGACTTTCTGCGACGTTGCTGCCACCATTTTCTAGGGTAATATTTTATTTGTAAGTTATTTAATTACGGTGTCATTAACCTAAATTTAATAACAAATTATTTTAACCATAATAATCATAACAAATGGAACTTACTGTGTAAAATAGTGAAATTCTCAATTTTTCTTCAAAGTTACACATTTTGTCGTCACGGAGAGAATGATTACGGTAAGGTACATTTTTCATAATCATGATGACAATTATTTATGACAGCTTGTTAATATTCTATAATTTTGGCTTTATACGCCCCCACTTGTTTTGTAAAAATAAAAGTTATTCTGAATATTTTCAGAAATATTCAGCGGATTTAATTTTTTTTTTTAATTTTGGATATTTTTTTGAGAAAAATGTATTTTTGTATACATAAAAAGATAGCTTTAAGTATTTTTTATGACAATATTACTAAAATCAGTAAAAAAAAACTAAAAAAATCTACCAAAAATTTCAGAAAATATTCAGAATGAGTTTTTTTTGCAAAGAAGTGGAGGCATAGAAAGCTAAAATAATAAATATTTACAAGCTGTCATAGCTAATTGTCTTCTTGATTAAGAAAAACTTACCGTACCGTAAACATTCTCTCCCTGATGACAAAAAGTGCAACTTTGAAGAAAAATTGAGAATTTCACTATTTTTCACGGTAACTTCCATATATACATGTGAGATGGCTACATGTGAGATAACTAAAATACATGTGAGATGGCTAAAATACATGTCAGATGGCTAAAATAATATGTGATTAAATGTGGGTTTAACATACCATAAATTAATAACGTTAAAAACTTAAAAATAAATGTTGTTTAGGAGAATAAGGTTTTTGAAATACGCAAATTAGTATCAAAATTCAGTGTCCCTTATAATATGGCCACCCACTATACTATCTTTACAATGACTTACTATTCAATAGCACAGTCATTAATTACATACGGATGTATAGGATGCTTACCGAATACATTGAGTTTCCTCATAGCCAGTTCCTCGATGAGCGGTTTGTTTTGAGCAGGATACAGGAATGATATCAGGGTTGATGCTTCTCTGAAGACTTTCACTTCTTGCGATGATGGCGGACGAACTTTAAGAATGATATCTGCAGAAAAAAAGACACTTCTTTAAATACTTCTTCTATATATGCCCTATCACTAACGTATCTATATCGCCATCTGCCGAACTGACGTAAGCAGATACAATGGTGAGTAGTTAGTTACCTACAATGGGCAAACCTGTGACCCCAACTAGAGATATCAACTACAACAGGCGAATCCATTACCACAGGAAGTTTGAACGATATTAGATCGTTCTGTCTCCCGTGAGGTGAGCGTTTGAGGCTTGTGACGAAAACAGTCAACTGTCTAGTTACGCCACTCGCCCATCAGACGCCAACGCCTTACTGCGTGGCACCGGAAAAGTTACCCAGCAGGCAGCCTCAACGGCTGACTACCAGTTTAAAAGGATATCTCCGTCTGGAATTAACCATCAGGATACCTCCTACCTACTGACTGGTTGCAGGAACGAGGTTGCTTGCGTGGTCCTCCCCCATTAAGTAGCGGTGACATGGTGTTCGAATTACAGCGGATTGTTTGTTCTTCGGAGAAACTCGCAGACCGAAGGAGTGCGACTCTAAAATAATAAATTATCCGTTTCTAAAACGAAAAAACTAAAAGGCAGAAAAGAGCACTTAAAGAAACTATAAATTATGATATAGCGAAGCGGGGACTAGGCCAAGGGAATATGCCTTCGTAGAAGCTGTTTAAAAACTCATAACGCAGCCACTTTACTCCGCTAATAAAACGATAGTTCGGAGATAAAGGGTAACATAACAAAAGGCAACCCTAAAAATACCCGTACATGGAAACGGCTTTGCGCCCAGTACAGACAATGGCCCTCTGCTAAAAATATATGATGCCGCAACGGGCGAGTCCTTCCCATTAAAAAGTAAATTTAAAAAAACAAAGCCCTGTAAAATCGAAAGAGAGATTTAAATGCGTATTATCTTTGCTCCCTCCAGCTAAAGGTTTAGATACTTGACATACCTTATTTAATTAATTAGTATAAGCTACTAACCACGTTTACGGTAACTAATAAGAGTTGTTACAAATAATTTGCTAATCTAAGCTAGGTGCATGTCTTATTAATAATATGATAACCGCTAACCGGAAAATTTATTAATATGTAAAATAGCCTAAAATTTACACGTAACATTTTTTGTTTTTCCTTTGGTTCTTGTTATTAGTTCTTGTTAAGTAATTCAAAAATAATTTAAGACTTGTTTATCTTAGGAACTATGCAAAGTAATATTTTAAACATAATACAGTATCACCCCTAAGGTTACCATTTATAATTAACACTTAAAAGTAGAAAACGGGGAAAATCGTTCCCTTTCTACCTTTATTTAAATAGAGTATTTTAAAAAGAAGACAAGATGTCGGCGCTTCAGATCCGGACCGCCCACATTTTTTACGAGGTAGGCAGCGGCATGTTACAAGCTGCACTTCGATTGGTTCGACCAAAATAAAATGGCGGCATTATCCTCCACTAGGCAATAAGGGTGGAGTCCTGTCCGGACATTGAGAAATATGTATACTCCTTTTATCAGGCAGTCGTTAAAAAATCTTAGACTCCCGCGGACGTATCCGCGGAGAAGTCGGGCGGTATAAAGTGTACGCACCGATTAAAGAGTGCAAATAAAGTGTAACTAAAAATGTTAATTAGCATTAATTAACACCTAAGAAGATATCAATAAAGACTTACGATTTCGCGACAAAAACGCTTTAATTGTACCTTTATTGATCCAAAACGGTGTAATATCTTCCGAGGACAAGCAGCTTCACAGATACGGGGCCTTATTTACCTACGCACAAGAAGAGGAATCCGATGGCGAAATAATCTACTATGGGATATTGCGGTGAATTCTAACTATCGAATATCTACAGTCCGCTAGACCTCGCCGCTAAAAATAGATGTACGAACAAACTATGTTATAAAACGAACATAATGTATCTACCGAATCTATCGCGGACCACGGCATCCTTTGCCCGGCTCTTCACCCAGGATCGGGTGGCCGAATGGTTGTTTCAAGAGCAGTTGCTGTAAGGTTAACTAACAACTACCCCCACTCTATAGGAGACAGTACTATTTCCAGACTCCTCCGGCTGTTGGTCGGAATGCTTAATCGATTGACTGACGATGCACGGTGCGCAAACTGTCCAGGAGCGCCCAAAGGTTGAATTCAAGAGGCCACAGGCCCGTGTCTTACCTAGGCTCGCACTTCTGCGTGGAGGCCTCCGGATCGGCCATGTTGACCCGTGAGTTTGACCGACTTTAAACCGACATTAGCTCCTACCCGTCACCCCAACAAGGTATAATGACATTGATAGTTCTTTCAACCTAGAGTGAACGTTGAGACTTGGAGACGAAAATAGTCCACCGTCTACCTAAGCCAACAAGCCCATCAAAGACCAACGCCTTAGAGCGAGGCACTAAGAAGAGAATTTAGCGGGCCGGCCTCGCGCCGTGACTATTATATTTGACCGGATTTCTCTGTCCTCCCGTCTGGTTACGGGTTGCAAGTCGCTTGCGCGGCCTCTACCTGATGTTACCAAATGGGCCCTGTTGCAGTTAGGCCACTAAGACCCATGTGTTTAGGGTCGGCCAAACTCACAGGCCAACACCCATCCGGCGGCCTCCACGCAGAAGTGCGAGCTCGAGTAGGACTCTGGCCTGTGAGCCAGTCTACCCTAGGAGTGAATCATTGGGCGCTCCTAGACGGATTGCGTACCGTGCGGCGTCATCCAATAGATTGTGAATTCTGACCGACAGCCGGGGGAGTCTAGATAATAAATACAAACGGAGCTGCCATGGAATTCACCGACCGGAGTCGGGCCCATCATAATACTATTTTTTACACTTCTGGGGGGTGAGCAGTGGATTCCGGACTTACGAACCGGCTGTGGTAGGTTTAGGACAGCTGTCTTGCCACATGTGAGCGTTCACCTTGCCACCCATTCACTCCCCCTTCGAAGCCATAGAATTTGAGATGCGCAAATCGCAGTTTTAGATAATTTTTCTAAGAAAGAGTTGATTATTTTTCTGGAAAGGCCAAGATCTTTAAAGAGGTGAAATAGAGATTTAGCTGGCAGGCCACGAGCGCCAACTTCCACCGCGTGAAGGTGAACAGTGAAGCCGTTCCGGGTTACGGCATTTGCAAGATCATGGTATTTATTTAATTTGTACTCGTGGTCTTTTGGGATATTTGATTCCCATGGAACAGTTAATTCTACAATAAGAGCCACCTTCCGAGATAGAGAGTAAAGAGTTATATCTGGACGGAGGGCTGTGCATCCGAGACTTTCAGGGAATTTATACTGCTTAGAGACCGAATCAACCTCCAGAGTCCAATCTGTAGCTTTCTCGATTATTGAGAAAGGTTTTGTAGTTAAATGTTTTTTGCCTTTAGAGCCATCCCGCACAAACTGTATTGGGGGTTTGGAGGATACTGTCAAACCCTTGTTGGCACGAGCCACTGAGAGACTAATTACCTCGCGAATAACAGCGAGAACTTTGTCATGGCGGTAAGTGTACCGTCCTTGATCTAAGGCCACCTTGCAGCCAGCTAGAATGTGTCTAGCTGTGCAAGGGGTATTGCTACAGAGGGGACAAGAACTATCCTCGGCAAAGCTCCAACGAGCGAGGTTACTGGGGTCTGGAAGTGTATGCTGAAAGGCATTCAAATAAAATTTCAGCATCTCTGGCGTCCAGTCATAGAGCATTACCTTCCAGTGCATTGGAGGCGGAATGCAAAAGTCACCAATTGTTGTCCAGTCATTCTGGCATTGAAGGCCAATAGCATGAGCCATACTCTTGCTGTCGTAATCTCCCCGCAAAAGAGACTTCTTCAAGTCCACGTCGCTCGTGGTTGTACTGCCATACCCCAGACCAGTGCCATTCTGGCTGATTCCAGTAAGGAACCTTTTGTGGAAGTCTACGCGGGCTTGTAGTTCATTTGAATCACTACAGCCACTTATTACGTGCTTCGATATTGCCGGATACTATCCATGGCGGACACGGATCATGGCGTCCTTCGCCCGCCTACAACCCGGAATCGGATGGCCAATCGGTCGTTTCAAGAGTGGCTGACATCCGGTCAATCTCCGCCCCGCTGCTTAGGAAACATACAAGCTCGTTTCCAGACACCTCCAGTTATTTGCCGGAGTGCAGTCGATAGACTAACATCGCATACTGCGCAAACCATCAAGGAGCGTCGAAGGACATCCCCCAGAGGAACTGATCTACCATGCCACGGCAGGGGAAACGAAGTCCTTACCGGGATAGACCTTCTCTGAGTAGGCAACTGGATAGAAGTTGGACCGTTAGTTGAGCCGACCAGAAATAAATAGCAAGTCTTAAACTGCCCAACTGCACAGGAAATGTAACTTGCCGTAGGCAGATACAGTCCCTTTAAGAGAGTAACACCAAGAAATTGTCATAGCGGTAGTAGGTGTACTAAATGTCGACTTGCAGTCGGTTAAAATATGTGTAGTCGCAGAAGGGCTATTGCAACAAACGGGACGTGAACTACGCTCTGAATAGCCATGGTCAAGCCAGGTTGCTGTGGTCTGGAAGTGTATGCTGAAAGGCATGCCTGAGATCATCGATTATATAGCGTATTAGATTGCTGGATGCCATACTACGATTTGGCAGCTAGGATTCTACTATGAAACGAAACATATAGATGCACTCATAGTTCAAAAAAAATATTAAAGTTTTCTGGATGTATAAGGATTGCCAAAACGTACTATGGCATTGAGAGATCTAATAGCCTATATCATGTGTCTTACAATCCGCGGCCCGCAGAGGCGTTCTTGGCGGCCCGCTCGCGCCCACGCCCGCCCCCAGTTTTACTAGTACGGCGGGTTGCGACGGACACACTCGTTTCGATCTCTCGCTCAATGCGTAAATGAGAGTATAGAAAACGTTGCAGCTTGCAATCTTGAGACTAGTTTGAGAATTGCAATGACCACTATAGGGGCGGATATTGATAAAATAGGTAAGACATATTTTTGATTGAATATCAATGTCAAACATATCATTGATTGAATTTTATTAAAATATTTTTTTGTTGATAAAATTGTACAATAAATACGTTCAACGATAATTCTTCTTCAATTACCTAAGTTTATATTGGAACCAAAATCAAAGTATTGTCGGCCCTTGACCTCAAAAAGGTTGAAGACCCCTGGCCTATATGATCAATATTCGTCTTAAAGTGCCATCTCCTATCGGAGGTCGACGGTCATTATGGCCACTTGGGCCCGTGATGTTGGGGCGCTGAACAACTCGGCGTAGCCAGTGGTTTTTCTTCGGTCAGGTCTTCGGCGGCCTTTTATCTTTCCTTGCAGGATTAATTGGAGAAAGTGATATTTGTTACCACGCATTATGTGGCCCATGCATTGTAATTTCCTTCTCTTTATGGTCTTCAATAATTCCAATCATTTGTGCATTCTTTGCAGCACTGTCTCATTTGTGACTCTATCCGTCAAAGATATTTTCAGTATTTTCCTGTAAATCCACATTTCGAAAGCTTCTAACCTTTTACACAAAGTCTGGGTTAATGTCCACGTTCCTACTCCATACAGGAGGACTAAAAATATATAGCACCGCACCAGGCGGCATCTAGTAGAGAGTTTGACACTACAGTTGCAGAAGAGGTAGCTGATTTTGATGAATGATGCTCTAGCTTGTTCGATGCGACATCTGACTTCCACACTATAGTCTTCTTGATCATTCACAATACAGCCATGATATTTATATTGGCAAACCCTCTCCAGAGGTTGGTTCTTGATGTGGAGGGTGGCAGCTGACGATGTACGTCCGACAACCATGAACTTATATAATCAATGCTAAGAGTAAAATATTGAAAGTGTACCAGAGTTAAAGGTGGCAGCCCTGGCGATGATTTTGGCACCGGCTTGTTCGTACACTTGGTTTGAGAAATTGGCGAGGGCTCCTGCGTTCTCCTCAATTTGGACGTTGAAGCCCTTCTTGACCAATTTCTCCACCGTCGATGGTACCAGAGCAACCCTGCAACAGAAAGTTTCTCACGTGAAATAATAAGTAAATACAAAGCTGCTGGCTGAAATGTACCAAACAAAGGTTGTGTGGATTCCAGATGCATGTTTAAAATAAATAAATAGTAATAAGACATTTTTAAAAACAACCTTTTATTAAGATGCTGTCCCGAACCAACCCTGGATGCAGCAACCATGTCATAGTGGAACTTAGAGTGGGCTATAATAATTGAATGCTATACAGAATTTTGTGTTTGTGCTGTTGTCCGTTGAGGAGTCCCTTCGTTGGAAGCCAATCCTGAATGCAACAGCCCTATCGCGGTGAAACTTCGAATGGGCTATCATAATTGAATGCGTATACAAAATTTCGTTTTTGTACTGATGACCGTTGAGGAGTCCTCTCGTCGGGAGCCAACCCTGGGTGTAGTTGTCATGTCACAGTGAAATTTAGAATGGGCTATCATAATTGAATGCGTATACAAAATTGTGTCTGTGCTGTTGACCTTGGAAGAGTATTTTCGTCGGGAGCCGATCCTCGTTGTAGAATCAGGTCATGCTCACCATAAAAATGTATTGTCATAGGAACTGAACCAAGATGTAAAATTTCAACTTCATAGGATAAGAGGAAGTGGTTCTAATTCAGATTGCAATAGTTGACCTAAACATACATACAAACTAGCATACATTGCAAGGTTGTAAAAACAAAAGTTTTTATTTGAAAAACACAAAAAACCTAAAATTATTATGGCTAAAATTTGCCAGTTCATAGATGTCAATAATAATATTAATAAAGGACCATAAGGGTTGTCAACTATTATGGGCCATCCCGCCACCCCCGGGAATTATAACAACATCATGCCATTCTCTCTTCCATCAATGCAGAGACTTAGGAACAACACAGTCCACTGTCGTTGCCCTCGACATTTACAAGACGCATAGATGGCAGAGACAGGAAGGACAATACCTAACTGACCACCAATCACAATCGATTGTGTCTTAGTTGGGTTTAAAATGATCCAATGACTTCTGACCCAGCAATATATATTAGCAAGAGCGGAGTTCATGCCGAGTATGGAAGTCAATATTGTCCGGTTTTGCATGAATATAAACTTGAAGGTCGTCAGTATAAAGAGAGTAAGAGGTGGTAAGACTCTACGTAATGATAGTTGAGAGTTATCAACTACTACGGGAGAAACCGCCACCCCAGGAAGTTATAACAATATCAGATCATTCTTTCTCCCATAGAGTGAACGCAGAGATTTAGGGACAACACAGTCGACAGTCTAACGACGCCAACAGCGTAAGAGACCATTAGAGACCTTTAGAGACCAGAGACCATTTTTCCGGATTTACGGATTATACGATTAATAATAATTTCTCGGACTAATACGGATTCTTTTCGTATTAGTCTGAGAGGCAGCGACAAAATAGTGCATGAGTTTTCTAAAAGCCGATACTTTCAGATCAGACAGTATTTTGGCCACAGAATGCTGGGGTAGAGTCAGCAGGCCACACTCCGGGACACCTTACACCGCGCGTACTGTTGTTATACTGTGAACATAGTGTCCCTGTTTCTGCGCAACGAGAAAAAAAATCTGCAAGGAAGTTCTTCGAAGCTAGCTGTCACAAGAATCCGAGGAAGCACTTAATATCCAGCCGTGTTGGGAACAACAGAAAAAGACTCTCCAATCAAGTTATCCATTTACCTTTTCTCGTTGGTCCATGTTTCCTTGGGCACTCCGATAGTCAGCTTGGAGTAGGGTACTCCGGCGGTGTCGGGAGCTGCGGTGGAGCGCAGGCGGATGGCTGGTCTGCGAGGGCCGCAGACCCTCGGCGCGGACACCAGACGCCCCCGACCCACTCCGGCCGGGAGCACGCAACACCGGAACATCGCCGCTTAGGGGCCTGCAAAACAAAAATATTAAATCTGATATAATAAAAGAAGCAATGTTTGGCTCTCGTAGTGTATAACTCTATTTTGACCAATATATCGAGGTACCTATATATGCAAGTGTGTAAAGCCGAAAGTCCTTTCAGCTTAGCCTTGTTCATTGATTATATTATAGCATAATTATTTATTTATTTGGTTATTCGTTTATTACTAATCAACATTGCAGTAAAACCAATGCCTTGTAAAGTAAAATTAATAAAGATATCACTGTAATTACAAAAATAGAATGCCACTTATAATACTAGCTATCAATATAAGAATAAATAATTAATAGCCTGCAATTTAAACGAATAAGGGTTGGCGGTAAAAATATCAAAATCTGGTGCCATCGAGTGAATTTCATTTAACAGCCGCAACGCACGCGCTAACAAGTTCCACCTCGTAAGGTTAATGGGCGAGAACGGCTTCGCAAAAGGTGGTGCGATCAAGGACGAAGAAAATTATTAGGTACGAAAACATCCACGGCTAATAAGCTAGGGTTATCAGTTTTACCACGAATTAGATGTATAATTCATCATGGCTTTTCTTCATACAATCCATCTTGGAGAGCCATTTGTTGCAAATGGCATCGATTGTACAACGAAAACCAAGATGATCAGTGCAGTAATTCAAGTCTGGTTTGACAATGTTGAACTCAAAGGAAGCTGTCAAAACCTGGTAAATTCTATGCCTAATATAAATACAAACGGAGCTGCCATGGAATTCACCGACCGGAGTCGGGCCCATCATAATACTATTTTTTTTACACTTCTGGGGGGTGAGCAGTGGATTCCGGACTTACGAACCGGCTGTGGTAGGTTTAGGACAGCTGTCTTGCCACATGTGAGCGTTCACCTTGCCACCCATTCACTCCCCCTTCGAAGCCATAGAATTTGAGATGCGCAAATCGCAGTTTTAGATAATTTTTCTAAGAAAGAGTTGATTATTTTTCTGGAAAGGCCAAGATCTTTAAAGAGGTGAAATAGAGATTTAGCTGGCAGGCCACGAGCGCCAACTTCCACCGCGTGAAGGTGAACAGTGAAGCCGTTCCGGGTTACGGCATTTGCAAGATCATGGTATTTATTTAATTTGTACTCGTGGTCTTTTGGGATATTTGATTCCCATGGAACAGTTAATTCTACAATAAGAGCCACCTTCCGAGATAGAGAGTAAAGAGTTATATCTGGACGGAGGGCTGTGCATCCGAGACTTTCAGGGAATTTATACTGCTTAGAGACCGAATCAACCTCCAGAATCCAATCTGTAGCTTTCTCGATTATTGAGAAAGGTTTTGTAGTTAAATGTTTTTTGCCTTTAGAGCCATCCCGCACAAACTGTATTGGGGGTTTGGAGGATACTGTCAAACCCTTGTTGGCACGAGCCACTGAGAGACTAATTACCTCGCGAATAACAGCGAGAACTTTGTCATGGCGGTAAGTGTACCGTCCTTGATCTAAGGCCACCTTGCAGCCAGCTAGAATGTGCCTAGCTGTGCAAGGGGTATTGCTACAGAGGGGACAAGAACTATCCTCGGCAAAGCTCCAACGAGCGAGGTTACTGGGGTCTGGAAGTGTATGCTGAAAGGCATTCAAATAAAATTTCAGCATCTCTGGCGTCCAGTCATAGAGCATTACCTTCCAGTGCATTGGAGGCGGAATGCAAAAGTCACCAATTGTTGTCCAATCATTCTGGCATTGAAGGCCAATAGCATGAGCCATACTCTTGCTGTCGTAATCTCCCCGCAAAAGAGACTTCTTCAAGTCCACGTCGCTCGTGGTTGTACTGCCATACCCCAGACCAGTGCCATTCTGGCTGATTCCAGTAAGGAACCTTTTGTGGAAGTCTACGCGGGCTTGTAGTTCATTTGAATCACTACAGCCACTTATTACGTGCTTCGATATTGCCGGATCTTTGGAATTGCACAGAATCGAATTTTTGGTTATTCTGGAGTTGGCGTAGAGCAGAGAGGGCAGTTTAAGCGCTAGCCCAAAATTTTGTTTGGACCTGAAGAGAGTCGAGGGGTCAGCTGGTTTGGCTAAGGACAGCCAGGATTTTAAACTAGCTGTCACCAGTGCATCTAGACGGGACAGTTGGGTTTTGGTAAAATCGTAAATAAGAAAGGGCCATGACAAATGTGACGTTAGATAATTGTCATAGATCCAGGCCTTACGAGGGCCAGAAATTAGCAAGGCATCTATTTTCGCCAGGCAACTTTTGAAATGCTCTATAACATGATCGCCCGAGACGTCTTTTCCCTGATGGGTGATTTTTCTGCCGAGGAATTTGAAATGATTGTTTGGGTCTATAAGGGAGATATTAGAGCCCTTATAGACCAATTTGGGGTCATAGGATGTAAATTTTGTGCCCATGCGGGCGAGTCCAAGGCAAAAACATTTGGAGGGCTTCACTTTTATACAGCCTGACCAGTCGCAGAAAAGCTCCACTTTCTGTAATAGCAGGGAAAGCTGCTTGGGGCTTCTGGTAATGAAAGTTAGGTCGTCGGCAAAAGCGAGGCACGACGAGGTGTATTGGCCGTCTGTTTTAAAACGGTAGCCCCACTTCCTGTCAAACTGGCTCAGGCTTTCCAGAAGTATATTAAAAACTATATTAAAAATCGTCGGGGAGAGGCAACAGCCCTGAAATAGTCCAATTGAATATGGTATAGAGCGGGTAGTCCATTCTTGCGTTTTAACATGGAAAGTCAGACAGTTGTAGTAGGAGGCTACAATGTCACGCACGACTGGTGGGAAGTTGTACCAGCGGAGTGCAAAGTGGAGGAGACTGTGTCGGACTGACCCAAAGGCATTCTCTAGGTCGAGCCAGCATACATTGATTTGGCGTTCGTGCTGTCTCGCATCCTGGTGTTAGATCCATCCCATCCCGCATCCAGAGAGAAAGGTGTTATCAACGTAAAAGGAGGACACATTCTATATTAAAACTATAAATCTAAAAATAACTACCACTACTGTTTTTGTATGTTTATGTCCAACAAAGCACTTTTCGAAGGAAAATACTCTTTGTTCCAATTAATTCGCACGGTATTCTATATGCACAAAAAGTCGCCTTTGTTGAATAAGCCACCATGATACATTAGTATGCATGAAGTAACACCCCCTACAAAGAAATTTTCGAGGGTTGAAAACATGCTGTCTGGAGTTTCATTCCCATGACTAGCTTTCTAAGGGTTAATACAAAAAACACTATCAATCTAATACCAACAGGTATTTTATTTTCATTTTATCCTCGATTTGTAAGTTTTGTTTTGTTTATAATTGTATGTTTACTACTGCAGCCTGGCTGCAGTAGCCGTGTCATAGTGGAACTTAGAATGGGCTATCATAATTGAATGATATACAAAATTTCGTGTTTGTGCTATTGACCGTTTACGAGTCCCCTCGTTGGAAGCCAACCCTGGGTGCAGCAACCCTGTCGCGGTAAAACTTAGAACGGGCTATGATAACTGAATGCGTATACAAAATTGTGTGTCTGTGCTGTTGACTGTCGAGGTGGGAGCTAAGGGGCCCTTGCTGAGTTGGCCACGAAGACCCATTCTGTTCAGGGTTGGTCACACTCACGGATCAACACCCATCCGACGGGTGTTGACCCGTGAGTGTGACCAACCCTGAACCGCGCACCGTGCGGCATAAGCCAATCGATTGCGCACTTTGACTAACAGTCGGGGTAGTCTGGAAGCAGTACTGGTTGCAGACCTTACGGCGACTGCTCTTGAAACGACCATCGGCTACCCGATCCTGGGTGAACAGCCGGGCAAAGGATGTCGTGGTCCGCGATAGATTCGGTATACACCGTTTCACCGCTTCGTAAGGGAGAGAACCGCGGAAGCGACCTAGAACTCGTAACCAATCGAGAGACTGGAGTAATCTGGTCGCAATTGGAAGTAAGGGCGTGACTGTGAGCCCGCTGGGTAACACTCCTGGCTATCTCGCGGTTGAGGCGTTGGCCTCTTACGGGTTTGCGGCGGAGCTTGACGGTGGACTGTTTTGTCCAAGTCTTCTGCGCTCACTCCAGGGAGATAGAACGACTAATCGTTGAAACTTCATGAGGTGACGGGCTCGCCCGTTGTAGTTGACAACTCTAGTTGTTGACTGTTGAGGAGTCCCCTCGTTGGGAGCCAACCCTGGGTGCAGCAGCCATGTCATGGTGAAATTTATAACGGGCTATCATAGTCGAATGCGTAAACAAAATTGTGTGTCTGTGCTGTTGACCGTGGAAGAGTAGCCTCGTCAGGAGCCGATCCTGGGTGTAGAATCAGGTCTCCACGCATGGGGTGCGAACCTGGGTAGGACACTGGGTCAACCAGTCTCCCCTGGGAATCAAACCTCTGGCGCTCCTGGACGGTCTGCGCACCGAGCGGCGCAAGCCAATCGATTGTGCTCTTCGACTAACAGTCGGGGGAGCCTGGGAACTGTATTGTTTCCTATAGAGCGGGGGTGGTTGCCTACCTTACGGCGACTGCTCTTGAAATGACCATTGGCCATCCGATCCCGGTTCAGAGTCGGGCAAAGGACGCCTTGGTCCGCGATAGATTCGGTGCACACCGTTTCACCGCTTCGTAAGGGAGAGGACCACGCAAGCGACCTCGAACTCGGAACCAATCGAGAGACCGGAGAAATCTGGTCACAATTGGAAGCAAGGGCGCGAGGGTCGGCCCGCCAGGTAACACTGGCTATCTCGCGGTAAGGCGTTGGCTTCTTGCGGGTTGTAACGTAGCTGGACGTTGGATTTGTTCTGTCCAAAGTTTTCTACGTTCACTGCAGGGCGATAGAAGGAGAAAATCGTTAAAACGTCCTGTGGTGACGGGCTCGCCTGTTGTAGTTGACACCGCAAGTTGTAGAATCAGGTCATGCTCACCATAAAAATGCATTGTCATAGGAACTGAACCAAAATGTAAAATTTCAACTTCTTAAGATAAGTGGTTCTAATTCAGATTGCAAGATTTGACCTAAACAAACTAACAAACATTGCAAGGTAAATAAAAGCTTGTAAAAAAAGAAGAAGAATGGATTGGAAACGTTGTCAGCAACAAATCGGCCGACATCGCACTCGTGGCGCTAAATCCGACCATGTGTTTTAAAATTATGTGCAAAAAGACATTTTTATTAATTCATTCACTATTTCCTTGACAAAAAAGCTGTTTGAACGCCGCGCTATGTGTGTAGCGGGTAAATATGCAAAATGCAAACAAGATAATAATCCCAGTCAAACTAGTCAAAAAAAGAAGGTAACCTTGCTATAATTCATAAACGCGTTTTTTTTAACCCCTCAAGCCCCGATTGGCCGATATCGGCCACAAACTGATTCAGCGTGACATGCCCGTTTTAATTTTATTTTAATTTAATTTGTTGTATTTCATTATGTTTTATTATGTTAATATGTTTTATTTTAATTATGGGTACAGTGGTTTGGCAGTAATTTGTGTTTTTGGTGAGACAGTGTCATAATAAAAATTTTCTACTAATTTTTACTAAAAATTTTTGGGACATCAACTTGTCAGTTGGCTGAGGGGCCGAGGCCTGAAGGGTTTATACAACATCGGTGGTAATAAGTGCTGGGAAATGAATACGATTTTCGTATAAAAAGGGTTTTAAAAAATCCTGGATATTTGTTGTACTTTTTTGTAAAAAATATTTGTAATTTTAAATGTTATTGAAATGTATAGTTTATGCTTAAAAAAAAAACATAAAAATACGATTCATTAATGAAAAAACGGTGTATACGTATAGTGGAATAATATCGCGATTCGTAATCGTATCAGATCTATCTTTCTTATCTCAACGTCATACTACGATTTGGCAACAATGATTTTACTACGAAACGAAACGTGTAGATGGCACTCATACAAGACCCTGCGAATTAAATAGAACAAAGAGTATTTTTCTTCAAAAAGTGCTTTATTGGACATAAACATACAAATACAGTACTGGTAGTCATAGATGGTTAGTTTTAATATAGAAAGCGTCCTCCTTCTGCGTTTATAACACCTTTCACTCCTGTAGGCATTGAATTTACCTGTTTTTGACAGCTTCCTCTCAGTTCATCATCGTGAAACCAGTCTCTGAATGCTTGCCTATTACAAATTCTGATTAGAAAATTCCAAAACAGTTCTCATCATTTACATTTTAATTCAGTATTCAGTATTCAATATTATTATTATTATATATTTAACAGGCAGGCAGCTTAACCCTTAGAAAGTCAGTCATGGGAATAAAACTTGACGGCATGTTTTCAACCCTCGAAAATTTGTTTGTAGGGGGTGTTAGTGCACGCATACTAATGTACAGTACCATACGAATTAATTGGAACAGAGTATTTTTCTTCACAAAGTACTTTATTGGGCATAAACATACAAAAATAGTACTGGTAGTTATAGATTGCTGGTTTTAATATAGAATGCGTCCTCCTTTTGTGTTGATAACACCTTTCACTCATGTAGGCATAGAATTTACCATTTTTTGACAGCTTCCTTTCGTGAAACCAGTCTTGAATTACTGCACTGATCATCTTGGTTTTTGTTGTACAATCCATCTTCGAGAGCCGTTTTTGTGCAAATGGCCCAGAGGTTTTCGATCGAGTTGAAATCGAGGGAGTTTCCGGGCCATTCAAGTACAGTAATTTGGTTCTCTGTGAAAAACTGTTTCACTTTTTTTGAAGAATGGCATGGAAGGAAGGATACACCTTGTGGTTGCTCCCGTATCATATGGTTTGATAAGATGTCAATATATTGGTGCGAATTCATTATGATGACAAATTCTTATTGTTTTAATATAATTTACATATAGTATACGTCAAATTTAAATTTGGTATACAGGTTTCAATACGCAATTATAGTCATTTTACTTTAATGTTCAGAAAGACTAATAGATGGCTTTCTATCTCTCCGTGTTATTTCTGTCAATCAGCCTATATAAAAATGGGATAGATGGCATAGACATGGAAGTTATTTGCGTTGGTTTGCTTTATTACTCTTCAAAATGCTATGCAATGATAAGATGTATTTTATGATTCCATTAATATAATAAAAGATTCGATCATACCTAGCCTATCTCCTACTTCTTAAGATTTCACTAACTGCCATTCTAATGCACTGTATTATATGATTATTATATTGTAACATACCTACTACTGTATTATATCATATTATGTATAATAAATATTATAATCCAATTACTCATACTTCTATTTTGCTGTATGCAAATAACCTTATTAACAACTTATTTAATTATTACTTTTCTTACCCTTATATTATTATTAGCTTTATTATATATTTTTCTACTATCAACGTGTTCATGTTATTTCTATGTTACTTTGTAATGCAAGCATTGCAAACTATACATAGGATAGTAAATTTGTTTCGTTTGAATATATTTAAAAAATACTAGTACTTATACAGGGTGTTCGGCAGACGGTTGTACATACGATTATGACGGACAAGTGAGGCCCTCACCTACATGCTTGGCCCCAAAAATTTAACCTAGGCCTCACGAATTTTTTTAAATTATTTTTTTGAAATATGGCGAAATTTTTCATTTCCATGGCTTTAAACTCCATTAACTTCATTTAAAACTGATTAAACAGTCAAATTCGTATCTAAATTACTAGCAGAATAATAAAAAAAAAATTTGGTTCAGACAACCACCATTAAAAAAAAATAGCCCTGTTTTTTTTTCAGCAATTTACGTCAGTTTTGGTGAAATGATCAATACCTCATGTTATTTTGAAATAAAATACGTAAATTGCATACCAATAGAAAGGGCATAACCTAGAGATGTTTTGATTAAATTTGAAGCGCTCTACCTCTTTTTTTTTTTTTTTAATGCAATGAGAAATTGACATATAGGATTATAAAGTGTTTTTGTACTTTAGGGCTAATTTTTTTTAATGGTGATTATCTGAGCCAAATTTTTTTTCATTATTAATCTGCTACTAATGTAGATACGAATTAAAAAAAATGTTGACTATTTTATCAGTTTTAAAAAAAGTTTATGGAGTTTAAAGCCATGTAAATGAAAAAATTCGCCATATTACAAAAAAAAATCATTAAAAAAAATTGTGAGGCCTAGGTTAAATTTTTGGGGCCAACCATGTAGGTGAGGGCCTCACTTGTCCGTCATAATCGTATGTACAACCGTCTGCCGAACACCCTGTATATTTACTATCTGTAAGTTTGCTATAAAATAAAATAAATAAATAAGTAAATAATAATATTAACATTCAATTATTTGTGCGCATTTTTTAATATGGGCTGATTACGTCACAGAAATAATATGGAGATAAAATGCCATATATTAGACTATCTAAACCTTAAAATGCGTAATTATTATGTATTGAAACCTGTATAACAAATTAAAATTTGACATATTTATGTAAATAATATTAAAATAATAAGAGCTACGATTTAACAATCAGTTTGTTAATATATTATTATTTTATACCTTATAATCGTGTTTACAGCTATACTACGTAAGTCGCCATATTGAAAATAATAATAGCAGATTAATCATTTTTACACGACTGCCCAACAAAAAAGGAGTGAAATGTGTTCGGGGTTTTACTATGTATGTTTCCGTTTCTTTAATCCACCATAACTTCTAAACGCTCGAACCGATTTAGAAGTATGTGGTATTGTTAAAATCGCTATGTCATCCTGAGTGTCATAGTGAACCTTAACTGTCCTAATATCAAGTAAGCAGTTGTGTAAATGTCAATAAATTAACATAAATATGACGTGTTTAGTGTCAAATTAAATGTCTGATTAATGATACGTCTGATAAATACCTACATAAACCACGAATATCTCATAAACAACCGTAACAAAAATAACTATACATAAATACAATAGTTCACTTTCTGTAACGGCAGTCGTGTTTTTATCATTTGTAATATATTTACTTGTTTAACTATGAGTGCCATCTACACGTTGCGTTTCGTAGTAAAATTCTGGTTGCCAAATTATAGTAGGTACCTACGACCTATAAAATCAATGGTACGACGTTGATCAGTCTAATTCGATATTTAAATCAATGGTGTTATAAAGCTGTCCAAGTATGGCCAAATCGCACAGCTGCTGACAGCAGCCGACCGACGTGGATGGAGAAAGAAGTCGTCCAAGGGCGCGACGAAAGGATCAGCGACCTCGTTTTCAACTCAGATGAAGACACGCGGCTGGAGATCGCAGTCTGGCAAACAGACGAATGCCCAGGCGACGATGTGAACCAGTGTTGGGCAAAATTTAGTCGACTAACGATTGAAGATTGAATATCGATCGGCAACTAACGATTGATTAGTTTTGTTAATCACGATTGACGATTAAACGTTTGCGATTGATATTCTCGACAGTGGTCAACTTGAGTTTGCTTCAGATTGGTCGTTCGGAGGTTCAGTCCGTTGGTCAGTCGGATTTTCAGTCGGCCGGTCGGTCAGTCAGCCGGTCGATGGCCGGTCGGTCAGTCGGCCGGTCGGTAGGTCAGTCGGCCGGTCGGTCTTTCAGTTGGCCGGTCGGTCGGTCGTTAGGTCAGCCGGCCATCCAGTCGATTGGTCGGTCGGCCGGCGAGTCGGCCGGTCCGACCGACCGGTCTGACTGAGAGACGGGCTGACCGACCGACAGACCGACTGGCCGACCGACCGATCGGCCGACCGGCCGAAGAGAATAAATTGTGGGTGGCATCTAAAGAGCAAGACAGCCAAGATTGACGACGATTAACGACTAATTGATTTAGACGCGATTACTTCAATCGTGACTGACGTTAGTCGCGACTAAATCAATCGTGATTGTTTAGTCGATTGAAATATTTAATCGATTGACTTAACACTGATGTGGACACGACGCGAAGCAATAAGGCTGCTTTACATTCAGCATACTATACGGCGCAAAGCAGTACCTATAGTCTCATTCATAAATTAAAGTTTTAAAACGAGAAAATATATTAAAAGGAATAAAAATCACGACTGAAGTATTCTGCTACTTCATATTGGACTATAGTATCATACTGAACTATTATCATACTGAACTAGTATTTATAATAATAATTATATATATTTTATTATAATCATTTAGAACTATAGTATTTATAATCATACTGAACTAGTATTTATAATTATTTTTATTACGCTTTTTCATTAAATACTCGTATTTGTGGTTTTGTATTTATCCATATTCTCGCCTTTTCTTAAGAATAAAGTTTTATTATTATTATTATTATATTTTCGGAATGTACTTAATCAGACCTTTCATTTGACACTAAACACATTTATGTTAATTTATTGACATTTGGAGATTTGGACATTTAGACAACTATTTACTTTATATTTGGATAGTTGATGTACCCTATGACATTCAAGATGACATAACGATTATAACAATGCCACACACTTCTAAACAGGTTCGATCGTTTAGAAGTTATGATGGAATAAAGAAATGGAAAACATATATACATGAAACCTGAACACATTAACCCAGTATACCAGACAGTAGTTTCTCTTAGAACAAAATTGAAATCGAAGCGAATAGGTACGTCACGAGTCGTGAGGGCTCTGATATGGCTGCCAGATGTCCGCTACTCGGCCCCGTTCAAAAACGTTCAAAAACGTCGCCAGCCTTTACCTGCGCGTGACGCTAACCAAAGGCGTTCATCGAGACGTAGCCCTCTGCAGTGGCGGCGCTAGACCACACTTGGACGTCGGCGAAATTAGGTTCACGAGGCCTTTTCTATTTCCCAGTCAAAAAGAAAACGTTAGATTACATGAGCCGAATAACAGTGAAACTAATGTATGAGTAAACGAGTTTTATTGCTAATCAAATGATGTTAAAAATTACACAAATAGAAATTAAAATAGACGAACTTTTCGGCTTTTGGCCTCACTGAACTTTTTCAGGATTATGTCATAGCTAATACTAGCCGCTATTTCAGCTTCAATTGATAGAATTGATAACGCAGATAGTCTCTCTTGGGTCATCGTGCTTCTCAAGTAGGTCTTAATCAATTTTAACGTTGAGAAGCTTCTCTCAGCGGAAGTTGTACTGACGGGAACTGTGAGCATGATTCTAATTGCTATGTAAACATTTGGATGTATTTCTTCCAAATTATTTTCTAAAATGTACTGAATGAGTTATTTCGCGTCGTTGACAGAGTCAAGTGAATTCGCTTTTAAAAGCTGTAGATCTTCATATAGCTCGAAAGGCTGTATGTCACTGTTTTCGCCGTCGCCTTCCCGCAGTATTGTACCTAAATCATTACAATGCTTGAGAAGGTCCTCTTTTGATATCGATTTCAAATCATATCATATTTCAAATCATATCGATTTTCATAAATAAAACCAAATTGTTCAAAATATTCATTGAGAGCTTTAAATCGACATTCGGTGTCGACTATAATAGCATCTATCATTGTGTTAAAAAAGTTAACTCTGTAATGAATTTCAAAAGATTGAATAGGTTCATCAATATGTTCATAATCGAACATTCGTTTTTTCCTGGCTAATCTTTTTTTTTAAATAGACACTGAATTTCGAAAGTACTTTTCTCCACAAACAATCGAGCTTGTGCAACACTATTGTCAAATTCTGTATTACGGAATTCTTGAATCCAGCTACAAAATTAACGTAAAGTATCGATAGCGACTTTCAAGTTGACTTGAACCGATTGCCATAGTTTACTTATATTGAACGCGAACTTTCATTGTGTTGCCAGAGGACTCTGGATAATACCCCTAAAGTACTCACGCACGTGTATAAAAATAAATAAGAATAAATAAATAAAATTTAAATAATTTGTAAAACTTTTGCGAGGCCCCCTCAGGTGCGAGGCCGTCGGCGGTCGCCGACGTCGCCGACGCCTAGCGCCGCCACTGGCCCTCTGCTCACATTCCTCGCACCCTCTTCCCGGAATGCCCTGTAGCTCGAGAGAAAAGCTACTGTTTGGTATACTGTGACATTACACTCCTTTTTTGTTGGGCAGTCGTGAATAAATATAATAGCAATAAACGTTTGAAAGTAAATTCCGTTCTACTATTATTATACGCAAGTGCGTTGGCCCGGTTTATGGTTTCCGTTTTCCTCGCGGACTCCTAAGGTAATCTGGTATTTTCTAAAATAGCGAATTTCTAAGTTCAGCCGTGACCCCAAACCGCAAGAAGCCGATGAAATGTCGTTTTGTGCCGGATGATAGCCAGTCAAACATATAGGTACGTAATAAAAGTTTAGACGTCAAGGTCATTGCCAGGTCACAGTATTATAAAGGTACAGTAAGCCAACTCGCGTCCCAGAATCGTGCGTCGCGGATGACAGCGTACCCATTTACCATACATATTTTGGTATGCAAACGGGTGCGACGATTAAATTAATGAATTAATGTAAACGTACATATTGGGCTTGATTGCGTTTCTATTAAACTAAAATCGAAAATTAGTTCGTGTGAACGAGACAGAGCAGTACGACAGAGCGCAATGTTAAATGAACGGCTGTGACTTTTGCGCATTAAAACTACCCGCCGAAGATAAAGCAGCTAAATCTAACACCGCACGAAATGTGTTCAAACTTATTCGGTCGTCTATAAGTTCGACAGGTAGTGTTAGTGCGGGAAATCGAGGATAGTTCATTTCATATTTCGTTCTAACGTATTGCTCTGTCTCGGTCGGTTGAACTAACTTCCAATAAAAGTTTACGAAGAAACGCAATCGGACCCACTGGACCCGATTGCGTTTCTTCGTGAACTAAAATACGATATTTAGTTCAAAAGAAGCGCAATCGAGCCCATTGGATGGAAGACTATTTAATACGTTAAACGTACATTAGGCTCTAATTATAGTCTATTTAGAATACTGTAGAGAAGTATGTATTTTTGTGAAAATATATAAAAGAGTATTAGTTATGTATACGCGTGGTTGTGTCTAGTGACGAAGACTATTGGTGCTCATAAACGGGCTATACTTTTACAGCAATATGTGGCCGCAATAATGTCAACTACAGCCCGGCTGTCACTGCAACATTGGCTAACGCTGCACGATGCGCAAGCTGCCCGGCGGCGCCCGAGGTGTTCCCCCAGAGGATCTGATCACACTGTCCGCGACACACACGTGGGAGTTAATGGGCCCATGCTGGGTTGGCCACGAAGACCCATTCTGTTCAGGGTCGGTCACACTCACGGGTCAACACCCATCCGATGGCCTCCACGCATGGGGTGCGAACCTGGGTAGGACTCTGGCCTTGGTCAGTTTCCCCTGGGAATCAAACCTCTGGCGCTCCTGGACGGTCTGCGCACCGTGCGGCGCAAGCCAATCGATTGTGCACTCTGACTAACAGTCGGGGGAGTCTGGAAGCTGTACTGTTTCCTATAGAGCGGGGGCGGTTGCGGACCTTACGGCGACTGCTCTTGAAATGACCATTGGCCATCCGATCCTGGACGGCAAAGGACGCCGTGGTCCGCGATAGATTCGGTATACACCGTTTCGCCGCTTCGTAAGGGAGAGGACCGCGCAAGCGACCTCGAACTCGGAACCAATCGAGAGACCGGAGAAATCTGGTCACAATTGGAAGTAAGGGAGCGAGTGTCGGCCCGCCAGGTAACATTACTGGCTATCTCGCGGTTAAGGCGTTGGTCTCTTACGGGTTGTGGCGTAGCTAGATAGATGGTGGACTGTTTTGTCCCAAGTCTTCTACGCTCACTCCAGGGAGATAGAACGACAAATCGTTAAAACTTCCTGTGGTGACGGGCTCGCCCGCTGTAGTCGACAACCCAAGTTGTCCGCGACACAGTCTCCACGTACCTCTTCGAGGAGGCTACCGAATGGGAGTTGAACCATGAGTTAAGCCGACCCAAGGTAACAAACAGGTCATATGGCCCACGCTGTACGGACCAGTCAGCTGCCATAGAATCAAACAGAAAAACAGAAGGACCGACATTTTATTTTGATGCATTTCGACTCAGCGTGTCTCAATTAGCCAAAAAAGCACTCAAAAACGAAGACACCTGTAGACAATACCAAAAATATTCTTCCGCCACCACGAAACTCAAACTTAGTTGTGTTACAAATAAGATAAAAACGAATTTACCGCGTAAAAGAGAATGGGCATTTTGGGCCCACTTTTCCAATAGCTGTAAATCATATTATACCAATCGAAAGATCTCTTTATGTAGAACATTTATTACTAGTCTACAACGACTGATCTCATTTATAAGCCGTTTCTAGGGTATATCCTATTAAATATGGCTAATTACCTATATCCCCGTCAACTAACGCATCCATACATTCTATTTTTAATAACTATTTAAACGAAAACATTAGCAGAATACCCGCAACGATAAACTACATACGCTGTGTGAGTACAAACTGACCAATACCAGTGTTGGGTCAATCGATTGAATATTTCAATCGACTAATCAATCACGATTGATTTAGTCGCGAATAACGTTAATCACGATTGAGGTAATCGCGAATAAATCAATTAGTCGTTAATCGTCAATTGTCAATCGCGACTAACTTGCTCTTTAAATACCACCCGACAATTCATTCACGTCAAGTCCCTATTAAGTTTGTGTTCACGTCGGTCGATCGTTCGGTCGCAGTCGCGTCCGCGGTCGCGGTCGCGTTAGCGGTCGCATTCGCGGACCCGTTCGCAGACCTCACCGACCGACAAAAAAAACGCAAAACCGAAGTTGACCGCTGTCGAGAATATCAATCACCGATGTTTAATCATCAATCGTGACTAACGATTGAAACTAATCAATCGTTAGTCGCCGGTTGACGATTAAACGAATCAATCGTTAGTCGTCAATAGCGATTAACGTATTCAATCGTCAATCGTTAGTCGACTAAATTTTGCCCAACAGTGACCAACTCCGCGTCGGATGGATTTCTCTTTATATATTTCTAAGAATGCTCGACTTTGTCAGCAGTATATGGAGGGGAAATACTAGGATATGTTGCTTGAACTCTGTAATGTGTCTCGTGATTTCATTGCCGCTCTGTTTACTGACGTATGTAATATGCCAAGGTCAGTTTTCCAACATTGTTAGCCCAGCGACCGTACACCATAATATACTATCTTTTATGGATCTTCACTGCAAATAATACATTTTAAATAAATAAATGGCATTTGGGGTTTCCTTCCGAACTTCAAAACTCCAAAACCACTTATAATTAAGGTAAGTTGTTGTAGTGATAAATATTCTATACGTATAAATAGATCTTTCCAAACGCGTCCGCTGCCGCGGCTTATGGGCGCGATCTGTGTAATGAATTTCTATTGAGCCGTGCACATTATCGGACGTCAGTCGCGGACGCGACCTCGAGGCTTCGGACGTCCGATAGAGATCTGGCAAGCCACGTCCCAAACGACTGTACATACTGTCCATAAGCCGCGGCAGCGGACGCGTCTGAGTGTTTCGCCCCTTTATTGTTATTGGAGAGGTGGGCCCAGCGCCCATACATTTTTGCCCATTGTCCTTTACCAAAGTTACTGGTTTTTTCGGCAGCTATATTTATTGGCCAATTTATTAGGAAAACAAAGCAGGTGAAGTGGGGGGAAATGTAAGTTAGAGAGTATTGCGTCACGGGAGACAAACATTCGAAATGTATCAGTGTTGTTTTAGCTATCGATGAACGGTGCCACGTGAATTGCCATGTTTTCTTATGAACGAGCATTACAATGACATGACACGACCCACTCAAACCTTTTGCGGGCAGTAAGCGATTTGAAAGGGCTGGCCTACTGGCAATGGGCTCGATTGCGTTTCTTCGCGAACTAATATTGGAAAATAGTTCATGCGAACGAGATAGAGCAGTGCGGTAGAGCAGAATGTAAGATAAAATGAACGATCGTATCTTTTTCCACACCAAAACTACATGTTTAGTTCAAAAACAATTAGTTCAAAAACATTTTATCCAATACTCTAAGTTTCATCTGGTCTTACATTATGCCGCGTTATGTTCGATTGTTAGTTTTATGTTGGCAAATTGACAACTGAACCAGTGCCAGATTGACTCATATAGAGGCCCTTAGGCCGTCGAAATCTCGGGCCCCCCTATGTTTTTTTCAGACCCCCTTTAAGCTGTCAAGCATTCTGACGGCATATAGCGTAGAATATACGTGTATATATTACAGTTAAAACCCGTTTTTAGATAGAACGCGTTTTCCCTAGTTAGAACTAGTTTTTACTTAATGCTTTTGTTAAAACTAGAAATACCTAGTCAAAACTAGAATTTACCACTGATATTTTTGATTTTCAGATAAAACTAGTTGTCACTCCGAGCCTTAGTTAAAACCAGCACTACAGAAACTAATTTGGGATTGAAAACAAGATATACTTTAAAAATATTTATTAAAAAGATCTAGGACACAAAATAATAATCTTACACTAAAGGAACATTTTAGGGAACATCGACATAAAGAAGTTGCCAAGGTAACAATATTAATTAAAAGTAAATAAAATAATCAAACAAGTTGTTAAGGAACATTTGTTACCATACAATAAAAAATAATCAAAACCTTAAAATTAGAAAAGGATGAGGATCTACTTGTTATTGCAAGACAAACTATCGTGGCATTTTGAGTTACAAAGGTAACCATTTTTCTTGCAGAGACACCTTTTTGACATACATCCTTTCTTGCATACGCAGCGCATAAATCCTTGGCCTGTTCCTATGGCTGCTTCCTTAGCAACAGTTCTCAAAGGTAAATTGGTATTCGGAACATCTTCTTCATGCAAAAATTTTTCTTTGCACTTATCAAATTCTGACCTGAAAAGCACATTTAAATAGTTGGCATTTACCTAATAGCGATATAGTTATATGATAAAACAATTAAGCAACCCATAGGTACATACCTGCAATATAATTTCTCGAGTATTCCATATTTCGTTCCAATCTTGTGAAAACCCTGATCATCCTTTTGAAGAACCACTCCGACTATATTACGTAGATCTGCTTTTGCTCTGTCGACATCAGGGATTTGTATAATGACATTATCACCAATTTCTACTGGAACGTGAATTGCATCTGAAGCCAATGTCATTCTCTTGGCCTGTTTTTTTAAGTTTCGATGTGCTGTTTCTCTGGATGCCATTATTTGTCGATTCACATTTGTTACAACTTCGAGGTCTTTGTCATTTGGTGGTATTATAAGAGGCTCTACGGTCGTAGATGCTTCAGCTTCAATGTCATATTCACTGGCTTCTGGTGCGATTGGCGATTCTCCACTTGTTTTGGATGAACTTTCTGCGTCTTTTTGTTTGGCTCCGGTTATAATCTGACGATGTCCACTGCAACTAGCCACAGGCTCAGCTTTTGCATTATCTGTACTATCCGTCATATTTATTTTATTTAACGCATTTTCGAGATCATCTTCCTCTCGTATATCCTCAATAGCATCTCGTGGTAAAGTCGAAGTCATAAGACCTACTCGTGGTTCTATACCAAACATTGCTTTGTATGGTGATTGTTTAATACCGGAATGAAGCGCCCGATTTTTCATAAACTGTACAAACCGAATACCATTTGACCAATTTGTGGTATCGTTATCTTGCATCCATGAAGCTAACATTTTCTCTATGTCTTGGTTAGCTCTTTCAACAGATCCTTGGCTTTGACTGTGTCTTGGCTTTCCATGGACCAGTTTACACTCCGGCCAAAATGAAACGAGCTCATTTATGACAGAATTTACAAATTCTCTGCCGTTATCCGAGTGTAAGATGCAAGGAGCACCAAATGTCAAAAATATATCAGTCAACTGATACGCCACCTCTACGGCTCTCTTACTTTTCAGTGCACGCAACAAAACAAATTTTGTCAAATGGTCCTGATACACCATTATAAACTTAAATCCCCGATCTTCTTGAGTTTGCATGTCGATAAGATCGACTTGGCAACGGCTGTTCATTTCAGAATGTAGTATGGGTTTTGAAACAAGTCCTTTTTTCTTCATACTCTTTTTACGCTGACAAGTTTCGCACATAGAGAGAAAAATATTTATCATTTCTAAAGTTATGTTCGCATATTTTCGTGAAGTTTCATTTTTAAGTCTATCCCGACCACCATGACCAACGGCCACATGAGCTGCTTCAATTATATCAAAAATTTCATCTACATACAAGTAGTATTTCATGGGCTCTTGTCTAGTCACTAATTTTCGTATTCCACAAATATTGATTACCTTAAATCGCTTCAGTCTCCTGTACTGTTTCTGAGATTTCTGAACAGCTAATTGTGCTTCTTGAATTTCGTCCACTAAATTGTCGTAGGTTCCTTTTGTCATAATACAGAAGTGGTCCTCTTTTTTTTCGTGATCGCGAATCGCTAATAACTGGTTTAAAAACTCCTCTTTCCATCGCGTTCCTTCATTTAAGTTTGCCATGACAATTGCGCTCGAATCAATCTATACGTGCTTATCAGAATGAAAACAAAGCGGTACTGAATCGAGCGAGCGCACAGCGCGCGAACGGCGCGGGCGTTTGGAAAGAGATTCCCCCGGAATTCCCCCGGTTTGGAAAAACGCGTTTTGTCTAGTAAAAACTAGTTTTACCTGATATTCAATTTTGAGCATTAGTTAATTCTAGTTTTAACAAAGGCATTAAGTAAAAACTAGTTCTAACTAGGGAAAACGCGTTCTATCTAAAAACGGGTGTTAACTGTAACATATATAAACAAAATACGATCGCACCGGGAAAGCGGGCCGTTAAACATCTCTGACAACGCTTATGTATGTCGCGTAGAAAAGACGCGCCTATAAATAAAATACGATCGCACAGGCTGGCAGCGGACAACTGTCGATAATTTATAACAATTATACAATTAGACGCATCAACAAGTTTATGTAACATTTTCTCCTTAGAATATCGGTTCAATGATTCTTTTCTATTTATTTGAAACAATTTATAAAGATATGATTGTAATGATCCCTTGTCGCGGGGCCTCTAAACGGCGTGGGGCCCATAGGCCGGTTCCTACTTGGTCTATTGGATAATCCGGCAATGGTAAACGAGGTACTAGGCGCGTCCAGAAGCAACGTCAACAAACACCGCGTCCCCAATGAACGCGCGAGTTTGACAGTGGTGCCGGCACACTGGTCCTACGTACGTAACGTAGGTACGCAACGCATTATGACATAATGCGTTGAGTACGTTGCGTACGTAGGACCAGTGTGCCGGACCCCTGAAAGTCGCGCGTAAGTTTAGCTGCTTTCATGTAAATTCAAGGGCCAGATGTCATATTGCGATGCGTACGTTGCGTACGTAGGACCAGTGTGGCGCTGCCGTAAGTGTTTGACATTAATGACATCTGGCTCTTGGATTTGCATGAAAGCAGACACACTTATCCCGAACAAGGTTGCATGGGATAAGCGTGTCTGCTTTCATGCAAATTCAGAAGCCAGACGTCATTATGCGTTGCGTACATGTGTCAATTGCGGCGCTGGCCTTATGCTCGTACGATTCGCGGCGAATTCGCCTTCCTTTGCGGAATGCATACAATTCGCATACAATTACTGATTGCGTAAATTCGATAAATGAAATTATTCAATAGCGGCATCCAACTTGGCGCTTATCAGTCAGACAGAGTACGGCGTGACCTACCAAACAGGACCCACCAGTTTTGCCCATTGTCACAAAACCACAATTGACGCAATAGCTCTTGGCAAGCCGCCACGCGGCTGATTAAACGTCGCCACGCACTGCACTGCGCTGCCACACAAGCCGGGTCATTGCCTACCGATTCGGTTTATTCTACAGTAAACTTGCAGATAATAAATATACAATAGATTATTTACAAATCCTATTTACACAAAACTAATTTGATATCCTATGAACAGTTCCCAACGCCGCGCTTGCATGAACAACATATTAGGCGTATTCCTATTTTTTACTGATTTTTTCTTCGAGCCTAAAATTTTATTTTTATTTATTTTTATGTATCTGTAGTTCCTATGTATCTATTATTATCTATACTAATTATATTATTTATTCATTTTTTTATTTATTTTATTGGAATTATCAAATTAACCATTTACAATAATTATAATATTAAAACAAATGGCAAAAACTTTCCTTTTTCATTCACTGGCTAGTGCTGCCCAACTGGGATATACCCGTTCCAGGGCAAGTAATTTATATTTTTACATTTAAAACGAGGGTCAATGAACCAACTAAACACAATAATAATAAAAATAATTAAAAAATATATAATAATAATAAATATATAGGTATAATAATAAAATTTTCATAAAAATTACAATATTATATAGGAAATAGAAATACTAAATACATTAGAATACACATATACACACATACATACATATAAACACAATATATTTATGTTAAGTCAACTTCAACTTATTCTACTACATCGATCATGGCATGGATAGATAAACGCTCTTCTTGCAACAGCCATTTATTTATTTTCCTTTTAAACAAATGACAATTGGGGCTGGTTTTTACGTCACTTGTAGCTATGAAAGAGTAGTGTCGCTGTCCGAAAGTCGTCTTCATCCTAGGTAGGTATAAATTATATTTTATATGTATGTATTATGTATGTATGAATGTATATGTATATTTATGTGTATATGTTTATGTATGTTAGCTGTATCGTTACTTTTATTTAATATTACAACGGTTGGCTGTAAGAAATCGCAAAACGATAAGCCCGCCGTTTGTACTAAGTTAAAATAGAATTCAAGTTCTCTTTACCAATATAATTATTTTTATGAAATCGAAGACTATCGCGGTTGTTTGACATTATAAATAGGATAGAAAACGAATTTACCGCGTGAAATTTGTAGGACCCGACGTTTCGGTGACGTTGCAGCCGCCGTTGTCTAGGGTAAACTGGAGTTTACCCTAGACAACGGCGGCTGCAACGTCACCGAAACGTCGGGTCCTACAAATTTCACGCGGTAAATTCGTTTTCTATCCTATTTATAATTATTTTTAGTACAATAAAGGTATTTTTTTCATTTTCATTTCATTATTTGAGGAGAGAAGCTTCACTGGATGTCGACCCGGGAGAAAAGAGACTTTGTATTGTGACGGGTGATGAAAAGTATATTTCTTACGAGAATCCCAAACGTAAAAAGTCGTGGGTAGATCCCGGGCAACCCAGTACCTAGACGCCGAAACAGGACATCCTCTTGAAGAAGGTTGTCCAATGTATCTGGTGGCACATGAAGGGTGTACTTTATTACGAACTCCTGGAAACGAGACAGACGGTACAGCTCAGACGGACAATATTTCCAAGATTAAGGTCGTTGTTCTCTATTTTTTAAACGACTATTTAGTTTATATAACTATTTCTTAGATATCGGATATTTTTTTCGATATGATAATATAGCGGACGTATCACCTAAGTTCGTATACGTTACGGACTATCACTACGTTCGTTACGGACAGAACGATTCTAAATAGTCAAATGTTGGAAGTACAACAATGTCAGCATTTAATTAATATTATATATAAATTTAAAGTCTATAAAAGAATTGTTTTATTTCATTAGTTCTTTATTTATATACACATTTATATATTTATAATAACCTTAAAATTTATAAGAATGAATGAGCAATCGGAATGAATGAGAAAAAAAAAAAAAAAAAAAGAAAGAAAGTGAAGTCACCATGATTAAAGTGAAGTCTTAAATACTATCACCCCAGAACAGATATACAATCTAGTGGGGGGATAAAATCCACACAAATGCAATCTTATCTGCTTCGCAAAAATCAATTGTATTGTTTTGGATAATTTTATAAAATAAAATAAAAAATAAAATAAAATGTAGTGTATGCAAATTTTATCGAAATGTCGATATTTTCGATTTTTTTTTGCGAAATTAGTTTTTTTTTTCTGCGAAAATTCCGTACTTTCAAGATGGGGTACTTTTTGCCTTCTATAAGAGTATGGGTGTAATATGAGTGTTGTATAATATAAAAGTCATATAATACAGTAGGGCGGTAGTTAGTTAAATCTTAAAAAGTAGGAGATTTGATACAGATTGATCTAGATTTGATCGAATCTATAATTAAATTGATGGAATCATTAAATATGTCTAATCCTCTACATGTGGTATCAAACACACATTCCGCTGAGAGGTCTATTCGAAACGATATTGCTGATGCAAGCGACAACAAAAAATGTAAGGGGCTTCCTAGACAATCAAGCATGCTTGTCAAGCATCGCGTCGCGAGCTGGGAGGGAATTGTAAACCGCAGGAAACATACAAATACTTTATTTAATATTTACCAAAAATGCCTAATTTTGTAGTTTATCAGGGAGTCGCGTTAATTAGAAGTAATTGATTGATGAATGACGTGACTCCCTGGTATAAAACTACAAAATTAGGATTTTTTTGTAAATATTAAAAAAAATATTTGCATATTTCCAGCGGTTTACGATCTCCTCCTAACCCGCGACGCGATGCTTGACAAGCATGCTTGATCGTCTAGGGAGCCCCTCCTCTGCGGTGGCACAGGAAATTTAACATTTGATAGACCACCTGGGTTGTCTACACTGAAAAAAATATAACGTTGTCATACACGGAAATATGCATGTTTCAACAAGGATTGCGTATATAACGCGGACTGTGTTCCATACATATGAATTAACATGACGCGTGACGGCAGTTACCGTATCGTAATGTTAAAACATAATGTTATTTCATTATGTCGCGACCTTGGGATCTCGCTTCTAACATGGCAGCATGTAGGCAGCATTATACGTAAGGTTATATTCGGACACATGAATCATGTTGAAACTACAGTATAGCGTTATTTCCGTATTAACCGTACGGAAATTGTTGATACATATAATCGAGTATGGAGTTTCAACAAAATCCCTTGTAATTCAACAAAATTACGATTGAAACATCGTTATTCTGTATAAACCCGTAATAACAAATGGTAATATAGGAATTATTTCAAAAAATTTCTTAGTGCATGATCTCGATGCCATTTAGGACAGATTATAGAGCGAATGGGTTTTCCCGAACATTTCGAGAGCAAAATCAACAATGTGAAGTGCATAACAAACGTCGACTGAGTAAATTCAATTTTATTTACCCATTTGTTATCTTTTTTAGCGTCGTCTAGAACCAAATTCACGGAGATCTATGTACTTGAATATCCTTTTCTGCTATGTGGATAACACCTTATGCATTCCGAAGGTTAATTGATATAATTATCTAAAATCCACACACCCAAAAATTTGATTCATCTATGACGTAGAAAAGGACAGCCATCTGCCTCTTTTGGATGTTCAAGTGACAACAAGCCCATACATACGAACAGATATTTGCATACCAGTTCACACCATCATCCCTACCTGTTCAGTCCGAACGTTGCTCATGAATCGAGCAAGCGATTTATGCTACTCTGAAGCGGGGGGTGGAACATCCCAATGATGTCCTTAGGTAAATTTGTTACGGAGCATATCACGAGACAAGCACAAGATCCAATACAGACGAAACTCAGAAACCGAGCAGATCACGAGCATTCTTACCATACGTCAAGGGCGTGACAGATCGAATAAGTAAGATGCTAAACAAATTCGATATAAAAACGATCTTCAACCCGACCCAAAATATAGCTCGATCTCTGAGCCCTGTAAATAATGTAATACCACTGAAAATTCCGGCTGTGTAATTCCACTTTAGTCTACCCTGAACAGCGGCGGTTGCAACGTCACCGAAACGTCGGGTGCTACAAAATTCATGCAGTAAATTCGTTTTATTCGTCTAATATAATGTCTAGTATAATGTCTAATATATGTATAAAGTCTAATATAACAGTCGATTCGAAGATATCGACATTTTCTACTTAAATCAACCTAAATTCAGCGAGGCTGTCCTTAGCTCACTAGGCGTCTAGGAAGTGATTATATAGTGAGTATACAAATTGTTTCAAAACACTCAGAGCGAAAATGAGAATAGCAAAGAGTATAATTTGAATACCTATATATATCCCATCCCTCTCCTTTCCTATCCTTGCAATAGTTCGATTGTAATTTAATTTAGTGCAATGCAACTTTTGATTTACCGTAGGTATAAGAAAATAATGTAGGAAACAAGTAATCGGCCAGCGAAACACTGTATTAGAATAATTAGTAATAATTAATGAAGCGCTGTATGTTTCCCGAAAATAAAATAAATAAATAAATATCCGCGATAGTCTTCGATTTCAGATGTATATACATTTATGAAGTGCATCCCAAACCTTCACACCTTGCAAATGATGAAATGCTTTCTCGAAGTCGCTGAACAAGGATGGACGAGGAGTTTGAAGACAACCCCGTTGTTGCAGATTTTTCACATTTACGTTGATCCAACTATAAGAGACGACGAAGCCAGAGAAGCCATTGAAATAAGCGTCTGTTGATATATATTAGTCTATCTAAGTAATTGAAAGTTATCTAACCAGCGCAGCGTAACCAGGCATGTGGGATATAATCAAATAACAATTTGCGAAACACTTTATTATGAAAAACGTTATATTTAAATAAGTATTTCAAGAATAGTACAATATCAATGCACTATTCTTAAAAATCACTTGCACAGTCTCTCCTCTTACCTTTCCTTGACTATGCATATGTGGCTTATCTCGATTTATCAGAGGAACTGCTCAACAAACTTGAACGTTTGCAAAATGTATGCATACGATTCATCTTCGGTCTACGTAAGTATGATCACATGTCCGAATTTAGGGCACAGTTAAAGTGGTTGCCAGTACGCCAAAGAAGAAATGTTCATGTACTTGCTCTCCTATATCGTGTACTCTCCCAATTAACACCATCCTATCTCCGCGAGCATTTTGAACCACTAAGTTCCCACGGTCTCGTACTTCGGTCAGCCTCTGACAGGTTACTAAAAATTCCGAGTCATAATAGTAATTTCTATTCCTATTCTTTCTGTGTCCATGGTGCAAGACTCTGGAACGATCTCCCAGCAAACATACGAAACTCGCCTTCTTTACCATCGTTTAAGACTCACCTTAAGAATTACTACCTTTCTAAGAAGTAACCAGTTCTTCCCTTTCTCTCCTCTCCCTCTCCCAGTTTCCCCTCCTCGGGCATTATTAGTTTTAAATTCTTCCAGTTGTCTGTATGTTATGCAGACGGTCTGTATATTATGTAATAATCTTTATTTTCACAATGCGCGCATGTACCACTGAGTTTAGGTTAGTTGTAAGATATTGCCATGTGGTAATAAGCTCGCCTTTTTGTATAACAATTAAGTGCAAATAAAGAGTTTATTATTATTATTATATCAAGTACACTCTGCAGTTGTCAAGTTTTCAACTACTACGAGTGAACCCGCCACCCCAGGAAAGTATAACGATATTGAACCATTCTTTCAACCGTCGGGTAAACGTAGAGACTTAGGGACGAAGCAGTCTATATACTGTCTAGCTACGACGATAATTTAGATTCTATTTGGATAAATACATAAACCACAAATATATCTTTAAAAAACCGTAATAAAAATAATTATAAATACAATAGTTCACTTTCTGTGATGGCAGTCGTGTTTTTTTATCTATACTAATATTATAAAGAGGTAAAGTTTGTGACGTTGTAGGAAGTAATCTCTGGATCTACTGAACCGATTTTGAAAATTATTTTACCAATAGAAAGCCACGTTATTTGTCGGTGTCATAGGTATATATTAATCAGAAAATGAAAAGACTTTTTCGTGGTAGCCGGATTTGCAAAGTAGGTCGGAGAATACGCGGTTGAACGAAATGAGAGATATGGGATTAAGTTCTAGTGAAAAGTTGTAGAGCTTGATAATGCCTACAAAAAAGTCAGCGACAGCATATGTCTAACTTTTATATTTAAGTCACAAAAAGTAGTATTTTATATTAAAAAAATAATTTAAATCGTTAGGTCATGTTTATTAGTCATATTATCAACAATTATGAATTCTTATCAAAATAAGTAAATTTATCCTCTCAAGTGTTTAAAACAAAAGACTTTTTCCTTTTACTGCATATAATTTCCCCTTTACTGCATAAATAGTTAAAGAGATAATACGCTCACAAATAAGACACTCACAAGAAGACACTCACAAATAACGGTATCATAGTCAAATTGGCATGCAAATACATACATACATATGCAGTAAAATATAAACCTTCTTTTGGCAGTCAGGAAATAAATCATAGTACTCAGTACTAACCGAACCACACTCATAATTTCATCACAGGTAAAAGTTTTACCGCCCAACGAAGTGGGCACGGGTCAGCTAGTTTTTTATATATTTACTTGTTACCATTTCATTGACTATTACGTTATTACAACTATTTTATATTACCTGCGATAATCCATTGTATTTTGTATGACATTATAATTGTATGTTTCATAAACACTCAATTGATAACTCTCACGTCAAAATGTTCTAAAGTAAGTTCGTATGTTAATACTTTATTTACCATATCATGTCAAATAATCAGGTACCTGGTTGCCTTTGTAGTTTTAAGTATCCAATACGATTATTATAAATGTGGCGAGACTCTTAAGAAACGTTTAGTATCGATTTTAAGAATGATTGTAATCTTAAGCGACTATCCCAAGTACAGTGGAACCTCTCCTAACGAGCATAATTCGTTCCAGACTCAGCAATTTTTCCCATACTCGTTATGAGAGGTGCGTTCCACTATATTGTGTAGTAATTCAATTCAATATTAATATTAATATTATCAAGTAATGTCTAAACAACTATTTAAAAGGTTTTGAAGACAATAAACTTGATTTGATTCGATTAAACAGATGTTTATATTTTAATATGCGTTTATTGCTAAGGCTGTAAATGTTTCCACGCGAATGTATAAAATAAACATCAAATCAAAGCGTTGGAAATATCAGGGTCAATTAATTTCAATTAAATAAAATCAATCTTATGTAGTCAATAGGTCCATCTATTTACCGTGCCAATAGGAACCTTCTTTTACAATGGATAATACAAGAAAAACAATGCATTTCTTTTATTTCAAAGATAACAATACTATTGCAGTTTCAAAGTTATTTTAATATTATTTTCAAAAGACACTTTCACAGCTTTCTATGTCTCTCAAACTCGATGGCCTCTTCCTGAAGATTTTTTAAATATTTATTTATTTTCATTAATAATTAAGGCTGATAGGGACTTGGATCTGATATCCCTGCTTAATCCATACCATGTTGCATGGCTGCAGCTGTGTTGGCAAAACTGCCTTTTGTACGCAGATGATTTATGGATGTTGTCATCGATATCAATATTATAGAGAGTAGAGCATGGGTGCAAGTATCGTGCCTTGAGGAACGCCTGTGGCGATCCAAGCGATCTTCGTCATTTGGCACTAGCATTCTTGGATTGCTATTTTTGGATTGGTTGTTTTTCGGTTGCCCTTCTCTGTTCTTGACATCTACTTACATCTTCGCGTAAGTAGGGATTTCAGAGCTGATAGCCATACTCAAGAATAGTTCTCAAATATGACTTGTAGATATTTATATGCCGGATGTTGAAGATATTTATATCGACCTATGTATATTGACGGATGTTGAAAAGCCTTCCTCATCAGAAAGAGAGTAAGTTGTATCTTTTAGCGATTGCAACGATGTGTTTTTCCCATTTGAGATCATCAACTTAACTGTTAATTGTTGCTTAACTGCCTCTAATTGGGCAGGTTTCCAAAAGTGTGTGCCGCGGCAACATGGGAGTGCCACGTAGAAAGATCAGGGGTGTCGCAAGGCCCATGATCTCGCCCGACTGCTCAACACATCTGAATATTTGTGCAGGTATCTGATGGAGTTATTGGGCCCTTGCTGGGTTGGCCACGAAGACCCATTCTGTTCAAGGTTGATCACACTCACGGGTCAACACCTATCCGACGGCCTCCACGTATGAAATGCGAGCCTGGGTAGGACTCTGGCCTTATGGTCAGTTTCCCCTGGGAATCAACCTTCTGGCGCTCCTGAACGGTCTGCGCACCGTGCGGCGTAAGCCAATCGACTGTGCACTCTGACTAACAGTCGGGGGAGTCTGGAAGCAGTACTGTTTCCTACAGAGCGGGGATGGTTGCGGACCTTACGGCGACTGCTCTTGAAACGACCATCGGCTATCCGATTCTGGGTGAACAGCCGGGCAAAGAACGCTGTGGTCCGCGATAGATTCGGTAAACCCCGTTTCACCGCTTCGTAAGGGAGAGGACCGCGCAAGCGACCTCGAACTCGTAACCAATCGAGAGACCGGAGTAATCTGGTCACAGTTGGAAGTAAGGGCGTGAGTGTAAGCCCGCCGGGTTACACTCCTGGCTATCTCGCGGTTAAGGCGTTGGCCTCTTACGGGCTTGTGGCGTAGCTAGATGGTGGACTGTTTTATCCTCAAGTCTTCTGCGCTCACTCCAGGGAGATAGAATCGTTAAAACTTCCTGACGTGACGGGCTCGCCCGCTGTAGTCGACAACCCAAGTTGCAGGTATCTGATCTCGCCGTCAAGTCAAGTCGACGGAGAGTCATGCTAGTTGGTCGCTGTATAGCTGTGAGTCGTGTGATAAAGTTGTACCATTGATTGGGGCGAACAATATAGACAGAGTTGAGTTTTGATTAAGTTTTTAAAATCCACATTTCCCAATCTAAAGTTGCCTGCTTCTAATTGGGAAGGTTTCCAAAAGTGTGTGTGCCACGGCAACATGGGGTGCCACGTAGAGAGATCAGGAGTGTCGTAGGCGCCCAAGATCTCGCCCAACTGCTCAAAACATCTGATGTGACAATCCGGCACGTCGAGTCACATCACATCGTCAGAGTATCATGCTAGTGGTCGTTATATAGCTGTGAATCATGTAAGAAAGTTGTACCATTGATTGGAGCGAATACTAGACAGAGTTGAGTTTTGACTAAGTATTTAAAATCTACTTCTCCTTCGATTGTATTATATCTTCTTGCAACATTCTATCCACCACCTGCATCAGCTCTATCTTGCATTTTCTCTTCTTTGAATCGGACATTTTCTTCAAATCAGGCAGAAGCAGCATTAAAAACAACCTGTCGCCGTCGTCCGATTCTTTCGTAGCGCCTTTTGAAGTCGTAGGTGTAGAAACAGCCGTTTTTAGGTCGTTTCTCACTATTTTCGCCAGGGTGCTATCGTCGGAGTCGTCCTTTTCGAGTTTAAAGGCTCTCTTGGCGTAGGTGTTTTGGTAGGGTTTGGGAATTTCCTCGGTTTCTTGCTCCGAATCTGAATCATTTGCGAAGCTTACCTCGACGCTGTCGAAAGCGCCGCCAGACTGCGAACCCTCTCCCAATAAGTGCGCAATGAAGTGCAGATTATCGTAAAAGACGTATTTCTTTTTCTTCCTCCTTTTCGGATTTCCGGTCTTTTTGTGATCGTCGTTGATGCACTTTCGATAGTAGTCCTTGATATTCTTCCATTTTACTTGCAATTCTTTAACTGAAATTAAAAAAAACATATAACTGTCATCATTCTGGAGAAGAGACCACAATTTCATGGTATATGGCAGGGTTCCAAAGGTGTGTGTGGAACTTTCAAGGTGTCAATAGCTACAGGCGAACCTGCCACCCCAGGAAGGTATAACGGTATTAGATAATTCTTTCAACTGTGGGGTGGACGCAGAGAATTAGGGACGACCCAATCCACCGTCTAATTACGCCAACATTCCCGTGAGAGTCACAGTGGGCGGACCTCACGCCCTCACTATCAGATTTGGCCGGATTTCTCCCCCCCCCCCCCTGTTATTCGCCGGAGTGCACAGTCGATTGGCTAACGCCGCACGCCGCCTGCAAATTATTTTTTTAGTTTCTATCACTTCGTTTATAATTTATTACTATTGTAAAATGGAAAGGGACTTTTGGCTCACTCAGTACACATAGGTAAGGACCTATTATCATCAACAAAAGAGGTATCATGTATTCGGTTCAAGATGGAATCAAATAGTTGACACTTGCCCTCTTCTCTTTGTTTGTGATGTTGAGCCCTCTTGTCCACAAACGTTTTATTCACCATGAAAATTCACGGTCAATTCACGTGTCGTCAGTGGGTTATGCATCACTATGGAAGCTTGGCCATGGACACAGCAGAAACTCGGAACGGCGCCGCCGCCGAATGCACCGTATTTCCCCCTCGGCGAGACGAGTACGGCGAAATTTGTAACAGTGTTGTATGGCAATGTATGAGAGCTTGTCCATGCGACCGGGCGATTTCACGGCGGACAATTATTGGGGTTGTTTACAAAATAGATAGATGGATAGATAGATAGATAGAGATTCTTTATTGCACATTAAACAAAAACATACAAAAGGCGGACTTAATGCCTAAAATAAGATCTCTTACAGCCAACTTTCGTGGAAGTGTAAAAATTTAGGTGCCAAGAGATAAATTAAAAATTAACAAAAAAAGAAGAAAAACTTATTACATAACAAAAATTAATCAAGTAACAAAAATGCCATTTTTGAAATAAAATTAGGATTTGGAATACTTCGCAAGGAGCGAAGGATAGGAGAGGATGGGATGAGACCTAAGATAACTTGGAATTTAGGGACATGAAATGCTTTTTCAGAGACACTTGTGAAAGGCAGAAACCGTTGGTGCGTTTCTGATGTCTGGCGGGAGCTGGTTCTATAGACTAGCTGCATGAACGGTGAAGGAATAAGTAAAAAAAGAAGAATTATGAGTTGGAATCGCAATTTTACTATCCTGACTGGAACGGAGTGAAAGACCATGACTTCCTAATTGAATTTTTCGGTTGGGTAGGCGGGAGCGGTAGGATTGTTGAGGATGTTATAAAGAAGGGAAAGAATATGCATGTTTCTACGTTCACGTATTCGAAGCCAATGAAGTCTGCTTCTATACTCAGAGATGTGATCAAATTTTTTCGCGTTGAAGATATACCTAATGCATACATTTTGCAACCGCTCTAATTTGTCAAGGATGGCTTCAGTGACGTCAAGGTAGCAGACATCAGCATAGTCTAGTAAAGGCAATAGCAGTGATTGAGCTATGGTCTTCTTAACCTCCACTGGAAAAAATCTTTGCAACCGCCGAAGACTATGAAATCCTGATTCCATGCTGACTTCATTAATCTGTGACTGCCAAGAGAGATATTGATCAATGGTAATACCCAAATTTTTCACGTCTTTGAATATGGTATAAAAATTACTACGTTACGTTACATACAAAATGTATCTACATACATTATTATTGTATGGACAAATTACGTTACATACATTACGCGTTACCTACATACAAAATGTATGTAGGTACGTAAGCGTCTTACGGCGAAAAACCGTGCAGTGGACAAGAGGTCACGTTTTCTTCTACGGCGCGGCTAACACGCCGTACGTCGAAAAAACGTGCCGTGGACAAGAGACCTAAGTTAGACAAACCTACCTTCAGTTTCTTTCTCTTTATCGGTCATGGCGTCCCACTTCGGCGTCATAGTTTCCGCAACTTCGTACCAACAGTCCACTTTCGCATCGCGGTCTTTGTATATTTCCGAGTTTACATCCCACAATGCCGGTCTCAACTCGATTTCTTTAATAAAACTCTCCGTATCAAACATCACCCCACGTTTCAAGGTACAACTTCCACAGAACTTGATATCAAACCGAACGCAAGCCTCGCCAAATCGGCGGAAAAGACGCCAGTGGCTGTGACGCGGCGACTGACTAAACAAAAAGCAAGCGGCAACGTCGCTGTAAATCGAGAGCTCGCTGCATTTAAGTTCGACCCAGATACGGGTAAAGCCGAAAAAATAATTTAGTAGGCCCACTTTTGAAGCAATATAAAGAATGATTTAAGTTTAATTAATATTGGGTCCTTATCTATTAAGTTGCTGTTCTATAAAGGAAATTTAAAGCCAAAAACATTGTATGAAAAATATATATTTAATTATTAAGCTATTGCATAGCTTTTATCGCGGGCCTAGCAGCGCGGCGACCGAATGAAGAAATTTCTTAACGAAAATGAATGATTTTAAACTGATAATTACGTCTAAACGAGTACTGCTTACGATTCGAAAAAAATATATGTTAAACAAGAACATTTTCCTAATATTCTTAGCTTTGAATATTTTAGATTTTGTTTATATTACATAGTGTAATTAATTTGTGAAATTAGGTCTAACCGAACACAAAAACGACTACTACGCAAATACTATCTGGCGTATTATTAAGAAACCTGCACCATTTTAAAGATATTTTAATTATCTATCTTTTTATCTACGTTTTTTTTCGAATAATCCGTTTTTTTTGCTTTATCGAATAAAAAATTCGTGCGCGGCGCTCTATCGGAAGACGTTTAAATTATTCCGAATCATTTGCTTCCGCAGCCGCAAATGAATCGGAATAATTTCAACGTTTTCCGATAGAGCGCAGTTATCTGATATCAGAAAAAATAAAATAAATAAATAATTATAAATGCATAAGTTGTTAAAAAATGCTATGCAATAGCTTTACCGCGGCAGTCCCCGAGTGCCACACGTATTTTTTTTTTTTTTTTTTAATAGTGTGAAAAGCTGTGATCACGATGCTTTATCTAGCGGTAAGTAAAATGTCGCTAATATTGGTTATTTACGCTTTATTACCCACCGCTAGATGGCGCACCACGCCCAAACGCTTCTCAAACCTTTATTTAACAGTCAAAATTTTTTTTAATCAAAAGTTGCTTACTACATTGTACTGATTCACCCATTAAAATATGCCCGTCCAGTAAAAACACCCCGTATGTATTGGTAGTTACAGGACTAAGGCGCATTTTTATGAAAGTTTCATTATGTAAACTATGACATATGTATGTTTGCGTAAAACAAATGCATATTACGAATAGTATTACGTAATATCCCGGCAGTGTTAGGTCAATCGACTGATTTTTTCAATCGACTAATCAATCATAATTTAGTCGTGACTAAAGTTAATCAGGATTAAAATAATCATGACTAAATCCTCATTCAATCGTCAATCCTCAATCGTGACTAACTTGCTCTTTAGATGCCACCCGACAATTCTCTTTATTATATCTATTGGTTGACTGTACTTAGATTCTCACCGGCTTCGCCGGTCGGTCAGTCAGTCAGGCGGTCGGTCGGTCCTTAGGTCCTTAGGTCCTTAGGTCGATTCGCCGACCAACCAGTGCATGAATTCTTCATAAGCATGAGGGATGGTAGTCCACTCCACTTCAACATTCGAGAATTTCAAAAACAATCGAGAATTTCAAACACAATTTTTTAGTCATGATTACAATTGAAACGAATCAATCGTTAGTCACGACTCGCGACTGACGACTAATCTATTCAATCGTTAGTCATTAATCACGATTAATGTATTCAATCGTCATCAAATCATTATTTTTAGTAAAATTTGCCCAAAGCATTATCCCGAGCGCATAGGTTTAGATTATACATTTGAACAAGCAAATATATTAAAAAGAATAAAAAACACGACTGCCGTTATATAAAGTGACCAATTGTATTAATAATTATTTTAAATAGGTACCGTTTTTTAAAGAAATATTTGTGGTTTATGTGTTGATCTATATCGATACATGTAAATTTCCGGAGTGTACCTACGCAGTCAGACCTTTCGCAGTCAGACCTTCCGGAGTGTACCTACGCAGTCAATATTTGGACAGTTAAGGTACCCTATGACACTCGGGATGACAACCATTCTAACAGTAGAGACACTTCTAAATCGGTTAAAGCGTTTAGAAGTTATGGTGGAATATAGAAATGGAAAACATACATTGATAAATCCTGAACATATTACACTCCTTTTTAGTTGGGCAGTCGTGTAAAAGGAGTATGATGAGTATAGTTTTAATCCCGCAAATAAAAACAAGGGGAAATTAAATAAAGTAAATTCACAGTAAAATTAGACGGAGTAGACGCACAAAAACGGCTCATTATTGAGGTAAAGTTAACGGCAGTGACCTCTCGGACTAAATACAGATTTGTTGGTTTGTTGTGGGCGTCTCCTCCGCTACTGCCTCGAAGATAAGAGAGCGGGACGAGACTGGCGGAAAGGGACGAAAGTAATCCGCTGGCGGAAAGCCGCAGCGCGATTGCGACGCGACGTTGCCGAATGACGCGCGGAAGAGACGCCGCTGAAGCGTCGACATTCGTACCGGCCGCTCCAGATTTCTCGGTCCCTCGCCCGCATGCTCAAATCACACGTATTGCATTTATTGGCCACAAATGCACTGAAACCAAAAGGCATGGATTTCGATCCTATTTTGGTTCCAGTGCGTTGGTGTTCAATAATTGCAATACTGTGATCTGAGCATGTGGGCCAGGAACCGAGAAATTTGGCGTGGCTAATACCACTGCCTATAGGATAAATAAATTTTTGTATATCATTGTTACCGTATTTCGACGACCTAGGCTTAGAACTCACAACTAGAGTTGTCAACTACAACGGGCGAACCCGTCACCTCAGGAAGTTTTAACGAAATATGATCGTTCTATCTACCGGGAGGTGAGCGCAGAAGACTTAGGACAAAAACCGTCCACCGTCAAGCTCCGCCACATGCCCGTAAGAGGCACAACGCCTTATCCGCGAGATAGCCAGGTATGTTACCCAGCGGGCTGATACTCACGCCCTGACTTCCAGTTGCGACAAGATTACTCCGGTCTCTCGACTGGTTACGAGTTGGAGGTCGCTTGCGCGGTCCTCTCCCTTACGAAGCGGTGAGACGGTGTAAACCGAACCTATCGCGGACCACGGCGTCCTTTGCCCGGCTGTTCACCCGGGATCGGGTAGCCGATGGTCGTTTCAAGAGCAGTCGCCGTAAGGTCTGCAACCACCCCCGCTCTATAGGAAACAGTACTGCTTCCAGACTCACCCGACTGTTAGTCAGAATGCACAATCGATTGGCTTACGCCGCACGGTGGGCAGACCGTCCATGAACGCCAGAATGTTGACTCCTAGGGGAAACTAGCCCAAAGGCCCGGGTTCGCACTTTATGCGTGGAGGCCGCCGGATGGGTGTTGACCCGTGAGTATGACCAACCCTGTTACAACAAAATGGGTCTTCGTGGCCAACTCAGCAAGGGCCCATTAGCCCCTTAGAAATCACAGCGCGATTTTCCGCACGTGCAACAGCCGCCAAGTTTGCAAATGCGCGGTTTTTACCCGCGCCCGCCGCGGTTGCGGTACCGCGACCTCCGAAGAATGAAGAAATATTTGTAAAAATGAGTCGCAATTTTTACGATGCGATTTTCGCTCGACGCGGGAGTGGTTAAATCGCGGCGGCCGCAGCGTCTGCGTTCAACTAGTGGAACCCCGCGGGCCGCGGTTAGCCTTAGAACTCACGGAGCGGTTTTCACCCGCGCGCATAGACGGGTGTTTTACGTTCAATCTGGCATCAGTTCAGTCCGCGACCTTGATCCATGAACTGACTGATGGACTGATAGAAATTATTAAAATGTATGAAAATCCATCAGTTCAGTCCATCAGTCAACGCGATAAACGATCAGTTTCCCGTCAGTTTGACCAAGGTCACGGACTGAACTGATGCCAGATTGAACGTGTAAACCCCGTCATACATATCTGCGCCGCGGGTGAAATCCGCTTCGTGACTTCTAAGCCTGACCGCGCAAACCTACGGTTTAGTGAGTTTTGCGACAAAAGTTCTAAGCCAGCTACAACTCCGCTCCGTGAGTTCAAAGCCAGCTACAACAGATTTTTAAAGCAGACCGCAGACGCTGCGGCCGCCGCTATTTAACCGCACCCGCCGCGGGCGTAAATCGCGTTGTGAAAATTGCGACTCAATTTTGCATACATTTCTGCATTGTACGGAGGCCGCGGGCTCGCAACCGCCGCGGTATATTATTAAATAATAATAAATCCTATTATACTATTACAATCCCAAATAATAATATATATTAATTACTGAAAAGCAGGATGCAAACCACATAAGATCCTGCCCGCAACTGTCAATCCAACGAACGAACGATTGAAAAGCATAAAGACAGTGCTCTTTCAAAAAAGTAATTCCGACTTGTCTCGTAATTGTCTATGTAACAAAAGGCTTCTTGATAAAGCTATCTACGAGTTATCTCGTAGTTGGTAGTCAATGTGTTAAAATGATTAGAGAACTTGACGGGCGTTGCAAGGTTTCCTCCACTCTCACTGGAGGAACCCCGGCGATTTCCTTATGGGTGGCCTACTTGAGTGTTTCTAGGATTTGAGGACGATATTAGGTGGGGTTTTAAAAAGAAGTAGTAAATAAAGAGGTTATTTGCCCGGTCAATGTCATCAATGCGACGCGCGCGCAATTATATTGTACCTATTCTAGCATATCAGAAATATATTAAAAAAGATAAAATCAAAAAATATTATTATAAGTTAAAAGAAATAAAAAATGTCGGTCCGCTGGGTGAAAACGGTGTTGGCTTCGACACTCACAAATAGCGGTAATATAGTCAAATTGGCATGCAAATAACTACATACATACATATGCGGTAAAAATATAACCCTTCTTTTGGCAGTCAGGAAATAAATCATAGCACTCAGTAAGTCAGTACTAACCGAACCACACTCATAATTTCATCACAAGTAAAAAGTTTTACCGCCCAACGAGGTGGGCACGGGTCAGCTAGTTTATCAATATATTCAAGATATTCTAGACAGTGGCCTTTTTTCGTCCCAAGCCTTCTACGTTCATCTCACGGGAGACAGAACGATCAAATATCGTCATAGCTCATTTACACTCTTGCGCGAGTGGCGAGGCGAGGCGCGAGAAGAGAGTGTGAACGGGCACTCGCGACTCGCCTCGCGCCTCGCCTCGCCACTCGCGTCGGGAGCGGTTTTGTGGGCACGAGTCAAAGGACCTCGTGTGACTACTCGTGACGAATAGTCGGGGAGCCAGCGACAAAAAAGCGCAAGAGTTTTGGAAAAGCTGATACTTTCAGATCAGACAGTATTTTGGCCATAGTTACAGTCAACAGGCCAGATTTCGGGACACCTATCGCTGGCGTACTTGGACTTATGGTCGCTAGCTCTCGCACACCACGAGAGTGTAAACAGAAACTCATTTTCCTTCGATCACGCGAGGCGCGAGGCGAGACACGAGACGAGGCACGAGGCGAGAGTGAAAATGAGTTATTAGAACTTCCTGAGGTGACGAGTTCGCCCGTTGTAGTTGACAGCTCCAACGGGGTTACGGGTTCGCCCGTTGTAGTCAACACTTCCCACTGTTCCGAGTCTATCCCGCGCGCGATTGTCTGGGAAACGCTGAAGTGTCGGATGATAGCCGTGTATATTTGGAGATACTGCTTGCTGGTACCGGAGTTTTCTTCTGGTCCGTTCCTTGTTATGTTTGTGTATTTGCATTAGGTTACCTTGTTGTGAGTTAATTTGATGCTTATCGTTGTCTGCAACACACTACAAGACGTATCTGTGTTACATATCTTTATATCCATACACCATCGTCCATTTCCTTCCTAATCACTTCCAATTCCTGGCCTTTCTCGGCGATTTTATAGTTAGTAAATATTAAATTTGAATTCGTAATTTTTTATATAAATATACTACTATTTCTTTAAATTGTAGCTATTGCAGAAAACGGGTATTGGCCGAATGTTTCCTTTTTAACACGCTTTTATTAGGTCGACCTGTATGTAACTGACTATGTAATGGAATCTAAGGTAACTAAATTAACCATCTTCCAAGGATCGTAGCGTCATGAAAATTGGCAGCTGTATGTAGCTCTGATGACAATACAATAATATGGTACTGTCGAACTGATCTGATGATGGAGTCGGAAGATATGATCTGGAACTTCATGATGGAACATCGTATCATAGCTGTGTTTGGACTTGTTAGAAAAGTCTTGGAAAGAACTTTGACCACGATTAGGTTTCAAGGTCTTATGATGAAGCCGGAAGATAGGCACTGGCATTCCATGATGGAATATCGTATCATATCCGTGTTTGGACTTGTTAGAAAGGTCTTGTAATGAACTTTGACCACGATTTAAGATCATTTATAAAAGCGTGTTTTTAGTGGGTTTTTTTTGTATAGGTATGTTATATTGTATGTGCTGTATATCTTACGAAATAAATAAATAAATAAATGTTAACCTTGGCTGAAATCGTGGCATATGAGGAAGGTATGTTTGATTAACTTCCCCTTGAAGTGGCTTAACCTCAAGGGTAAAAAACATCGCCGAAACATCGGGTGCTACAAACTTCACTGTGTTTGTCTTATTTACTCGTACCTACAATGATTTATGAACGCCGCGAGGTTAACAAACGGCTGAGGTGTGGTGCAGTGACGGTGGACATCCGTACAATTACAATTACGTAGCGGATGTGACAGTGGCCATCCATATTATAGCCACACATATTATAGCTGGACACTCCTCCCAAATTGAATAATAGGATCTGATTACATGATCTTTGCATAGTTGTAACACAGTAAGTTTGGGAGCTAAGAAGCCCTTGCTGAGTTGGCCACGAAGACCCATTCTGTTCAGGGTTGGTCACACTCACGGGTCAACACCCATCCAACGGCCTCCACGCATGAAGTGCGAGCCTGGGCAGGACTCTGGCCTTACATTACATTACATTACATTTTCGTCGTGTCCAATTGACGGCTAAAGACCGCTCTTGGACGTGTCAAAATAATTGGGTTAGGTAGTAAGTCTCGTCACTACTCTTTACTGATCATACATAGGTAGTCAAGAATTAACTACTAGATTGTCAAACTATAAATATAAATAATCAAAATAGAAGCCTAATATTTGAAGTAGTTAATAATTCGAAAAGATACGCAGTAAAATTATTCATCGTAATATCCAAATTGTTAGTAAAATGTTAAATAATCAAATTAAATCTACGTTATGCATTTTAAACTAAAAGTAAAGATATAAGACCATATAAAATAATCAGACAATAAGGTTCTCTTTTTTTTAAGTAATTTAAATGGGCACAATATTTGAAAAATCATGGCCGTCAAATTCGGCCAGATTATAGAAAGGGTGGCCTATCAGCATCTCCTTGATGTTTTTTTTTTAAATTTTATGTCCTCCAGCTGTTTAAATTTTGTAGGGAGTAAATATATGGTACTTATGGTTAGTTTCCCCTAGGAATCAATCTTCTGGCGATCCTGGACGGTCTGCGGTCCGTGCGGCATTGCCAATCGATTGCGCACTCTGACTAACAGTCGGAGGAGTCTGGAAGCAGTACTGTTTCCTATAGAGCGGGGGTGGTTGCGGACCTTACGGCGACTGCTCTTGAAACGACCATCGGCTACCCGATCCTGGGTGAACAGCCGGGCAAAGGACGCCGTGGTCCGCGATAGATTCGGTATACACCGTTTCACCGCTTCGTAAGGGAGAGGACCGCGCAAGCGACCTCGAACTCGTAACCAATCGAGAGACTGGAGTAATCTGGTCGCAATTGGAAGTAAGGGCGAGAGTGTAAGCCCGCTGGGTAGCATTCCTGGCATCTCGCGGTTAAGGCGTTGGCCTCTTACGGGCTTGTGGCGGAGCTTGATGGTGGACTGTTCTTGTCCAAGTCTTCTGCGCTCACTTCAGGGAGACAGAACGACTAATCGGTAAAACTTCCTGAGGTGACGGGCTCGCCCGCTGTAGTTGGCAACTGTAGTTGTAACACACTGGTTTCTAATGGTTCAGTGCACCTTGGGTGTTGGCTAAATTTTATGTTATCCGGCCTGCCCAACTCACGCTTCCTTGTCCTACCGTAACCTCCTCAGGGACTTAACCCGTCAGGGCCGCTGTGAGCTTCTGCCACGGCTATAATTCTGCAGACGAAGGCGGATGGGATCAGAAGATGCGGATACGGGGAATACCTCGTGGGGAACTGGGCGGTTTACGTCTGGCGAATAACCAGCGGGTCTGGAGATTTATGATTTCTGTGACGAGGTTTTTGTCGACCTGACGTCATCTATCCATGAATCGATCCGTTGGCCACCCGATCCCGAATGACCATGACGGGCAAAGGTCGTCTCGGTCCGCTATGTTCAAAATAAATAATCGCCTACGCCAGGTAGAGACCGCGCAAGCAATCTTGAATCCGTGACCAGACCGGGGGACGGAGAAATCCGGCCAGCGCTTCCCAGTGCCTCGCGTAGGCCCTCTTGTCCACACACGTTTTTTTTCGCTGTGAAAATCCACGGTTGATTCGCCGTGTCGTCAGTGGGCATGGACAGTATTGGATCAATCGATTGAATATTTATTATTTCGATCAACTAATCAATCACGATTGATTTAGTCGCGACTAACGTTAATCACGATTGAAGTAATCGCGACTAAATCATTTAGTCGTTAATTTTGCTTAAAACCCAATTTGTACCTGAGGGCATATCTAGGCCTTATATATCGACGGGGATAAGTGTGTCTGCTTCCATATAAATTCAAGGACCATATGTCATCATTCGTTGCGTACGTAGTCCCAGTGTGTCAGACCCCTAACACGTTGCGTACGTCGAACCAGTGTGCCGGATCCCTAATGGTAACCGCTCTTAAAAGGACAAACTTAATATACCTACTATATTAATAATAGTGAACATAATGCTAATGTAATTAACTGCCATACATAATTATTATTATCTTTAACAGAATATGTTTAATAAGACACTTACTATGGTGTCAAATGATAACCTAAATAATTGAAGTCAGATGAGTTTATCTGCAGTTAAATCTCTTATAGAAGACAATTTTCCTTGCAAGCAACAATACATATACTTGCAATAATACCTACAATAATCAATATGAAATAAATCTACATATCAGGAAATTTTACGTCTTCAGTGTACTATCCTTCAGGTTCAATTTATTTGCAGGAACACAGGCACGACATATTTTAACCCTGGACTGCTACCATGATTTTACTTTTACCATATATTATATTCAAATTTTCAAATTCCAAATTATTTATTCTAGGTAATATCTAGGTACATTTAAATTACAGTCTATTAGTCCGTTTTTACAATATCCAAATTTATCACCCCGTACATACAGTTCAACGTACTTCATTATTGCTTTTAGGACATGTCGATATGCAACATTTTAGTACTGGCGATACTCAAAATCATTTTTAAGACGTACTTACTAAAACCACAAATTAAAATAATCAAGAAATATAAAATCAGAAAAGTCAGAATAGTTCAAAAATGCTACTAAAAATTGAAAAAAAAATGGCCAAAAAAATTTTTAAATAATTTAAAATTAACAAACTCCTCGATCGAATAAAAAGCTCTGTCTAACAAGAATTCTTTAAGTAATTTTTTAAATAAGCTTTCCACTTGAATTGTTTTTTAACTTTCCGGTAGCCTGTTAAAGTAAAGCCTCAGATACACTAGGGGACAAAATGTCCCCCAACATGACGCGCAACACTCAATCAAACTACGTCAAATGTCGCGGGGACAATGTCGCGGGTCGTTTTGTATGACACACTAAGGTCAGTTCTTTCGAAATGTCGCCCGAGGAGGTTGTGGCGATTAGTGCTGCGTACATAATTATTTCTGGTAGTTTAGCGAAACATAGGAGAAAGAGAAGGTGGTGGGTACGGAATTACTTACTACAACGAGAAAGAAGAATTAATATTCTAAGTGATCTTCGAATATCTGACGGATCATTTGTAAACTTTACTCGTATGTCATCATCTGATTTTGAAACTTTATTACAAATGATCGGGCCTACCATAGCCAAACAAGATACTATACTACGAAACGCTGTTGGCCCTCATATCAGACTTGCAATTACATTGAGATACCTGTCGACTGGAGATTCTTATGCTTCCTTATCGTACACTTTTAGAGTATCACGACAACTGATCGGTAGAATAGTACCACAAAAGTGCAAAGAACTGATAAATAAATTGAAAGATTTCATAAAGGTGAGTGAATAAAATACATACATTTATTTTTTATTATTTTTATTTATGTAATAGAAAGTAGAATAAAGAATTTAAAAGAATACAAGACGAGGAAGATGTAGTAATCAACAGAAATTATTGAGTATTTGACGAATCCATGTCTGTAATTATTTGTTCAATATGCTCATCAAAATGCTCCGAACTGATATTACTGGATGCAGTACTATAACCTAGGTTGATATCGCGGTGCACAGTCGACTGGTTTGTAGTACTACAACCGGAGCGGTATTTTCCCAAACGTGCATCAATCAAAATGTTATTAATGTAATATTTAGCCATAATTACGGAATGTTCGTCCTTTATTTCACGTAGCTCTGACGCTACATACTGTCCGTAAACACTACATTCATCCTGGGCTATTATTTTGTTTTTAGCAAGATTCATAACTTTGTAAGCCTCCTCCAATCTATCTTCATTTGGGAGGGTCCTTTTGCGAAATGTTCGAGACGATGATGGTGTTGGTGTCATAATAGTGGACTGCGATTCTAGCTGAACAGCAGAGTGAGATTCTTGAAGAGTAGACTGAGATTCTAGATCAACGGCATCATCATTTACAGGCATGGTACTCGTGTCCTGGCTTTGTGGGATCTAAAAAAGTAGTAATTAAATAAATGTATAATATTATTATCAATATATTGTACAAAACCTCTTGTTATTTTCTTACTACCGACTTTGCTATGTGTTTATCTGAAAAGGTACGTAGTATAGATGTATCCGTAACTATCATATTAATAATTAATTATAAGTATTCTCTTTCAGATTCCAGCTACTGCAAATGAATGGAAGGCCAAGGCTCGTAGCTATGAAATGTTATGGAATTTCCCACATTGCCTTGCATCTATAGATGGTAAACACGTTTTGATTCAGGCTCCTCCGAATTCCGGAAGTGACTACTATAACTATAAAGAACAATTTAGTATTGTCCTATTGGCTATTGTGGATGCAAATTATAATTTTATTTATGCAAATATTGGTGCAAAGGGAAAATCATCTGACAGTGGAGTGTTCCAAAAGACTGCTTTTCATAGAGCTCTTGCTGATAACCAACTCAACTGGCCAGATCCAGAGCAAATACTACATGATGGACCGAATATGCCTTTCGTACTAGTAGGAGACAGCGCTTTTGCACTGACTGAAAACATGATGAAGCCATATGCCGGTAGCCACGAGGAGGCGACTACAAAGCGCATTTTTAACTATCGACTATCAAGAGCTAGAAGAGTTGTAGAAAATGTGTTCGGAATCCTGTGTGTTATATTTCGTATATTCCGAACTCCCATAGCCCTCGAGCTCGCTAATGCTGAAGTTGTTGTAATGGGGTGTGTATACCTACATAATTTCTTAAGGCGAAATAGTCAATCGAGGTCACTGTACACCCCACATGGAACTTTCGATTCTGAAAATATGGATCACGATATTGTGGAAGGATCTTGGCGCAGAGAAGTTGGACCTCATAATATGTTGAATTTGAATGCTGTAGGAAGACATTACCCTCAGTCTGCCATGGAAATAAGAAATAATTTCGCCGAATATTTCATGAGTGAAGACGGTCGTGTTCCCTGGAAGAATAATTTTTAACCCGTAAGCAAGCACCGGGAATTCAAGCAAGCTCCCCACATATGATCAAATATCCACTCTAGAATAAAACAACTATTTTAAGATTGTATAATGTAAAATTCTTACAATAAATAATTAAAACGTGGCTTACTTGTGTCTCCAATGTGTCCAAATCACCGGAAGTTGTCGCTCCCTTCAGCAAAAATTTCATTGCATCATACGCAAACCATGCACTGGACTTCAGATCGTCTCGCCCGCTACCAGTTGTTTTTGATGATATTATCTTTTTTTTTTCACGAATGAATTGTGAACGGAGTGTATGTACTTTGGCCTCTACTTCTTTTCTAGACAATTTCAGCGTCTTGGCAATATCCTCCCATGCATCATTTTTCTTTATTCTATTCCTGTATTCACGGTTTGAAGTATTCCACAACAAACCATGACTCTGGTAGAGCTCGATTAGTGAAAGCACTGCCTCGTTTTCCCACACTGCAGACATGTTGAGCGGCTGCTGCACACAGTCAGTAACTTAAAGAGATAGAGTGAGGTTAAGGTGAGGATTCTTAGCCTTTTAAAAATGGGTCGACACGACTCTTCCCTTTTCACCTTTGCAATTATTCGCACTGCTCTTTTTTGGAGTATAAATATGGGTTCCCTATGACAACCATAACAATTTCCCCAGATTGCAATGATAGCTTCAATATAGCTGAAATAAACACTTCTTGTTTGCAATTCATTCAACGACCTTCTTACAATACTCGAAGCATTTCTCAATACAATACTCAAAGCATTCATTCAAAAATATTAATTTATATTGTATTCATTTCAGAATCTACCTAACTAGGCCATATCCCGTACTAAGAAAGTCTCTATGTATGACAATGATTTATTCGTATGCACATAGTATTAAAATGAAACATACAAAATGTTATTATATATATATAACAGATAAGTGGATTCAAATTATACTTATAATTATATTTAAATATATCGATATAGCATGATCATAAAAATAAAAATTAATATAAAATGTAATATAAGGTTTATAGAACAAATAAATAATATAAAAATATAAAATGTATTACAATGTAAAGGACCTTAAGTCCACTACATACGATCAACAAATGCATCGATTTCCAGTGAAATCCACTGACACAAATCGGCTATTGATTCGTGCAGCTATGAATCAGCACGATGAAACAATACTTTTACTCAGAATATTTCAAATTGCATCATTGCACGGCCTATATAAACCGGCCAAAAAGCAACCAAATCATCAGTCCCCGATTGATCACCTTCCCCCAAGGTTGCGACGGCATATCCGGTACCCCTCTACGAGGTCGCTCAACGGATCCGGCTCCTTGGTTTCCTTTCCTCATTTTCCCTGAGTCTCGAAGCATCAACTTGGGTTGTCGACTACAGCGGGCAAGCCCGTCACCACAGGAAGTTTTAACGATTAGTCGTTATATCTCCCTGGAGTAAGCGTAGAAGACTTGGGACAAAACAGTCCATTATCTAGCTACGCCACAACCCGTTAGAGACCAACGCCTTACCGCGAGATAGCCAGTAATGTTACCTGGCGGACGACACTCGCGTCCTAACTACCAATTGTGACCAGATTTCTCCGGTCTCTCGATTGGTTCCGAGTTCAAGGTCGCTTGCGCGGTCCTCTCCCTTACGAAGCGGTGAAACGGTGTATACTGAATCTTTCGCGAACCACGGCGTCCTTTCCCCGGCTTTCACCCAGGATCGGATGGCCGATGGTCATTTCAAGAGCAGTCGCCGTAAGGTACGCAACCACCCCCGCTATATAGGAAACCGTACAGCTTCCAGACTCCCCCGACTGTTAGTCAGAGTTACTGTTAGTCGGGAGCTAATGGGCCCATGATGAGGTGGCCACAATGACCCATGTGTTCAGGGTCGGTCACACTCACGGGTCAACACCCATCCGATGGCCTCCACGCATGGGGTGCGAGCCTGGGTAGGACACTGGGTCAATCAGTCTCCCCTGGGAATCAATCCTCTGGCGCTCCTGGACGGTCTGCGCACCGAGCGGCGCAAGCCAATCGATTGTGCTCTCCGACTAACAATCGGGGGAGTCTGGGAACTGTATTGTTTCCTATAGAGCGGGGGTAGTTGTCTACCTTACGGCGACTGCTCTTGAAATGACCATTGGTCATCCGATCCCGGTTCAGAGTCGGGCAAAGGACGCCTTGGTCCGCGATAGATTCGGTGCACTCCGTTTCACCGCTTCGTAAGGGAGAGGACCGCGCAAGCGACCTCGAACTCGGAACCAATCGAGAGACCGGAGAAATCTGGTCACAATTGGAAGTGAGGGCGCGAGTATCTCGAGCCCGCCGGGTTTATTCCTGGCTCACTCGCGGTAAGGCGTTGGACTCTCACGGGTTGTGACGTAGCTGGACGTAGGATTGTACTGTCCAAAGTCTTCTACGTTCACTGCAGGGCGACAGAACGACTAATCGTTAAAACGTCCTGTGGTGACGGGCTCGCCCGTTGTAGTCGACACCGCAAGATGTTAGTCAGAGTGCACAATCGATTGGCTTGCGCCGCACGGTGCGCAGACCGTCCAGGAGCGCCAGAGGTTTGATTCCCAGGGAAAACTGACCAGGGCCAGGTTCGCACCTTGTGCGTGGAGGCCGTCGGATGGGTGTTGACCCGTGAGTGTGACCGACCCTGAACAGAATAGGTCTTCATGGCCAACCCAGCATGGGCCCATTAGCTCCCTCTCAAAGCATCAGTCTGTAATCCCACAGACTCGAGCCGTGCCCAGTACAAGATACTAGGAGCACACATACAATCCTCATCCTCTTTCCTACATTACCGCCGTCGCGCAACCCTCGCGTCTCGATAAAGTAATCCGGGCACTCGTTAATTCGGCAAGCGTTATAACTGGCAATATTCAATCGATTCAATCAATAAATACCTTCTGCTTCATCAAAACCGACTTTAAATACCGAGATAACTCGTAAATTGACACCACTACCTCACATCGAATAATTTGGAGTCTTGTGAAGGGTGGTCCCTCACAACACAAGACTCCAAATTATAATAAGAATGCAAAAACCTTTACTTTAAAATATAACTTATTACCTTTTCCACCTCATTTCTCCCGGGTTGAAGTAAATGTTGTGTAATTTTACATTTTAATTAGATTGATTTAATATTTCGGCATGTTTTTATGGATTCTTTTAGATTGTTATAAATTTTGGGCCCTATAAAGCTAAAGTGTCTTTGGGCAAAGGATGTTCGGGTTTTCCGTACAATGTGCTTACAGGTTGTAGCGCTCCTCGTTGCAATTTTATGCTCAGTTTTACCGAGAATATCTTCACTTTTTAGGTAGTCAAGAAGGACTGTTGCATATACCTGCCTGATGTCTAATATCTTTAGCTCTGCGAATAAGTCGTTTGAGGAGTACCTTCGAGGCTTCTTGGCAATACCCCGAAGAAGCGCCTTCTGCGCTATCATATAGTTGTATACTTTACCAACCGACGAGTAGGTAAAGTATTGTGAACGTGCAAACATTTTTTTCGAGATGTAAACGGATATATACATTTTCATATATATATTCATACTAGCTGACCCGTGCCCACTTCGTTGGGCAATTATGAGTGTGCTTCGGTTAGTACTGAGTGCTATGATTTATTTCCTCACTGCCAAAAGAAGGGTTATATTTTTACTGCATATGTATGTATGTATTTGCATGCCAATTTGAATATATTACCGTTATTTGTGAGTGTCTTCTTGTGAGTGTCTTATTTGTGAGTGTCTTATCTCTTTAACCATTTATGCAGTAAAAGGGAAAAGTCTTTTGTCACTCGAGACGATAAACTTACTTATTTTGATATGAATTCATAATTGTTGATAATATGACCAATAAACATGACCTAACGATTTAAATTATTTTTTAAATATAAAAAACTACTTTTTGTGACTTAAATACAAAATTTAGACATAAGCTTTTCCTCAATTTTTTGTAGGAATTACTAAGCTCTACAACTTTTCTCTAGAACTCAATCACATATCTCTCATCGTTAAAGCAGCGTTCGTAAGAAACGTTTTCATTCGACTGTTTTTCTCCGAATTACTTTGTAAATCCAACGAGCACGAAAAAGTCTTTTCATTATTCGGATTAATATATAGCCATATGACACTCACAAATAACGTGGCTTTCTATTCGCAAAAGAATTTTCAAAATGGGTTCAGTAGATCCAGAGATTGCTTCCTACAACGTCACAAACTTTACCTCTTTATAATATTAGTATAGAAGTATAGATTACGACACGGTCGCGGTTCCATACCTATGTCGTATTATCTCTTTAACTATTTATTCAGTAAAAGGTAAAAGTCTTTTGTTTTAAACACTTGAGACGATAAATTTACTTATTTTGATAAGAATTCATAATTATTGATATAATATGACCAATAAACATGACCCAACGATTTAAATTATTTTTTTAATATAAAAAAATATATATTCAAAAATCACCATAATATCGCGCACTCGGTTGGTTATCGTCATAACTATTCAAATATTTGTCCAAATTTGTCCAAATGATGTACTGTAAATGACAAAATTTATCTACTTCAGATACCAGATGTGATAAAAGTATTTATTTTGATATAATAATTAATTTATTACTACCAAATGTGCGTTAGAAATAATTTTTATTTTTTTATTGTATTTATGGTTCACTATTTTGGCGATAATGGCTTACACATAAAATATAGATATATGCTGTCGCTGGCTTTTTTGTAGGACTATTTAAGATAAACATTTCCATTGTATATTATATACTAACTCCAACGGTTTTTGCGGCGCACGCCAGAATAGCTCGCAGATGGCAGATTTTTTCCTACTTCTTCTTCTTCATCAGCGCGCATTCGCCCACCGTTAGCCATACGCATCTCCAATCACTCTCCATACGGATCGGTTAGTTTGGTTTGGCAGTCTGATCGTACCCAGAGATTCTTAGCACCCCCTGCCCCGCCGTTACGGTAACCGCTGCCGTGGCTCGGGCTAGTGGGGCTGCTGGGGACTGGGGGCCGTGGTAAGGTTGTACTGTTCATCATCATAATTGGAGGTATTTAGCCCGATACCCGCCACGTCGGCCACACGTCTTGGTGAGCTCCACACTTTCAGGAAAATATTTCCATTTCCTAGGCTTGTGTCAACATGGTCGGGTTACTTAACCACCGAATTGCACTATATTTTCTAAATTTATTATTTAATTATTATTTATTTTTGAGAAAATTTTCAAAATATATGTTGACGCTTAGAATTTAAATTTCGAATATCAATTTCTTAGATTTTTTTCCTACTTACTTGACAGTTATCGTTATATTTTAGATAATTCACACTATATCTTTATAAATTATAGCCTATGTGTTATTCTGATGTGTAAGCTATATTATTGTAAAGTTTCATCAAAATTCATTCAGTAGTTTTTGCGTGAAAGAGTAACAAACATCCATACATTCTTACAAACTTTCGCGTTTATAATATTAGCAGGATACAATATGCGATTCCCATCGTAAATGGTTATCTTTTATATTAAACTAACCATTTGATTTCCTTCACTGATTCTATTGGCTTGCAAACACAACATATGTATGTATATTGTATATCCCTATTGTCAAAGTCGTAAATATAGATTATTCAGCGTTACAATTAATTAAAACAGCTGCGATTTGTTATTTTAGTTAACTCTGAAGTCTACAAAATTAGCACGGAAATAGTTTGAGGCCGAATCCAACAGAATGACCCATTTGTGAGAAACTGCAAAAGTACAGAGATGAAAATTCCTAGCGAAAATGTTACTAGTCACAGGATGGGCAGAAATACATATATGGGACGCGTCCCCACTATCAACAACGTCCAGACATATTATGGCGCTGGAAAGCTCTTTTCATTGCTGTTATTTGTTACTACGGCCACAGTATACCACCCAGTAGCTTCACTCTCGAACTACAAGGCAATGCGGGAAGATGGTGCGAGGAATGTGGGCAGAGGGGTTCGTCACGACGAACGCGAGGGCAGGTAAAGGCTGCCGGCCTTTTCAAGCGTTCGGGTATCTGTGTAGGCCGAGTAGATCCGAGCCCTTACGACTCGTAACGTATTCGCTTTGATTTTAATTTTGTTCTAAGAGAAACTTCTGTCTGGTATACTGTGCTACGGCGGTCAGTAGGGCGGTGTCGACTACAACGGGCGAACCCGTCACCCCAGGCTGGTATAACGATATGTGATCGTTCTTTCAGCCATGGGATGAGCGTAGAAAACTTAGAGGCAATACATGCCCGTCAGAGACCAACGGTTTACAGCGAGGCACCGGGAAAGGTCCCCAGCGAATCTATCGCGAACCAAAAGCATCTTTTGCCCGGCTCCGAATTCAGGATCAGGTAGCCTAATGGTCATTTCAAGAGCGGTTGACGACAGGTCAAAATTTACCCCCGCTGCTTAGTCTATTTCCATAGTCTCTAGACTCCTTCATTTCATCAATAAGTCAGAGTGCACAACCGATTGGCGTCGCCGAACGGTACACAAACCGTCCAGTAGCGTTGGGAGGCAATCCCACTAAGAGAAACCAATACACCAGCCGTGAGGCCTGATACCCGAGAGTCTAACCCGGGGTAGCCGTCCACACGAGGAGGCTTCTGAATAGGAACTGAATCGTGACTTGCGCCGATCCGAGAACAAATTGGATCTTATGGCCCAAGCTGCACGAAACCGTTCGCTACCGTTACGGCGGTCAACTAGAGTTGCCAACTACAACGGGCGAACCCGGTACCTCAGAAAGTTTTAACGATATTATATCGTTCTGTCTCCCGTGATGTGGGCGTAGAAGACTTAGGACAAAACACTCCACCGTCTAGTTACGCCACACGCCCGTAAGAAGCCAACGCCTTACCGCAGGATAACCAGGTTAATCATGGAGCGGGCCGACACTCGCGCCCTTACTTCCAGTTGCAACCAGATTACTCCGGTCTCCCGACTGGTTACAGGTTCGAGGTCGCGTGAGCGGTCCTCTCACTTTATAGCGGTGATACGGTGTCTAGCGAACCTATCGCGGACCACGGCATCCTTTGCCCAGATCTTCACTCAGTATCGGGTAGCCGATTGGTCGTTTCAAGAGCAGTTGCCGTAAGGTAAACAACTACCCCCGCTCAGTACTGTTACCGCTCAGCCACTGTGACGTTTGTAAATAGGTTTAGGAATAATAGTTTTGGGTATTTATAGTTTTGATTTTAACAAGGATTATTTTAGGTATGAAAACGTCAATTAGTATGTATTGTCGTATAACGGCCGCGGCAATATATTCACCGCGCCGATGAAGTATCGTACGTTCGCGAAACACTTAAAATCGACCAATTTAACGATATGATAACCGAAGATTGAATAAAGTAATCTATGACCGGTAACTCAAAACTAGAGAAGAGCAGAGACCTGATCTCGAGGGTCGGCTCCTTAATGAGAAATCGGAAACAATCAGCTCAGGAATAGTTTGTGTTTATTGAGGTTTTAAAAGTTAAATTAAGAACGATTTATACAAAAAAGCATAAAAGATAAAACAACAAAACGTCCAGATAAAATTATAAAATAAAATGAAAAGGCGTTTGAAAGATAAAAATATAAAAGTGGCAATAGAGAAACGTTGACAAGATAAAAATGTAAAGTTAAAATAAAATGACGTTGACGTTGACGATCCAGGGGGAAAACGTGTGAACGAGGGATAGCCCCGAGAGTACTCCCAGTCCGGGCACTGCGCCTGCGAGGCCTCCGTCAGCTTCTACTCCTTGGACGTCTGTAGGGACGGCTTCCCTCGTCTTTAGCCGCACCGCTTGAGCCCGAACGGTTCTTCTCGCCGGGGATCTGCGTTCCCGGAACCTGGGGGTAGCTGAGGTTGATGCCCGCCAGATCTCGCCGCTGTGCTCGCCCTATATCGCCTCCCTTGAGGTCGCCTTCAGCGATGCAGACGCCGGAGGTTGGTCGTCTTCCAGGGATCTAGACGCCGGAGATTGGTCGCCTTCCCGATCCAGACGCCGGAGATGGTCGCTTTCAAGAGATGCAAACGCCGGAGATGATCGCCTTCAAGAGATCCAGACGCCGGAGATGGTCGCCTTCAAGACTCCCCCGGCTGTAGGTCAGAATGCACAATCGATTGGCTGTCGCCGACGGTGCGCCCGAAAATGACTCCTAGGGGAAACTGGCCCGAAGGCCAGTCCTACCCTGGCTCGCACTTCTACGTGGAGGCCGCCGGATGGGACAAGCTCCCATAGTGATCCAACCCCCACTTACGACCCCATTGACGACGGCGAAAAAAACGTGCATGGACAAGAGGGCTAACGCCTTAGCTAAAGCGTTCGGCGAGACGTATCCCTCTACTCACTCCCCTCGCACCCATCCCCGCAACGCCCTGCCGCTTGATAGTGCGGTTAAGTACTGCTTCTAACTCAGTATACTGTGGCCGTAAGGTCAGCAACCACCCCCGCTCCATAGGAAACAAATAGAGCTGTCAACTACAACGGGCGCACCCGTCACCTCAGGAAGTTTTAACGATTGGTCTTTCTATTTCCCGTGAAGTGAAACGCAGAAGACTTGGACAAAACATTCCACCGTCAAGCTCCGCCACATGCCCGTAAGAGGCCAACACCTTATACGCGAGATAACCAGGTATGCTACCCAGCGGGCTTACGCTCACGCTCTTACTTCCAATTGCGACCAGATTACTCCGGTCTCTCGACTGGTTATGAGTTGGATGACGCTTGCGCGGTCGTCTCGGATGTGTCGCTTGCGCGGTCCTCTTCCTTACTAAGCGGTGAGACGGTGTAAAACCAAATCTAACGAGGACCACGGCGTCCTTTGCCCGGCTGTTCACCCGGGATCGGGTAGCCGATGGTCGTTTCAAGAGCAGTCGCCGTAAGGTCTGCAACCACCCCTGCTCTATACGAAACAGTACTGCTTCCAGACTCCCCCGACTGTTATTCAGAATGCACAATCGATTGGCTGTCGCCGACTGTGCGCAAACCGTCCAGGAGCGCCCGAAAATGACTTCTAGGGGAAACTGGCCCGAAGGCCAGAGTCCTACCCTGGCTCGCACTTCTACGTGGAGGCCGCCGGATAAGACAATCTCCCATAATAATCCAAACCCCACTGACGACGGCGAAAAAAACGTGCGTGGACAAGAGGGCTAAAGGGGCAATCATATTATCGGACGCGTCCGTAAGCCGCGGCTTATGGACGCGACTGAAAGGTTATCCGTGTAATGAATTTCTATTGAGCCGTGCACATTATCGGATGTCAGTCGCGGACGTCACTTTGAGGCTTCGGACGTCCGATAGAGATCTGGCAAGCCGCGTCCCAAAGGACTGTGCATACTGTTCAGTCGCGTCCAGCCGCGGCTTGCGGACGCGTCCGATAATATGTTCGGCGACGTATCCCTCTGCTCATTTCCCTCGCACCTATCCCCGCAACGCCCTGCCGCCCGAGAGTGCGGTTACAAAAAAATTGTGATGCATTATGGTTGCATTATCAGTTTTAACACATGACGATTAGTTTGTCATTCTGACACTAACACGTAAATAACGAGGTTTTACCGTAAAAACGACTATTTATATTATTTAGACTATTTAGAACAGTGACATAAGTGTTTGTTTTGGCTGTCACCTTTTACATGACTGCCCAACAAAAAAGGAGTGTAATGTGTTCAGGGTTAATCTATGTATGTTTTCCGTTTCTTTATTCCAGCTTAACTTCTAAACGCTTAAAGCAATTTAGAAGTGTGTAGAATCGAAATGTCATCCCGGGTGCCATAGGGTACTTAATTATCCAAATATCAAGTAAGTAGTTGTCCAAATATCAAGTTCAAATATAAATAAAACAAACGAAAGGTCTGCTTGAGTACATTCCTAAAATATGTATGTATCTATATGGGTGAATACATAAACCAAAAAGATTTCATAAAAAACCGTAATAAAAATAATTTTAAACACTTCTGTAAGGGGCTCCCTAGACGATCAAGCATGCTTGACAAGCATCGCGTCGCGGGCTGGGAGGGGATCGTAAATCGCAGGAAAAATGCAAATATTTTTTTAAAAATATTTACCAAAATTGCCTAATTTTGTAGTTTATACCAGGGAGTCAAGTCATTCATCAATCAATTACGTCTAATTAATGTTAATCCCTGGTATAAACTACAAAATTAGGCATTTCTGGTACATATTTTTAAAAAATATTTGCATTTTTCCTGCGATTTACGATCCCTTCCCAGCCCGCGACGCGATGCTTGTCAAGCATGCTTGATCGTCTAGGGAGCCCTTAACGCAGTCGTGTTTTTTATTCTTTTCAATATATTTATATGTTAACGACATATTATTATGCCGGTCGTTATTAGTGGTGGGGACCTTTTGTATACATCCTCCTTTACGAGTTATGTATATCTTTTCGATTGACAACCACGCTCATTTTTCCCAAAAATATATTTTTTAAACTCCTTTCTTTATCATTCATCTACAAGATAGGTATATTGTACCTATGATTGACACGTAAAATGTTTTCTTTTTAAACATGATAACGTTTCCGTCGTTAAAAATCAAACTTCATGAACAAGATAAAAGATGCATAACAACACCGTTCAAAGATACACTATTAAAAACCTTGTCAAGATCGAGATTGAGATAAATCTTTATTTACGGTCTGTTTAACCCGTGGTTGTTTCTGTGGAGGTTTTTCTTTGAAAATTCTTTCATGTTACTTCCAGTAAAATAAACACAAAAACGTAATCCGAGAACATCACGAAAACTACTAGACCGATTTCGCCAAAAATCACATCACCGATTGAACAGAGAACGAACATCATTATCATAATCGTATTTTTGTCTCTACAACATATTTTAATACATGTTCTTCAAAAACATAGGAACTAGGAGATAGTGCTACACTCAAATAAGTCGAACATTGATTTTGAATACAACAATAGAATTGGGACCCATTCTACATTGTTGATGTGTTTGGCCAGCAATACACGTCCGATGTTTCTCTACGATTGTCGGATCTGATAGTCTGATCAGACTATTGGAAGGCGCTCTTGTTTACACTTGTTTGAACATACAGGGAGCTAATGGGCCCTTGTTAAGTTGGTCACGATGACCCATTTGTTCGGGGACGGTCACACTCACGGGTCAACACCCATCCAGCGGCCGGGTAGGACTCTGGCCTGAGGGCTATTTTCCCCCAGGAGTCAATCTTCTGGCGCTCCTGGACGGTTTGCGCACCGTGCGGCGTCAGCCAATCGATTGTGCATTCTGACTAACAGTCGGGGGCGTCTGGAAACAGTACTGTCTCCTAGAGAGCGGGGCTGGTTGTTGACCTTACGGCGACTGCTCTAGAAACGACCACCGGCTACCCGATTCCGGGTGAACAGCCAGGCAAAAGATGCCGTGGTCCGCAATAGATTCGGTTGACACCGTATCACCGCTACGTAAGGGAGAGGACCGCGCAAAGCTTGACGGTGGACTGTTTTGTCCTAAGTCTTCTGCGCTCACCTCACGGGAGACAGGACGATTAAATTTCGTTGAAACTTTCTGAGGTGACGGTTTCGCCCGCTGTAGATGACAGCTCTAGTTGTTTAAACATACAATACAGTTCCGATCCGACTATCGGATCGGACGTGTATTGAATGTTCAAACAAATGTATGGCAAGATTGCCTTCCGGGATCCGATAGTCTGATCAGACTATCGGATCCGACTATCGTGTAGAAAAAATCGGAAGTGTATTCCCGGCCTTAACGTCACCCTACTATATTCACCACGCTGATTCCGATACTCCAATAATCTTTATTCGGCCTCGATAAATAAGCGAAATAGAGGCATTTAAAGAATCGTCAAAGACCTACATTTCGGTAGGTTGTTAGTTTTTAGGGGCTCTCTAGACGATCAAGCATGCTTGACAAGCTTCGCGTCGCGGGCAGGGAAGGGATCGTAAACCGCAGGAAATATGCAAATATTTTTTTGTAATATTTACCAAAAATGCCTAATTTTGTAGTTTATACCAGGGAGTCACGTTAGACATAATTGATTGGTTAATGATTGACTCCCTGGTATAAAACTACACAATTAGGCATTTTTCGTAAATACCTATCTAAAAAAAATATTTGCATATATCCTGCGGTGTACGATCCCTTCTCAGCCCGGGACGCGATGCTTGTCAAGCATGCTTGATCGTCTAGAGAGCCCCTTATAAACAATTCATAAACACCTAGTATCTGGCGGTAGGTTAGGTTAGTTTTTTTTAACTAGGTATCTTTAAAACTAACTAAAAAATATATTTTCCACACATGGTAGGTATGTAAACTATTTTTTTTAACGTCTCGAAATATTGCGTGTTCGAAAGGCTGTTTCCTATCAGATTTAGCATTATAATTATCGAATCTAGTTGTGGTTTTCTTTATTTTTATAAATGAACAAAATGCCGATACTACATTCCAAAAAATTACCCATTTTGAACTTTTTAAAATCGGTCATCACGACTTTTTCTTTTCAAAACAATCAATGATTGCTAAACTTCATAGTAGATTCTTCAATCCTCAAATCCTCGCAAAACCGACGCCAAAAAACAATAAAAACCGCCACATCACAATTAAATCCTACCGAAAAATCGATAATATTGCCGATAATACGATTTCGAAAAAACCGCCTTTGCCAAATGAATGAGACGCCATGTTGTATTTGCTGTCAAAGAAAAATGTTCGAAATTCAAAAATCTGTGAAGCTCCCTTCAGAATGACCTTGATAAGGAAGATAATGATTGAATCAATTAAATTTTTATCGTATCGTACTCACCGGCGGTTGGAATCGGCGGTCGTGCGCTGCAGATGCGCCACGGAAGCAGTAGAACGACACAAAACACTAAAAATATCACAGAAAAACACCGAGTCTTCGAAAATAAAGTTTTTCGCGCACCGCAGAGCTTTGAGGTTAGGCAGGCTGACGCGCGATGACGTTTGGCGAAAGGGCGGCAAAAGCGATTCGAGGCGGCCGCCGCTCCGTTGCGCTGTCTCTCTCGCACACCCGAACGAGTCGCGGCTACCAGGCGATCTGCGAACGGATTTGAACCGAGCCCGGCCGCGGGTCGGATCTTGCGTCCTTGTCGCGCGCGGAGAGCGACAGATTCATAACGGGCCGAGGGACCGCCGAAATATGAGCGATGTTCAGCCGCTTAGTAATAGTGCGCGCAACGAGATCCGGCGGGCGGAAGGACTACTATAATCGACGCTTCTTGAACTCCTATCTCCGTAATGCTTAGATACAGACTAAACAAAGCAACTATAGCTGCAACATTTATTATACACTATTTGCATATGGTACACAAACTGGTAGACAAACATTTTTATTTTCAATAAAAGACACCTTCGATAATAGATATTGTTATACAAGGCATACCAATACCGATATTTTGAAACATGCTGATTTAAACCATCATTCTTACCACATTCTTGGTACAAACATCCCTCACGAATCGAGCACGTGACCTTTGTGACGCCGACCATTTTGGACAGGATATGAAGCATGTAGTTAATATCCTGGAAAGAAATGGATATAAACCTAATTCGTGATTCAGTCGACGAGTTAAGGCTCGTGACGTCTTCCGCTGGGCATTTGCCCTTTTCCGGAGCTTCTTGTGAGCCGGACCCATGGACCCGGCTTTCTGGGTGTGGCGTCGCAGGGCTGTGGGCCCTGCGGCATCGTTCCGGAGTGCATCCAGGGCATTATTCTTGGCTCTCCCCCCGAGGTGTGGCTGTGGATTCCAATAGGAAGCACTAAAATAAACCACATCGAAACCGCTTAACGAAACACACAGAAAAGCCTCAGGCCTCAAATCGAGCTACGGCATTCTTGCTATGTGTTACGGGAGTAACAGATCGGATTAGAAAAATGCTCAACAAGTTAAGCATTAAACTACATAGGTACCTATATATCTTTAGATGATCTCCAAGCATAGCTCAATTCCTGAGGACCGTGAAAGATGTACTGCCACTGCAAACCCCTTATGTTTACAAAAACTAGCGTAGACAGGGGCTGCTATGTCGGACAGACGAAACGCTCTATTATGACTCTAGTAATAAAACACACTGAGGCAGTGAAAAGTGTCCAGAGCGAAAAATCAGAATTTGTAAGCACATATTGGACAGTGGAACGAACCATTGGTTGCAGTTTTATAAACCGAATTTGTCAAAAGAACAATTGTATTTCCTGTAAATTAACAGAGAAGTAATTGAAATCAGAACAACGCCAAACTTCAATCGAGATGAAAGGTTAAAACTTTCCGCTACATAGAACCCTCTAATTAAGATCGCAGATCCCTGATAGGAGGAACGTTAAGCGGGACACAGTATTAGTGAACAGACGATTTTGAAAATTCGCGCCAACATAGTAATCGCTGCGATCTGCACCAGCTGGAGTCGCGGTGGTAGAAGTTAAACTACCCGCCCGGAACCCAACAAATGCAGAGTGCCGCACGCAGCGTTGGTAACAGGCGCACTCTTTTTGTCCCCGGGAAGGCGGAAAATGTAATTATGCCGAAAATCCAGGCAAAACTATTGTCTAGTTCCATGCGGCAATAATCCATTTTCTTTCCATTTAATATGCCAAATAACCGCGAAACTTTTAGAGTTTTTATGTCAGTTTAGCTTGGTAACGTTTTATACCGCATCAACGAGTGCCTAACAACGAGACGCAGACGATTAACAGAGTCTTTCGTATGTCCTTTAAATCGCTTTTTGTGTTTAAAGATTTTCTTTATCATAAATTTGTTAGTTGGGCTATAGCAATTGTCTCTGATTATATCTTTTTTATTGTTCTCGTTTGCTTAGCAGGTATTTTTATTATTAATATTTTTGACGGAGTTCTAGTAATTTGATGACGCCCGGTAATTCCGCTAGTTTTTTCGGAAACTTTATTTATTTGCTTTCTTTACAACTTCACAATGGTGTAGGAATGACCAAGTGCATATATTAGATTAAACTTCAATTAGGGACTCTGTAATTACACTAAAGTTATTTCAATTAACAAAAAAACTATATTATAACAATTGACTATAAAAAATGTATAATTAATTGCATTGAAAGTACGGTATTATTTCGAAAGAATTTTAAAACGTCGTTATGAGCAAACATATCGATTTTAAGCAGATACACCCGGATGGATCTCCTAAAAATATCAATGTCATATAATCAAATATAAATTTAATCGTTTTTAATTTATCAGGAAATTTAATAAAAAGTTGAAGTCCTATGTAAAGACTAGTCGCATGGGACTTGACCGTACGTGGTATGATCGGTTGGAGGTAATGGCTTTTATTTTTGTTGTCATGCCGATGTACTTCCTCGTGGGATATTGCCGAGCTCTTACTGCAGTAGAATTCGAGAAGAGCTTATTAAACAAAAAAATGCATATACGGTCAATATCCCTAGTTTTCGGAAGTGTTTATGACATGATTCCGTGAGTGGACTAATACCCACTATCGCACGTACGGCTCTTCTACAGAGTGAATACACTGTTGATGTGCTGCAGTATTCCATAGAACACCATAGCGCAGATGTCTTTCAACTATCGCTAATATCACCTCAGGTCTCTCCATATAAGAAAAAACCGTTTGTTGAAACGATCCATTGTTTTCAGATTTTCTATTTCCGATTAAAACTAAATTGCAACCTGACGCGATTTATACAATCATCAATGACTTATTTTATAGGAAGTCTTCTTAATACAGTCGAGTTAGTTGCCCGAGTTTTGTGTTTGGTAATAATTTGAATGTAAACATTTTTCATGAATGTATTGTGATAAACTTGTCCACCTTATGATAAACACCCTCATCGCTTTCATAACACATGACACATACGTATATATTTTTTTATGTTTTACCCAATTTTATTAAATTACTTTATTCCAAAGTAGAACAGTCATTATAACCTACTTTCGCTGTGTAGACTATAATAAGAGGGAAATCCCTTTTTGCACGGATTATTTCAACCGATCAAGAAAGGACAGCTGACTCCATTCTTCTCTCTCTCATTCTCTCTCTACCTGCCCGATTTTGGGGTTTGCAAAAAACAGGTCTTTGTCGAATCCACCGAAAGAAACCGGTTTGACAACTTTCAATCGTCGCTGTAATAACGCCAATGATTCAACAACCTTCCAGTTTACTTAATTTTAATTGCTAATGACAATGACGTTAATCGTCGTAAGAATGTCATTAATTGTCTCAATCAACATTTAATGGACCGGCTGTAAGGCGCTAAGCATTTTTTGACTGTTGATTGAGCTCTGTGCTGTATTAGGTACTTGGTATTATCATAGATTTACTATAAAATCAATGGTATTATCATGTATTACTTATCAGTGACGAAGAGATGGGAGCTCCAGAGGGTTCGACCCTCTCCACCCTCCCCTTCCTCCCCAGAGTCTCAGAAACTAGTAGGACAAGGGCTCGTCTCGGAGTCTCAGAAACAAGTAGGAATAATCATCAATTCGGTCCATTTTTCGTTGTTTTTTACTGTTAGCCTCAATAAATAGTGCCCAGGAAATCGTTTGGACAACACCATTGCCATTACCTTACTCTGAGATTAAGGAATATTTTAGGAGCACACTTCGATATTTCAGGACTGACACAGGTGGTTCTTAAAAATGCCTTATTCAGTGGTTAATTAGTAACGAAAGAACGGAAACTGAATGTATCCTCATGACATTTCAAAAATAGGAACTTATTTATACACACTTTAATATACACACTCGCACATCGCAATATAAATTAGCAAATACCTGTATGTACCTATACAAGAGTGAATTCAGATTTTTATTTCGAACACGTAATCATTTGGATTTATTTAATAATTATTTTGGACTACTTTTATTATTTAATGATTATTTAGATTTTTAAAATTATTATTTTGGTTGATTTTTATTCCATTTTGATATAACAATTTCGTAGCCATTTCGATGATAGCTTATGAAACCAACAGATTAGAACAGTGTTTTTCAACCTTTTTTAGATGGCGATCCCCTTTATAGTAAAAAAATAAAACTCTTTCACGACCATTCTTAGACTGTAACTTAGTTCTCTCGACCTCCCTTAGCCTCTCACACCTGTAACGGCTGTAAATGTAAGCATTCAATAAACATTTTTTGTATAAACAATGGTAAAAACTACATTAATATTGTTTTTCACTTTTGAAGCTGTACTTACCTGTTTCCATCTTAGATCAACGTAAAGTTTTGTAAAAGAAATAGAAATTAATACATAATTAATGTTCCTCTTCCTAATCTGTGAATGTTTGCGTATAATAAAGATTTTGAAATATTTTCGATTTTTATTTTTAGATAGCCTGCGACCTCCCGGGAGTCTCTTCGCGACCCCCAGGGGGTCGCGACCCACTGGTTGAAAAACAGTAGATTAGAATATATATTTTTCATTAAAATGACATTTTAAATTGCTATAAAATTGGTATCTCCATTGAAACAGGCGCTGCTAGTTAGAAGTGACGCAGAATAATTGTGTTAAAATAATTCTTATATATTTTCTTGAATAAATGAGGCCTCTAGTATCAAAGTGACCAATGTGCCCCCTGACCAATTGTTCAGGAACCGCGAAAAACTGTGGTGACCTCATTTTCGACTATATCTTAAAGAATTTTTTCCCAGACGTTGTTATCATAAAGAACAATATTTTCTAGGAAAATTATATAGATCCGTCTATTATTTCCTGAGTAAATCGAAAAACAAAGTTGCACATTGGTCACTTTGATTCGCAAATTGTGACTTAGGTTGTTTTGATACAAAACACCTTGGATTTTGGTTGTTTTGATGCGGAAATCGAATATTTACGTTTTCAGTACCTACTCTTTATTTAAAGAACCCAAGTTTAAGCTTAAAAAATACATGAAAAAAGTTAAGTACACGTGTAGTGAAATGAACAGAAAAAAAGGTTTTCAAACTGAGAACAGCGGTAGTTCCTCTTGACAGTCGTTAGGGTCGCAGAGGAGTTCTTCTGGTTCAGGCACTGTCGCTGAATTAATGTGTTTCAGTGGTCCAAGGAAGTAATCGAGCCGAGAATTTTCCCTCCAATCCGCCCCGAAATGAGTAGTCAGCAAATTCTGCACATCAGTCAGCTTGGCACGGCTTACATTGTTAATATTCACAGCGGATAGCACGGCAGGTTCAGCGTTGCTAAGTTTCTTTTTGCCTTTCACTATCTGCTGAAATTTTCCCGTTGATGTATTGTAATTTGCGTCTGCCAAAACTAAGACAGCTCCTGCATTCTTTGCTGATCGTTTTATGAATAGACGTTTGCTTTGTGTTATTTTGAAATGCCATGAGGCAGGTAATTTGACATATTCATCAGCCACAGATTTCCAATCGAAAAAATTGAAATCAGTTTGAGCATTTAGGACTGTGCTATATTCAACCATTAGATTCTTGTATTCTTCTGGGTTAGCTATGACTTCTACCTTCCTTATTTTTTTTTTCTATCATTCCGAAGACCCGATCGGGGGGAAGAAAAGAATGCCCTCTCGTTGGGAAAACTAACTGCACTTCCTTCACGTTCCCTGGAGCATGTTGGGAGAACCATTTCATGACCATCGTTAATACAATTCGGTTTTTGATTTGGCCTGCGCAACCGTCACAAAAAAGTCGAACCGTCTTAATATTGGACATGTCCGTATTTTGAAGGCGATGATAAATAGCTGAGGCTACTTCATTGGAGGATTTCCCAAACTTGTCCTCCGTCCAACAATAGCTGAAGCTATTATGAGGTCCAAGTGCAGCTTTTGAGTGGCCTTGGACTACAGTCAAGTTATGCAAGTAGAGTTGCCGACTGTAATATGCTTGTTGGTCCGGAACTTTAGGCATGGGAAGATTTTTTTGAAGGTCAAATGAGAAGGTAAGAGGTTTGTCTTCTTTCAGAAGGTTGTAGAACGCTTTGGCCCTTAATTTGTGGACCCGTTTTTCGCATATTAGGTTTGCTTTCGTACTGTCGTCGGCAGCTTTAATTCGTTCTTCTAAAGAAGGCACGTTGAACAGACGTCAGTACGGGGGCCCTTGAATCCTAAATTGAATTTGGTGTTGAATATCTGGCGGAAAAATCCCTTTTTTACCGGCAATGCACTGGCATCTGAACAATACATTTTGTATAGTTTCACTATATTTAAGTCGCTCGATAAATATTTCCGCTCAGACTTTCCCCGGCAGTAGTGGGATTCAATGCATTTTAATTTTTTTATAAATTCGACAATACTTTCTATTCGCCCAGCATATTTGATTTTTTTTCTGTCGCCACCTCTCTTCTCCCTTGGAGTGTTTCCATCTTCCTTAAAGTTTGCAATGATTGTGCGCACTCGTCCCCGAGTTATTCGTAAAATGTCTATGAAAGTTTTTTGGCATACCCTCAGAGAATCATGATCACCAACAGGAATGGAAAACTGGCACGACGTTGTTTTTGGTGCCCTCCCAGGTTGATTGCCCACCTCATCTGGCTTGCGGCGCCGTCGTTTGACTGCTTGAACTTGTATGTTCTTCAAAATAAACGCATCTTGTAAAACTTTAGTTTTGTTGCAGTAAAACTTCCGGTGAAAGTCGGTAATTTGATTGAGTTTTAATGATCGGCAATCATACCCTTTACCGCTGTGACCACAAAGGGGCTGCTTTGGGGCCTTGTTATCTGCATATCTAAAACAAAATAATGAACCGGTTAGCATATAAATAAAGGCAAAAGTACGTACTTGTGGCACCCCGCAACACATCACAAAAAACAAAATTAGATAGGTCTGGTATCCAGCATGTCAAGAACAGAAAAGTACAAAACGTAATAATTATTATTGGACTCACCTCAGCCGTTTACTGACGTTGCATTTCCATTTGTCAGGTTGTCTGATTCTTTTTCTGCACTTCGTCGGAGTAAGGGGCTCAGGCGGAACATCCATTTTAAATAAAATTATTAAAAAAGTGGCTATGACATCAACACGTTAGTCACTTTACGCCATATTTAAAAGATGATGCAATAGCTAGTCACGTGGTGCAAATGACTGCTTCCTATTGGACGGCAGTCACATTGGCAACTTTGATACGAAAGTGGCAAAAATTTTGGTTGTTTTGAAACGGAACAGGTATTTCATCGCCCCTTTCAACGATGATATAGGCTGTTTTGATCAGGAATAACTACACCATTGGACGCGTTTTTTTATGACGAATCCAGTAGTGTATCAAACTCAAAACACGAAAAATGGCTCATTGGTCACTTTGATACTAGAGGCCTCAAATGATGGATGAATGTAAAATGTAGTCCAATTGCAAAAAATCATCATTCCGTCCAGAACAAACGACTACATACGCTACTGATCACTATAAGAAGATCATGATTATAGTACACTATAAGAAGATCATAAAATATGTACCTAGACATCTAAATTCCTAGAGCCTTTCGACATATTAAATCGGTAGTGCATTCAGAACCTTTGCCTAAGTGCCTAAACTTTTTAATACCTGCCTTTTCTCGAGAAGGACACATTATGATTTAGTACCCCTTTTGTAAATTGGGTTTTCGCTTAGGTAGGTAATTCCTAGAAGGTTTAGAAGCTTTCACAAGATATACTTCGTGCTCCGCTATTTATAGGATCCCGAAATTAGTATTCTCTAGGTAGGAAATGAGACTCCTTAGTTATTTTAGTACTAAAAACCAAATCTCCGTTATGTCCTTGATTGTATTAGGTACCTATCTCAATTATTCGATCTGTGTTATGTGCATCAATTCTTAAGTGCATCAAATCTTACCCACTTGTATATTATATCTTATCGGATATTTACCACAAAGGAGGAATGACAGCTTTATATTTAAGATTATGCTATAGATATCAACTGTCACTCGATATATTTTGTTGGCTGAGAGACGATGGATAACTAACCTTGATTTAAAAAATGCAAGGAGTCAATTGATTTTTCTGTCATACCATATCATCTATTTATTTCTTTAATGCTTTATACAAAAAATGTAATTACAGTATTAAAAATAAAACATTGAAGAACAACAGCATAATCGATATTAAGCTACTCTTCTTCAATGTTTTATTTCTAACATTGTAACTACATTTTTGTGCAACCATTTAATATATAAATAAATTTAAAAAAATAATGATTATAACAGAGACAGCAAAATCAGTTGACAGCTTAACCCTTCGAGTAGCGGCGTAATTTAATGGCAGACCGCGACAATTTATTGGAATTTCTTGCAATATCGCCGCGCTCGATAAAAGTAGGTACTATAACTAAGGAACTACTATAGCAATCATAAAAAGAATAAATGTGCAATGATCACATTGAAATTGTGTATTTACAATATTGAAATCTCATTTCATAAAACAATTAGAAAATTATGAATAAATATGAGAAAGTCAAAAAAGTGAAAAAAAACTCGGTTTGGCTAAGCACATCTAACGGTGATTCTTAGGCCTGTATCTATTATGCTCAATTATGATGTAAAAACATAAAATAATAGTGTCACATTACCATTATTAAAAAAAGAGATCTTAAAAAAATATAGAAAAAGTAGGTAACCCTCCACGGTTATATATTGCTCCTATGCATCTCTGCAGCGGAATATTCCGCTCCAGTGTGGAGTGGATCAACACATGCAAAAATGGTCGACATGCATGGAAAAGGAGTAAACGATGCGGCAAGAATTATCTCCGGCTGCCTCAAACCTACTACCGTCGAAAATCTGCATACGCACATCGGCATCGCTCCCCCTGCAATACGTCGTGGTGTCCTGGCTGCTTCAAAAAGCCTAAAGGTAATAGATGACAAAAGTAACCTACTGCACGGACAAGAACCACGCCACAATCGTCTTAAATCGCGAAAGTCATTCATGAGCCGCACACTACCGCTCAATGGAGGGCTTCTTTTGGCGAGGACGTAAATGAAGAGATAGCACCGGAGCCCCATCTCCCCTATACCACCTGGCGTAGTCTCAACAGACTGAGGGTGGGTGTGACAAGATGCCGAGCCAATCTCGTCCGCTGGGGCTATACAGAGAATCCAATATGTTACTGTGGAACGCTGCAGGATGAAGATTACCTCCAATCCTGTCCTCAGTCGCCGTATACCGAACAGAAAGCGCACTCTCGAGCGGCAGGGTGTTACGGGGATAGGGTGCGAGGGAGTGAGCTGAGGGATACGTCTCGGTAAACGCCCTTGGTTGGCGTTACGCGCCGGTGGAAGTTGGCAATTTTCTTGAACGTTTGAATATATGTGTCGGCGGAATAGCGGCCATATGGCTGCCACTTGCGAACTCTTAGGACTCGTGACGTCGCTCACTTCGATACCAATTTTGTTCTAAGAGAAGCAACTGTCTGTATGCTGTGCCTCAGTTGTCAACCTGGACCTGCAAGAAGCGGACGACAAGGCCATGCAGGTCACATACTTTTGGAAAGAAGTGTCCTAATCTGGCTCTGACAAGTTAACGAACGACATTGCTCCTGATCTGAACTGCAATGCCGAAAATCATTCATACAACTTATTTTTTTTGTGATAAACTCAACCTTTAGTCTCGAAGTCGATAATTACTCAAGATTTGACTATCAACGGTTGACAATAACCAGAGATCCGCAACGCCCTTGCAGAGCTGGATATCATCGAAAACTGCTATCAAGCAGAACAAACATTGAACTCCAACTAAAAATAGGTATAATTTAGGCCATATCTCGTGATATTAATGTCAAAATACGTAAACGACTACAAAGTGTGACATCGGTTTAACCCCTTGTGTCCTCTTCAAGTGATAAGATAAAATCCTATATGTAAAAAATAGGTTGACTGACAGCCACTGCCGACAGAAAATTTGATACGAGCGTATACATAATAATTTATGTAACAGTGAAAAAATGTGATATTGTTGTTTGTTTCATTTTACTTTCCCGGCTCACCAACCAACAAAGAGATTGAGTATTGTGAACGCGCAAAAAAAATCGAGATGAAGACTGAAATATCCGTTTTGAGCACTTCTGTGGCGATAACACCATTTCCAAATAAAAGTCTGCTGTGTCTGTCTGACCGTGTATTCCTCCACGATAACTCCCAAACGCTTAATCCGATTAACCTGAATTGGACATGCAGGCATCATTTGGTTATGGCATAGTAAAAAGAGTTGTGGTTAAAATTGGTCGTTCATGGGCGCTCGAGATATATTTTAAACTTGAAATATTGGACTTACAGGCTTGAAATTTGGTTTTTGAAATCAAATTGCATTTTCACGGGTTAGTATATTTGCGTAAACGGTTCTTCTTCTTCTTCTTCTTATTTGTGGCAATTTCACGCCGCTTAGTTGCTGGCGATTTTGCCAATATAGTATATTTTCTTCGTTTTTACTTTTTCCCCGTGTTGTCTTGACAACGGGATTAAAACTATGATTAGTGATCCACCTACGGACTAAGACAACGGACATCACTGTTTTAAGAACTTAACATAGAACACACAATATGGACATTAAAAAAGGATAAACATAAGAGGGGGCGCCTGTTAGGAGGTAGTTTATTTAGACTATTTTAGACGATGAGACATGCGTAATGGAGGAAAAGCAATAGTAAGAATAGCTCTTGGAAAGTAGTTTTTTTGGTGAGGGAGAGTTGGTCTTACTACTAGGTTTGAGGCACTGGAATAGTATCGGCGTAAAGGTGTCTTCACTATCCGCGCTTGTCCCGACTAACGATTCGCGTCCTTGACTCTCGATATATTCGACGATTCATCACCATACGGCGTGAATAGCTCCCGTGAAAAATTGGCATCACGCTCAAATCCTTCCATAAGTCCAAGGCTACTTGCCGGAAAAGTTTTGGGGTGACACAGCCGATTTTTATAGATTTTGATTTGAGTAACAATGAGGCATACACACACAAGAGATTTAAATTTATTTATTACCTAAAGCTATTTTCAGCTGTATTTTCAACATTATCTTTTTAATACATACTTATCTAGGTACCTACAGTGTTACTCAATGGATTGTGATGCATAAATATCAAGGTCAAAGGTCAATGTTATTTTTTAAAGATTATAAATTTCAATGTGTAGATTTTTTTTCAGTATTTATATCTCTAATATTAGGTATGAAATCTAAAACTAGCAGAAAAGTTTTGTCAACTACAGCAGGCGAATCCGCCACCCCAGGAAGGTATACGGATATTGATCTTTCTTTCAACCTGGGATGGATGTAGATACTTGGGGACGAAGACAGCCCACCATCTAGTTACGCCATCATACCCGTAAGAAGCCACCGCCCTACCGTGAGACACTGTGAAGTGCACTCAGCGGGCCGGATTTTTTCATCTTTCCGACAGGTTACGGGTCCGGAGTCGCTTGCGCGGCATCTACCTGTTCTTTGTTCAGCGGTAAATCAATTCGAATTTACCGCGGACCATGGCGTTCTTTGCCCAGCTATCATTCAGGATTGGGTGGCCAACTGGTTGTTTTAAGAGTGGTTGGCAACAACTAGAGTTGTCAACTACAACGGGCGAGTCCATCAACTCAGGAAGTTTTAACGAAATGTATCGTTCTGTCTCCCGTGAGGTGAGCGCAAAAGTCTTAGGACAAAACAGTCCACAGTCAAGCTCCGCCGCCTGGCCGTCAGAGGCCAACGCCTTACGGCGAGGCACCGGGAAAGGTACCCAGCGGGCAGCCTCGTCCCCTGACTACCAGTTTTGGCAGGATATCTCGGCCTGGAATTAACCTTCAGGATACCTCCGTCCTCCCGACTGGTTACGGGTCCGAAGTCACTTACGTGACCTCTATCTGTTATATTACAGTGGTAATTCAGTTAGTATTTATCGCGGACCTGGGCTTTCTTTGCCCGTAGTGTCACACGGGATCGAGTGGCCCAACGTCATTTCAAGAGTGGCATGATAACAGGTCAACATCCACCCCCGCTGCTTAGGAAACAGTGTATTTCCATAGTCTCCAGACCCCTTCAGCAATTAGTCAGAATGCACAACCGATTTGCTTCGCCGACTGGTGCGCAAACCGTCCAGTGGCGCCGGGATGCAAAAAAAGTGGTTGGCAACAGCTTAAAATACATCCCCGCTGCTTGGGAATTATTATATCGTTCCCAGACTCTTCCAGTTATGAGCCGGAGTGCACAGTCGAGTGGATGTCGCCGCGCGGTGCGCAAACCGCCCAGCAGCGCCCGAAGGTCATCACAGGGGGAACGATCCACCATACATGCAATGAGAGGCAGGGAAAGCAGATTCCTTACCAGGTAGACTCTATTCTGAACTGAACTGTTAGTTGAGCCGACCCAAAGGAACGGTGGGTCTTAGTGGCCAAACTGCACGAGAGCCATAGCTCAAAAACTAGCAGACAGAATCTACACCACCAGTTAGGTAGGTAGGTAAATGCCTTAGAGAATATATACTCGATATTCTAAGCTACAATACAATTCATTCGTAACTTGTGATCAACGATTTTTTGTTCATACCCAGAATTTCGGTATTTTTTTCTCTTGGCTGTTGTGTGGTCAGAATACAAGAATAATAAGAAATATACAACGCTTTATCACTGTTTAATTCGCGCATATGGTGATTTAGGAGAGTATATAAAAAACACTCTTAGATCCCTTTTTCATTTAGGGTTTCATACATATAAGCCAATTTGAACTAATAAATGTTCTGTTCCCATATCTGACCACTAACTATTAGGGAAATGCTTCTGCTTGTTGGGAATAGGGTAAGTGTACCGGTAATAGAATAATACAATTCAATCTGCAATATTTTTAAATCTTTATCATCACGGCAACGACGAGATAACAACACTGCTGAATTCCAGAAAATAACACATGATTTATTGCTATTCAAGATGTTCAAGTGTTTTTGACATTTTTTAAATGTTTGTTCTGATAACGATACGATTATGCAAAATATTGCCTATCACTATTTACGGTAGTCGTCAAAAAATCATATTTCCCAAATAAAATAAAGCTCTATGCATTTACGGAATTTGTTTACTTAACCTATTTAATATTGCACGCTGCGTATTTATTATGCATCGTTTGATAATATCGTGTCTGAGTAACCTCGTTCCAATTTTCGCATTATAAAATAGTCGTTATTCTAATAATCTACTTGACAGCTCGATTGCATTTTTGCGATTTTGCCGCGTTCTCGACTTGCAGTGTTGCTGGTATCGACAGAAATCCCGATACGGTGGAATATTTTAACAATCTTTAAAAAATATGACAATTTAAAACCAGTTGTATTCAACGCAACAAAACGGGAAAAAATATTTCATCAAACACATTATGTAACCATGCACATAATATGGATTTAGGATGTTTTTATTAGTGATGACACCCAACGGGTCCCATCAAACTTGCAGAAGGCAAATTTGCAGACGGCAATCTTGCAGACGGCATTCTTGCAGGCGGCAGTTTTGCAGAAGGCAATCTTGCAGAAGGCAGTTTTGCAAATGTCAAAATGACCTAACTAACCTAACAGAAAAACTTAAAACATTTTTTTTAATGTTTAGTTTGATGTATAAAAGTCATCCACTACTAGGATGCCGGTAATTAATGTCACTTCGATTTTAGGGAAAGAAAAACCTAACCTAACCTAACCTAACAGAAAAACTTAAAAACTGTACTGAAGGTTGCCGCGTGCAAGGTTGCTTCCTGCAAGGTTGCCTCCTGCAAATCTGCCCTCAACAAATTTGGAACTGTCAAAAGTGACATTTGTGCAAAATTGCCGCATGCAAAACTGGCGCCCCCCCACCCAACGAAGTAGAATAATTTGCGGGATATGACAACCCCACACATATCGCCGTCATATTGGCAGCACTGAATTTTGGCGAGGGAGACCACGGCCGCCAACCATACCTCAGTCGGTTGCAAATTCTCCGTGCGGCTGGTCTGCGTCTCTCGTCCCCGACTTTTGGATTATTCGCAAGCGTTTTTATAACAGAAGCATGGCTGGAAGACTATCGAAAATCTTTAACGGAGGCCTGCTGTCGTCCGCTGCAAACAGGAGCGTCGGCCAACTCAGAAACTGTGAGTTTTCGCGTATAGGTTATGTTGGGATGAATGCGAATTTCCGCTGATTTTGTAGATAGCTCGAACAAAGGTTGTTTTCTACTCGAAAACGCATTTTAGTATAGTTTTTGTAAAGTTTGTTTGATTACATTCGGTTTCTTGAATGTTTCGTTCTGATTTTATCGAAATTGGGAAGCTGCTTTAAATGATTACGAAAATTCCATGTTAGTATGATTTTCCCGCTTCTTTAATAATAAGACATACTATTAAGGAAAAATCTAAAAACGTGGCTGCAATTTTGTACGATTCTAGAGAATAGCCTCCCAATTTTGTTGGATGAATAAATGAATGAATAAGTTACGAAAAATAAAAACCAAATGATTTTAATGGTCCTCGATAGATCAATCACTTCTGCCAATTACTAGTTTTGTTTCAATAAATGTTCCAAAAAAAGGATCTGACAAAACCTAATTACTTACCGGTCGAACCAAAAATGAAATTTATTAAAGGAAAATGGGCATTTTTCTATTGTGTAATCCCAAATTAAAACACCGATTTATAATGTAGCTACAATATAAATATGCAATGTCGCTAGGTATACAGTAAATACATCCAATATGCCATAATAAATGTAAATAATTTTGCACTGGGTCCATTTTTTCGAGTTACACAACTAATTAACAGTATAGATTCCCTAAGCAGAATCTAAGCAGTATAAATTCCCTGAAAGTCTCGGATGCACAGCCCTGCGTCCAGATATAACTCTTTACTCTCTATCTCGGAAGACGGTCCTTATCGTAGAATTAACTGTTCCATGGGAATCAAATATCCCAAAAGACCACGAGTACAAATTAAATAAATACCATGATCTCGGAAATGCCATCACCCGGAACGGCTTCACTGTCCACCTTCACGCGGTGGAAGTAGGCGCTCGTGGCCTGCCAGCTAAATCTTTGTTTCACCTTTTTGAAGATCTTGGTCTCTCCAGGAAAATAATCAACTCCTTTCTAGAAAAATTATCTAAAACCGCGATCTCTGCATCTCAAATTCTATGGCTTCGAAGGGGGGAGTGAATGGGTGGTAAGGTGAACGCTCACATGTGGCAAGACAGCTATCCTAAACCTACCACAGCCGGCCGTTAGTCCGGAATCCACCGTTCACCTCCCAGAAGTGTAATAATTATATATGATGGGCCCGATTTTTGGTCGGTGTATTCCATGGCAGCTCCGTTTGTATTTTATTTATTCTGATATAACTGATATGAAAATGATATAATTAATATAAATTATAGTGGGGTGACATAAAAACATCTTCAATGTAGGCGATTTTCCTAAACTGCATAAAAACAATTAATTGTTATAAGTCAATAGTTATTACACTCTGGGTACAGCTTTAACCCCTCAAGTTGATGTCCCAAAAAATTTTAGTAAAAATTAGGAAAGAAATTGAATTATGACACTGTCTCACCAAAACATTAATTACTGCCAAACCACTGTACCCATAATTAAAATAAAACATATTAATATAGTAAAACAAAATAAAATAATTAAATTAAAACGGACCCGTCACGCTGAATCGCTTGTCTGATATCGGCCAATCGGGGCTCTAGGGGTTAAAATCATATGTTTTTTTATTTTTTGTAACATTCATTCATTTATTCATTCAACAAAATTGGGAGGCTAATCTTTTATATTTATATAATATGTATGGGGGGCCGGCTGAAACGGCTAAGCGCAGACGGATCTGTCAAATGAAACAAAATGCCTATAGGCATTGTTGGCGTCCGACCAGTTAAACAAGTTTAAAACGGAATCCAAAAGGGTCGATCCGCCAGTTGAGAGAGGGCACTCAGCTATTTTATGACATTAATATTCAGATGAAATCAGTCTTTGACTACTTGCTGGGAAAGTTATGGGGACACAACCGTTTTTTTTAAATGCTATAAGTTGGTAATAACTGGCATACATGTTATTCTTATTTTTAGTTATTTTATTAGTTTATCTTATTTTTACTGCATAACATGTTTTATAAGGCTAAGGTTAGCTGTTAGATATTGCTTCTTAGCAGTAAGCACGACTTTTTGATTAAGCAAATAAATCATTTTATTATTATTATTATTATTACATATAATTAGAGTCCTTATGTAGGTGTTAATATTACGATGCGGAAGCGATCTACAAGCATTGATTATACAGTCTAATGTATAATCAATGCTACAAGCTATGTTTTTAACTATTCAAAAAGTGCCTAATAAAACTTGAATAAACAAAACAGTTTCATTTCAAAACATGTGGTATTAAGTAGGTTAATAATACACATACATATCATTATTTCGTAGGTATGAACATTTTGACACGGAAGCTACTTACTGTGTAACGGTCTATCAGAACGGTCTATCGAATCTAATCAGAACTGTCACAATAATTGAAATCGTAATTGGCAATTATTTTTCGAAATATACAGAATTTTAATCGGTAAATTAATAATCGTTGCATCCCTAGTATTATTCTAGCTGTAATCATTGATTATATACAGTATTAGATTGCTCAATACCATAATACGTTTTGGCAACCCTTCTGCACTAGCGAAATGCAGGTGGCGCTGATAGCATTGGTGGCCAAACTTATAGGTACTATATTGATAGTACGCCCGATTGCGTTTCTTCATCAACTAAATTCGGAAATTAGTTCATAAGAACGAGACAGGGCAATACGTTAAAGCAGAATGTGAAATGAGCGGTTGTCACTTTTCCTCATTAAAACTACCCACCTAAGATTAAGCAGCTGAAGCTAAGACCGCTTGAACACACACAACGGCCCAATCAAGAGGCCAAGTGCGGGAAATAGCCCAGACAAACTAACTAACTAAGACCGCACGAAACATATCCAAACTTATTCGGACAGGTAGGTATAATGCATGAAAAATCGACGATCGTTTATTTCATATTCCGCTCCAACGTATTGCTCTGTCTTGTTTTCTTGACATAATTTCAGTTTTAGTTCACGAAAAAACGCAATTGAGCCCAATGATTCTTTGGCCATCTATAATATAATAACATTGATAATGTTGTTTTTAAAAGGGACTGATTTATTATGAAAACCAATTATTTAACCAATTATTATTAGTGCCATCTGTCACATTTTTTTATAGGCTGATTACATAACAGATAATACGGAGAGATTAGAATGCGACCTATTAATCTATCTAAACTTAAAGTGGGTAATTATTACGTATTCAAATCTGTATACTAAATTAAAAGTTAACATCATAATGTAAATAATATTAAATTAATAAAAGCTATGATTTAATAATTCGTTTTTGTTATTCTATTATTATTTTATTTTGAGGTAGAATACCGTAACCGCGTGTTTATAATGCTATCTATTAGAGGACTGCTGAACATTAGAGGTCTACTATAATGGTCAACTACACTATGCGATTCTTAGAAAAATCATAGATGTTAAAATGTAGTATGATATTGAGCAATCTAATCGTATATAATCAATGCTGTAACTTACCTTGTTCAAAATAAAACACAAAATTTTAACAAAAAATAAAAAAAAAAACTCATTTTTTTTATAAGTGCAGCAGCTATGTTATGGTGATACTTAGATCGGTCTATCATAATTGAATGCGTACACAACATTTTGTCCCTGTGCTGCTGACCGTTGAGGAGTTCCCTCGTTGGTAGCCAACCCTGGGTGCCGCAGTCCTGCCTTGGTGAAACTTAGAACGGGCTGTCATAATTGAATGCATATACAAAATTTCGTGTCTGTGTCGTTGACCGATAAGGAGTCCCCTTGTCGGGAGCCAACCCTGGGTGCAGCAGCCATGTCATGGTGAAACTTAGAACGGGCTATCATAAATGAATGAGTATACAAAATTTCGTCTCTGTGCTGTTGACCGCTGAGGAGTCCCCTCGCCGGGAGCCAACCCAGGGTGTAGATCAAGTCATGCTTACCATAAAAAAAATACGTTGTCATCAGAATTGAATCAGTACATGTTCAACTTCATATGATAATATTTTAGGAGTTCCCTCAATTCCTCATGGATCCTTCTGTCACGGAGTTCTGAGGTAACAAACATTAAAAAAAAAGATACAACCGAATTGTTAACCTTCTCCTTTTTTTTTGAAGTCGGTTAACCCCTTAGGCCCCGATTGGCCGATATCAGCCAGAACACGATTCAGCGTGACGGCCCCGTTTTAATTTTATTTTAATTTAATTTGTTTTATTTTATTATGTTTTATTATGTTAATATGTTTCATTTTAATTATGGGTACAGTGGTTTGGCAGTAATTAATGTTTTGGTGAGACAGTGTCGTAATTAATTTTTTTTACTAATTTTTACTAAAATTTTTTGGGACAGCAATTTGTCAATCGGCTGAGGGGCCGAGGCCTGAAGGGTTAATGGAACAACATTTAAAAAAAAATTGCTGTCCACTGGACTTAAATAATTTCTCATTAGGCTTATTTTTGACACAGCTGCTCTTAATAGAATGAATCGTCAAGACCTTCTGCCATGTCGTGCATATTGGCTTTTGCAAAAATCGAAGGCAAATGGAATTTAATATAATCTATACCAATAAACTTCTAAAATAAGTCATAAATCACAAGTCAATCTAAAATAAGTCATAAATCACACATCTATGTACAGGTATAAGCCTAGTTAGGCTAACCGGGCACTGCAGTAAAATTCCGTGGGTTATATTTTCGGAAAATCTGTGAACTATAGTATCACATGAAAGCACATGCACTATGGAAAAAAAAATCATTCCGTATTTAAATTCTGTGGCTTGCCGCAGATTGTCTCCAGTGCGTCACCGCACAGATTTTTCCATACTATAGTTATATAGAACCCCGCGCACTGCGGAGATTATAACGCATATCGCCAGCAAAGATTTGCATAGACAACGAATGACTAATAAGTTCAAACATTCCACCGTAGTGGAATTCGGTTTTTTAGTCAGCGTTAAAAAACGTACCGCAACGCACTGCATCGCAGTGCATGCTTGGCCATATAGCCCAAGGAATTTTAGGACAAATAACTAATAATAGCTTGACGCTTGGCATAGATGTTCTTTGAGCGTACTGTACATACATACTATAACTGTTGCGCTTAAACATACTATATCTGTTGCGCTTGAGCCGCCATCTTGTAAAAACGACGCTCCGATTCAGTTGTTCACTTATATCTTGCTAATTGTTAGCAATATCGGAATTATATTTGAGGTAAAAGTAAAGCTTATAAAATTTAAATCATATATTATTAATATGAAAATAATCTACGTGTTCCCATACAAAATGTTGCACCAAATCTTTAGCTAGATTGTCAATTGTCAGTCGAGTAAGATTATTTTCATATTAATAATAGATGATATGAAAAAAAATTGTGACATTTTCATAGAGAATTTCATGGCTTTATTTTTACATGAAGCATAATTCCGATATTGCTAACGGTTAGCGAGATTTAACCCTTGTAGTAAATGGGTATTTTCATGGATGCATCTGTCTTTTGCAGGATTTTCGGCGACATCGACTTAAAGTACTATAACTACGAAACTACTACACCAATCATAAAAAGAACAACTGCACAATGATTGCATTGAAATTTCGAATATAGAATATTGAAATATCATTTTGTAAAACAATTAGATAATTATGAATAAATATGAGAACGTCAAAGAAGTGAAAAAAACGCGCGACCAGATTTGGTCGACTCGTACTCAACGGATAATTGTTTCGCGACCAGGTTTGGTTGACTCATACTCAACGGGTTAAGTGAAAAACTATTACTAGTTATTTCCGTCAAATATCAAAATTTGTTCCTATTTGACTGTGCTGAAATTTGTTTCAATGTGTGTGATGTGCCCATTGACCGTATAACTACTAGACCCCATGACCAGCCTGAGAATGCGTCAGCCAAATAGAAAGAGACAGCTGCCTATAGTACCCCCTCCATCCTTGTCTAGTCGTGCATTCACGGAGACACGTACATATATCACTATGGCAACGCGTTTATATCACTATGGCAACGCCATAAGTCTACTATGCTATGGATAAACGCGCATGCGCAACTGGACAAGGATAGAGAGTCTCATATGTCCCTATGTCTTTCTATTCGGTGAACGCATTCACTCACAGACCGCCTTCGCACTCCCGTTATCTATTCTGTTATATCTATGGATGTGCCTCGGGTTGCATCAGATTGGGATGAATCAATTTGTTGTTTTATTTTTGTTTAAAGTTAACATTATCTCTTAGTGTGATCATAGTTGAATTATACGATATGAAATAAATAAATAAATATATTTTTTTACAAATGTGTATAAAAAACTATTATCTCTGTCCGTGCACTTTACGGGTTAATTCAACGCTCCATCGCTACTTCCTTTTCATATAATAATAGACATAGATGACCCTTATCAAAAACGTTATCACCAGCAATAAATAACTGGAAATGTGTAAATTTGCATTGATATGTTTATTTATAAAACTTGAGAGTTCGCGTAATACGCAGATAAAGGCCATTCGATAACAGTCAACTACTTGCTGCTTTTTACGCAATCACAGTGTATTTCAAAAAAAATGAAATGTATTTTAAATATTTTTGAAAGTAGATTAGACATCTCAGCCTCAGATTTATTTCTTTATTTTTTCAAATATTATTCAGGAGCTTTACGAAGAAATACAATTTGCCCTTGAATTAAATCTAGTACAAGTCCATAATAACTGATTTCCGTAAGTAAGACAATGCTGACATTAAAAAAATAAAAACTAAGTTGAACAAATCGCATCTTTATATATAAAAATTCTTCCTGCGCATGTTTATGCTAGTAAAACTTGAAAAGTAGTCGATCGATTGACTTGAAATGTTGACACAACGCTGCATTCGAATACGCGCATGTTTTTATTATCATCATCATCAGCCGTCAGACGTCCACTGTTGGACATAGGCCTCCCCCATAAAATGTCATGAGGAGCGGTCTTGTGCCACCTCCATCCACCTACTTCCTGCAACCTTGGCTATGCAATTTCATTCCTATCAAGCACAAAAACACAAATTTGAAATTAAACATAACGCTCAGATTATTGATATGGTGCAAAAATTCAAATTACTAGGGATAACAATCGACTGTAATTTGAACTGGAAAGCCCATGTCGAAGATGTAAAAATAAAAATTTCGAAATTTTGCTACGCTCTAAGGATTTTAAAACGAACTACAGATAAAAAAACAGCCTTTATGGCATATTATGCATATATTTACGCCTGCATAAAATATGGAATTACGCTTTGGGGCAATTCGGTAAACGCAGAGGAAATATTCATAGTACAAAAACGATGCTTACGAATAATATGTGGAATTCCAAAGACTGACAGCTGCAAACCACTATTTAAAAAGGAGTTTGTGCTAACGTTTATATCGATATACATCTTGGAAACCTGCAAATTTATAAGGGACCACGATCAGTATTTCAAAACAAACAATGTTGAACACGGCTATAACACACGAAATAAACATGAGCTACAAGCACCCAAGCCAAATTTAACTCTATTTAAAAAAGGAATGTTATACAATGCAATAAAAATCTATAACCACCTACCTGCAAATATCAAAGAAATAAAAGGAAAAGGGTTTACCGCAGCGTTGAAAAAATGGCTTATCGATAAAAGCTTTTACACATTAAACGAATATTTCTCATAATATTATATTGTAGGCATGCATTTTCATTTTGTTTTTAAATTAATTCAATTAGAAAGATTACAAATTTTCAATTATATACATTTCGTATTTATAGGCGGATTTTTGATTATTCCTTGATTTTGATTTTTTTCATTATTTTTTATATTATTGATGAATTATTTTTTATTAATTGTTTTCTACTGTTACATTTTAAATTATATACATTTCGTATTTATAGGCGGAATTTTGATTATTCCTTGATTTTTGATTTTTTCTTTATTTTTTATATTATTGGTGAATTATTTTTTCTAATTGTCTTCTATTGTTAGCTCTACTTATCCGGTCTGTTTAAATTTTTTTTCATGTTAAACCAGTGAAATAATTGCATTTTTAATAAGATATTATAATTAGCAGATAAGTCAATTTAGCAGATAAGTAAATTTGTCAATCTGTTTTAATAACAGGTAATTGTGAGATACATAGTTTTACGCATTATCACCATAAATGTACCACCACAATTTCGGACAATAAAAATATTTCTATTTCTATTTCTATTTCTATGTCATCGGTCCATCTTGGGGAGGGGGTGGGTGCCCACACTGCTTCTGCCAGTTTGTGGTCGCCATTCGAGAATCTTTTTCCCTAACAGTTGTCGGTTCTGCGAGCTATATGGCCTGCACATTGCCATTTCAAGTCGGTTTTTTTACGAGCTATATCAGTGACTGGATCTTCTGCGGATTTCCTCATTTTGGATCATATCATGCAGTGGAACTCCAAGCATTGCTCTCTCCATGGCTCCTTGTGCGACTTTGAGCTTGAATAGTTAGCGACCACGTCTCAGTGTCATCACTGCCAACGAACACTTGATTATATAAGTTTGTCATTTTTATAATAAAATGAAATTTTGACACAACATTGCATTCGAATACGCGCAACAAAAGTCTTCCCGCACTGATAAAATCTTCAATGCGCTTCTTCGAAAAAGATTTTTATTCACAATTTTATTGATTATTCTCTTATTGACAAATTTTATAGGCTTATTTTTACATGAAGCATAATTCCGATATCGCTAACGGTTAGCGAGATTTAAGCGAAAAACTGAATCGGAGCGCCATTTTTTCCAAGATGGCGGCTCGAGCGCCACAGTTAGAGTAGGGGACTTTTAGTATGTTTAACAGTACGCCTCAATGAACGTATATGTCAAGTTTCAAAGTATTACTAGTTATTTCCGTCAAATATCAAAATTTTATCCTATTTGAAACTACAAGCATTGCTCTCTCCATAGCTCGTGCGGCTTTGAGATTGAATAGTTAGCGACCACGTCTCAATGCCATATGTCATCACTGTCAACACGCACTGATTATATAAATTTGTCTTGATTTTTATAATAAAATGAAATTTTGACACATTTTGACACTTTCGAGTTAGAGAGTAAAGAGTTATATCTGGACGGAGGGCTGTGCATCCGAGACTTTCAGGGAATTTATACTGCTTAGAGACCGAATCGACCTCCAGAATTCAATCTGAAGCTTTCCCGATTATTGAGAAAGGTTTTGTTGTTAAATGTTTTTTTGCCTTTAGAGCCATCCCGCACAAACTGTATTGGGGGTTTGGAGGATACTGTCAAACCCTTGTTGGCACGAGCCACTGAGAGGCTAATTATCTCGCGAATAACAGCGAGGTCTTTGTCATGGCGGTAAGTGTACCGTCCTTGATCTAAGGCCACCTTGCAGCCAGCTAGAATATGTCTAGCTGTGCAAGGGGTGTTGCTACAAAGGGGACATGAACTATCCTTGACATAGCTCCAGGGAGCAAGGTTTTTTTCTATGTAGTTTTGAAATTGGTCATCTGACCATAATCGAATTTGTTGAGTGATGTTTAATATCGTTTAAGAGAAGAGGCCAATGCCTCAATTCTCCCTTCTATAGAACTTGGTTTCTCTTCAACCTGCAAACCACATTGGATTGATTAAGCAGCTCAGCTGCGAGGGGATTTGGATGGGATGCCAATCGTTCAGCATGTTTGATCTTGTATCGCTCAATTTCAGCGGCAATGATGAGGGCTTTCAGGTAGTCGTGAGTTTCATCATTTCCTGTAAACCACTGTGCATTCGCAATATCCCGGAGGATACTAATGAGCGAGGTTAACAATAATATATTAACAAACGAATGTTTAAATCATAGATCTTATTATTTTAATATAATTTATGTAAAGATGTCAATTTTTAATATAGTATACAGGTTACAATATGTCAAAACATTTTAATGTGTAATTATTGGGTTTTTATAATCAATCAGTCCTTTATAAGAAAACTGTAATGGACCTTAAGTCCATTACATGCGATCAACAAATGCATCGATTTCCAGTGAAAGCCACAGACACAATTCAGCTATTATTTTGACTCGTGCAGCTATGAATCAGCACGATGAAACAATACTTTTACTCGGAATATTTTTGGATTGCATCATTGATCGGCCTATATAAACTGGCGCAAAAGCAACCAAATTATCATTCCCCGAGTGATCACCTTCCCCCAAGGTTGCAATGGCATTCGACACTCTCTCTCACGAGTTAGGTCAACGAATCCGGCTCTTTGGTTTCCTTTCCTCATTCTCCCTGAGTCTCGAAGCATCAGTCTGTAATCCCACAGACTCGAGCCGTGCCCAGTACAAGATACTAGGAGCACACATTCAATCCTCATCCGTATGCCCTCGTAACCGCAGTCGCGCACCTATACACTCGCGTCAACGTAAATTATTCGACTGGCAATATTCAAACCTTCGATCAATAAATTCCTTCTACTTCACATCAAAAACCGCCTTTCAATACGGAGATAACTCGTAAGTTGATACCACCACCTCACACCGAACAACCTGGAGTATTGTGAGGGGTGGTCCCTCACAAAACCATTCATTATCAATATTATTATATGTGGCCAAATAAATTGCCAGAAGTTTGCCGTCAATGCTATCATCGCCACCTGAATTTCGCCTTTTCAGATGGGTTGCCAAATCATACTATAGAGTTGAGCATTCTAATAACATATAATATAATCAATGATATCGAGAAACGGCCATCACCGTCACTGGGAACTCCGCCACTGCCGCGAGCCTTTAGCTCTCCGAAGGCGCCGGATGATTTTGCAGTTAATGAATTAACATGTGATTTTTTCTGTCGACAGATCATGCTGTGGCCGTTAAACCTATCGTCGAAATGGACGGAGACGAGATGACGAGAATCATCTGGGAAAAGATCAAGGAAAGACTAATATTCCCTTATGTTAAGGTATGGAAAAGAAATAATAGTGTCTCCTGAGGGATTTCAAACACCCTAAGCTTGGCCAATTTTAAAATTATCTTTCACACATTTATTGTTATCTATACTGGGCCCGATTGCGTTTCTTTGTGAACTAAAACTAAGATTAGTCCAAACGAGCAATATGTTAGAGCGGGATATGAAACGAACGATCGACGATAAATACTACCTGCCGAACTTATACTCGTTCGAATAAATTCGAGCATATTTCGTGCGGTGTAAGATTTGACCTTGGCGGGCAGTTTTAATGCGAAAAAGTGATAACCGGTCATCTCACACTCCGCCCTAGCGTATTGCTCTGTCACGTTCACACGGACTAATTTACGATTTTAGTTCACGAAGAAACGCAATCGATCTATACTAATATTATAAACAGGGAAAGTTTGTGACGTTGTAGAAAGTAATCTCAGGATCTACTGAACCGATTTTGAAAATTCTTTTACCAATAGAAAGCCACGTTATTTGTGAGTGTCATAGGGTATATAATAATCTGAAAAATGAAAAGACTTTTTCGTGGTAGTCGAATTTGCAAAGTCGGAGAATAAGCAGTCGAACGAAAACACTTCTAACTAACGCTGCCTTAACGATGAGAGATATGTGATTAAGTTTTAGGGAAAAGCTGTAGAGCTTGATAATGCCTACAAAAAAGTCAGCGACAGCATATGTCTAACTTTTATATTTAAGTCACAAAAAGTAGTATTTTATATTAAAAAAATAATTTAAATCGTTAGGTCATGTTTATTGGTCATATTATCAGCAATTATGAATTCTTATCAAATTAAGTAAATGTCAGGAAATAAATCATAGCACTCAGTACTAACCGAACCACACTCATAATTTCATCACAGGTAAAAAGTTTTACCGCCCAACGAAGTGGGCATGGATCAGCTAGTTATTACTAAACAGACAAGCAGCATAAGCTGATGTTCGACATTTTGTGGCTTCATCAAGAGACTTGTCCACGATAGCTTCAAGTCATTTATTTAGAGATGCAAGCTGTTATTGAATGAATATGTCCATTCATTATCAGCGCAGCTGTAATATCCCGAAAGTATCTTGCAGGTCTCGATCAAGTCCCTTAGCTTTCTGCAGTCTTCCGATGTTGTCTTCTTGAAACGCGGCTTAGTGTCCGCGATAGCTTTGCGAAACAAAGTTATAAAAGATTTTTTGATTCCGTTACTTTAGGGAGTTTGGCCTTTTCATTAAATATATATGCTTTTCCCATTTTAGATTGAATGACATTAAAATTCCAAGACTTTTTTGTTCCTTCACCGACTTGAGTTGAACATCATCTATGTAGTACTCCAACCTTTTATTATTCCTTCCTATGTGAAACACGGTCAGCACCGATTAACCCTTGGGCCCTCAGGCCGTCGATATTTCAGGGGCCCCCTTTGCACTTTTCAGGGCCCTTTTGGGCTGTCAAACATTTTGGCGATGATGGGGGCTCTATTATTTTTTTATTTTCGAGGCATTTCGGTCTTATTCTCATTATTATGTTTATTATGTAAATATACTCATTTACAAAAATCACATTTGTTATACATTAATTTACCTACATAAACATTTAGTTAGTATAACCCTGATGGTATGGTTGTAAGATATTGACACATGGGTCAATAGGCCCACCATATTGTACTCTATTGTGTGTGCAATACATTTTTTCAAACAAAAAATACTAGTCTATTAGTAGTACATTATTTCAATGCTCATTTTTATTGATTGGCAATGCTAGGCTTTGTATTATTGTTTCTTTCAATCCCTGCAGCTGTTAGAAAGAACTGTGGTTCTCAAAGAACTAAAATTATCACTCGCAGCACCATTCGAAGGACAGATCAATGATCGGTCATTTTTTATCAGGTTTCGAAAATATCATGCTTCAAAATGAAGATATTTTTTAACTTATTTATTTATTTTATAAACAAGCAGCTACATAAGGTGATCTGTTTATATTACGTTATTATGTAATATTTACTTAATAATGTTGATAAAATATAAGATCTGTAAATTAAAAAAAACAAATAGTTGGAGAGCCAGCGACAACAAAAGCAAGAGTTTTGGAAAATCTGATACTTTCAGATCAGTCAGTATTTTTTCCATAGAATGCTGGGGTACAGTCAGCAGGCCAGATTCCGGGACACCTGGCGCTGGTATACTAGGAAAGGTGTGATTTTAATTAGTAGCCCCAAAATGTTTTGAAAAAGCTGAAAATTCATCACTAGATGTAATAAAGAAAGAACGGCTAGGTGTAAAAATTTAGTTGATGTGTCTAAAAAAATCTCTCGGTCTCTAGAAGTGTCATCAAAAGAGAAAAATAAAAATGTCGTCAAGAGAGAAAAATAAAAAAAGTCATGGAAAGAGAAAAATATTTTTTGGTAACGTGTTTTTCCTGTAACTGGTGTAAAAATTTGGTTGAGGTGTCTTAAAAGCTCTCGGTCTGTATATATGTCATAAAATGAGAAAAATTAAAAAAAAGTCATCAAAAGAGAAAAATAAAAAATGTGCCATCTGCTGGATTTCTGCGCGCGGTGGTGGGTCGGGGGGGGGGAAACGATGGGGATAGGGGTGAAGGGTGGGTGGGAGAAGGGGGTAGTTGGGGTGGGGGTGAGATGGGGTGGGGGGTAGGGAGAAGGGTGAGAAAGAGAGAGAGAGGGAGGGTTGGGAGGAGGGAGTTGGAGAGAAGGGAGGGGGGATTGGAGGGAGAAAGGGGAGAGAGTGAGAGAGGGGAGGGTTGGGAGGAGGGTGTTGGAGAGAAGGGAGGGGGGATTGGAGGGAGAAAGGGGAGAGAGTGAGAGAGGGGAGGGTTGGGGGAAGGTTAGGCAGGGGGAGGGCGCGGAAGGCTTGGTGGGAGGGGGGGTGAACGGGTGACATTCCTGATCCTAGATCAAATGAGCAAAGCACCGCAACGTTATCGAATTAATCCAGACAAATATTCGTACATAAATAATAAGTATGTTTCCGTTTGTTTTTGAAACATTACGGTCAATAAAGTGACTGCCAAGTTCGACGGGTTTCAGCTAGTTATTATTTATTCTGTACAGGCAGCTTTGCTGATACGTCCAGATCAGATCTTGTAAAGCTAGCCATAAACAATAATAAGTTTTAGGTACAAATCGAGTTTCTTTTTAAATTGATTGGCAGTGCAAGTACTAATCACTTCAAATAGTAATTTGTTTCACATGTCCACCACTATTTATAGAACGTTCTTAAGAGGATTAGATTTAAATATCGCACGGTTGAGTTTTTTGCTGTGACCTCGAAGGTTTGTGTTGTCTTTGAATTTGTAAATATTGTCTAGCCCATGTACATCGTAATAATTTGTGATAATCGTATGTCTCAATCAGGTTGCCTCTTTGTCTTCTTTGTTTGAGATTAGTCAATCCAAATATTACATAATTCCTGTTCTTCAGGCCCACTGGCATTTTGGTTGCCCTTTGCTGCACCTTTTCTAGGACATCTACATCTATGCATAAGTAGAGGTTCCAGGCTGATAGCCATACTCATGAATTGGTCTCATATATGGCATGTAGATCTTTATAAACACCTATTGACCATTTTTTAAAAAGCCTTCATTATCAGATAAGAGGGTAGGGTTGGCTCTTTTAGTGATTATATCTGTGTTTTTTCCATTTGAGATCATCACTAATTGTTATTCCAAGATCTTTTTGTTGCTTAACTGCCTGTAGTTGGGCGTTTGCCAGAGAATATTGAGTGTTAAGGTTGCTTTTTCTGATATGAAGTACTACACATTTCTCGGCGTTTGTAGTAACCAATCTTTCGTTCACGCTTTGATCTTGTCACTAGTTTTAGATCGTTCTGAAGCTGTCCACTGCTTAGAATAGGATTGTAATGGTGAACAGCACTGACACTTGTACTCCACTGCATACAACTAGAGCTGTCAACTATAACAGACGAACCCGTCACCTAAGAAAGTTTTAACGATATTTTATCGTTCAGGCTCCTGTGAGGTAAGCATCAAAGACTTGGGAGGAAACAATCCACTGTCTAGTTACGCCACTCGCCTGTAAGAAGCCAACGCCTTACCGCGAGAAACCGGGTTCGCACCCAGCGGGCTGACACTCGCACCCTGACTTCCAGTTATAGATAGATTTCTGCAGCCTCCCCGACTGGTTACGGGTTCGAGGTCGGTTGCCCTGTCCTCTCCCTTACGTAGCAGTGATTTGGTATTTACCGAATCTATCGTAGACCATGGCATTCTTTGCCTGGCTATTCACCCGATATCGGGTAGCCGATTGCTCGTTTCAAATCAGTTGCCGTAAGGTTATATATCCCGCTCGCACCGCTGTTCTATAGAAAACAAAGCCATTTTCAGACTCCCCCTGCCATCTGTCGGATGCTCAGTCGATTAACTGACGCCGCACGTGTGCAAACGTCCAGGAGCGCCCGAAGTACGATTCCTAGGTGAACTGGCCTGCAGGCACAGAGTCCTACCCGGGCTCGCACTTCTGCTTGAAGGCTGCCGGAAGGATGTTCACCTGTAAATTCGGCCGACCCTAGCACATGGGTCATAATGGCTCAATTGCATACAAGTTCCCCCCCCGATGGTATTTGGTACCCCCAGTGGGATACCCTACTCATGTATACAGTGAAATATTCGTATTTATAGTCACTATTACTACACGGAGCATCCAAGCAAAAGATGCTTTTGGCAAATCCTCCAAATCCCTTGTACTGTGCAAAAGCATACACTTTCTAAACAATTTTCATTTAATTTTAGGTGGAATGTCTTTACTACGATCTTGGTCTGCCGCACAGAGATGCTACCGACGACCAAGTGACCATTGACTCTGCACTAGCCATCCAAAAGCACAACGTCGGCATCAAATGCGCCACCATCACACCCGACGAGCAACGAGTCGAAGGTTTTATTATAGATTTTGTTTTAAACCTTTCGGAAGCCTGTCTTCGCGTGCAAAAATGGCGCCGCACCTTTTTTGGTCGATTTTCTATATAAATTAGTGATGCAACAAATACGAATATCGTATTCGCCGAATAACAGACCATTACCGAATATTCATATTCGCCGGATAAACAATCAGGAATGCGAATATTAAAAATATATATTTTTGTAAGCATCTTATGCGGAAATGGAAGAGCCAGTTTCGATATTTTCCGGTCAGTTAATTAACTTTTATATACCTATTTTTTCCTGATATAATGCAAGTAAAACGTTATTTAATAATACTCACTTACAAGAAAAGTGTGAATTCACAGTTGTAAATTTTAATTACTAGGACAATAAAATATATGAGTTTGAAATGAGAAGAATAAACAAATGAATTTTTTAATAATATGCCAGTTATTCTTATTCATATTTCTATTCGCCAAATAGTAGGTTTGATATTCGTGTTCGTATTCGTTTAACTACTAAGTATCCGTTGCATCACTGATATTAATAGGGTAACGTTGGTAATTTGGTGATATCGGTAATACAGTGATAATTTGTTTAGAATGGTTCTATATATTACTCCGCGAGACCGTGGCGTTTGTGATTAGGCTCGTTGCATTTGTCTTCTCACTTGAATGCAAGGAGCCTAATATCAACTGTCCATACTTTATTATATTATTATTTATTTTTTTTTGGGTTTTTTTTATCGAATAAAAAAAACATTAAAAAAAATATTTTGTGATCTATTTAACGGGTAGAATCACCCCTTAAAGTTTTGTGCACAATTTAAATTCCACGGTGTATAAGGACATAATTTGTAATCATTATAAGCGATATGAAACAAATATAAACGATCGTTTCGTCTCGTTTTCAGAATTCAAGCTGAAGAAGATGTGGCTCAGCCCCAACGGTACCATTAGGAATATACTCGGTGGCACTGTCTTCCGGGAGCCGATTCTGTGCGAGAAAATTCCTCGGCTGGTTACGGGATGGTCAAAGCCGATAGTTATCGGCCGTCACGCACACGGAGACCAATACAAAGCACAGGACTTTGTAGTCACCAAACCCGGAAAAGTGAGTGTTCTTTGTAGAGCATGTTGATGATGACGATATAGGGGTATTGGTGTAGATTGAGTTAAGGAGGAATCCACATATGTCGAGCCAAATTTTGACTTTGGGGTCAAAGGGGACAATGGGAGTCTCCCCAAGTGTGGCAGGTGGATTTTTAGTCACTTTTATTGTTTTTTTTTTTTTATTATTTTTCTGAACTACTGAATGGGAGTTAATGGGCCCTGTTGGAGTTGGCCACAAAGACCCATTCGTTCAGGGTCAGTCACACCCATCGGGCGGCCTCCACGCATAAAGTGCAAACCAGGGTAGGACTCTGGCCTGATGGCCAGTTCCCCCATGAGTCAATCTTCTGGCGCTCCTGGACGGTTTGCGCACCTTGCGGCGTCAGCCAATCGATTGTGATTGACAGTAGGGGGAGTTTGTAAACAGTACTGTTTCCTATAGAGCGGGGGTAGTTGTGCAGCTTACGGCGACTGCTCTTGAAACGACTCGCCAACAAGCCCGTTAGAAGTTTATAATACTCACTTAATACTCCACTTAATACTCCTACCAATACTTGATATATTTTTACCTACACTCACACATATTATAAATTTTTCTATTTTTAATTCAGTAGTTCCAAATTTATGGAAACAGGCTATTATCATACCCCTCCCTAAAGTCCAATCGCCAGATTCTGCTAAAGATTTCAGGCCTATTTCAATATTACCAATATTTTCCAAAGTTTTAGAGCGGGTTGTTTACACCCAGTTTAATAATTTCTTAGATAACAACAAATTGTTAGATCCCCTTCAGTCTGGTTTCCGCCCTGGTCACAGTACCACTACTGTACTAGTCAAAGTTACCGATGACATTAGACGCGCTATGAATGATAGAAAACTAACTATTCTCACGCTGCTTGATTTCAGTAGCGCATTTAATTCTGTCGACTTTGAACTTCTCCTTGAGCGACTCCGATCGCTCAATATCTCTAGAGGAGTGGTGAGTTGGTTTGACTCCTACTTGCGCGGACGCTACCAGTGTGTTAAATCGTCTGAGGGCCAATCAGACTTGCTCGAGCTCACAGCTGGTGTCCCGCAAGGGTGTGTCCTATCCCCACTGCTCTTCTCTATCTTCATTAACCCGATTGCCAAGGGCTTAACTACATCCTATCATTTATATGCTGATGACCTTCAAATTTACCTCCATGCCAGACCTGATGACCTGCCTTCTGCCGTGTCGACTATGAACTCTAATTTAGAACACATATCAAGTTGGGCCGAAATACATGGCATAATCATAAATCCAGCCAAATCACAAGCGATTGTGATTGGTGGCCAGAAACTCATGTCTAATACTAACAAAACGTCAATGTCACCCCTCAAAATAAACGGTAATATTATTGAGTACACCAAAACTGTCAAGAATCTTGGAATAGTCATAGACGAATTTCTTTCGTGGCAGGCACACGCCAACCAAATTAGTCGTCGTATTTTCAATGGTCTTCATAGCCTCCGAAGGTTACAGAGATTCCTTCCAGCAGCAACTAAGCAAACTATAGTAAGAACACTGCTACTTCCAATTCTAGACTATGCTGATGTCGGTACTATAGATATTAAAGAGAAGATACTGGATAAATTCGAACGGCTACAAAATATCTGCATACGATATATATTCGACTTGCGTAAATTTGATCACGTAAGCGAATATCGCGATGGACTTCACTGGCTTCGAATTCGTGAGCGCAGAAATCTGCATGCCCTCTCACTCCTTTATAAAGTCCTAAATAGTCCCATAGCACCTCCTTACCTCAAAGACCTCTTTCTCCCGTTAGGAAGTCATGGTGTTCCACTCAGGTCAAGTCAGGACAACACCATAGCAATTCCACTACATCAGTCTTCTTTTTTCACTAACTCATTTAGCGTCCATTCTGCTCGACTTTGGAACCAGCTTCCGCATGCTATTCGTCATGCAACATACTTGCCCTGTTTCAAGGCGTTACTGAAAAAACATTTTCTCCCTCAAAATATCAACTAAGAACCAATCCTCCCCCTATCCCCTCCCCCCTTCCCCCTTTCATTGGGTTGTTGACTGAATAGAAGCATAAGAACTTTGTAATATCTATCATTTTATATAAGCAGTTATTTTTATTATTATTTATCTGTAGTTTCTATGTATTTATTATTATAATATACATATACTATATTATAAATTATATTTTTTATGTATGTATGTATATTTGGATGTATGTATATGTATATTTATGTGTATATGTTTATGTATGTGAGCTGTATTGATACTTTTATTTAATATTACACGGTTGGCTGTAAGAAATCGTGAAACGATAAGCCCGCCGTTTGTACTAAGTCAAAATAGAATTTAAGTTTTCTTTACCCATGTAATATTTTTTTTGTTAGTACAATAAAGGTATTTTTCATTTTCATTTCATTTCAGAAGTTACCGCCTTACGGCGAGGCACCGGGAAAGGTAACCAGCGGGCAGCCTCGCCCTTAACTACCAGTTTCGGTAGGATATCTCCGTCTGGAGTTAACCTTCAGGATACCTCCGTCCTCCCGACTGGTTACTGGTTTAAAGTCGCTTACGCGGCCTCTACCTGTTGTATTACAGCGGTCATTCAATTTGAATCTATCGCGGACATGGGCATTTTATGCCCGTAGTGCCACACGGGATTGAGTGGCCCAAGGTCATTCGAAAGTGGTATAACCACAGAGGTCAACATTAACCCCGCTGCTTAGGAGACAGTATATTACCATAGTCTCCAGACTCCTTCAGCAATTAGTCAGAGTGTACAACCGATTGGCGTCGCTGAATAGTGCGCAAACCGTCCAGTAGCGCCGGGTTGTAATCCCGCCAGGAGAAACCGGTTTACTGCCTTTAAGGCCTGTAGATACGAGAGTCTTACCCGGGGCAGCCTTCCGTACGAGGAGGCCTCTGAATAGGAGCTGAATCGTGAGTTGAGCCGATCCGAGAACGAAATAGATCTTATGGTCCAAGCTGCACGAAACCATTGCTACCAAATTGACATGTTGGAACCTCTATTGACAGATGTTAGAAAGCCTTCCTTATCAGGTAGAGAGTTGGCTCTTTTATCGCTAAACAATTTAGAATACTAAATATTTCAAGAATTCCCTTGATCAGACGGATCTTGAGTTTAGGCTGATGTTTTATCCACGTAACACTTTTAACCCCTCCTCTCGCGAAGTAAAAATTCAGCTATCACTTTTGCGCGCGACATATTCGCGTGAAAAATCGACGCGAGTCGACGACCTTGATACAAACGACCATAACTTGTAAACCACTACACCGATTATAAAAAGAATAACTGTAAAAAGACCGCATTGAAATTTGAAATATAAAACATTATAACTTTATCTCGTAAAACAATTAAGATAATAATGAATAAATATTACAAAATTGGCGAACTGAAAAAACTCGCCTATAAAATCATTTCGATTTTTTTGTCACAAAATACGTAAAATATGCAAAAATTGTAAATACAGTTATGTTCTTTATTAAATGCTTTATCAAAACCATTTTTTTTTACTTATTTGCATACAAAAATATTTATTTATTCAGCCAAGAAAACTTTTATGTATTCTCGTAAAAAAAAAATTTTTTAATTTTTAATTTGTGACTACTTATGGTATTTTTTTATATGAAATTCTTTCAAAATAACTTTATTACTACATCACACTTCTTAGAAATCACACCAGAACTTTGAGCTTTGTCTGATATTACAGAAAAATCTAAAGTTTTGAGAGTTTGCGTCCAAAACTTAATAATAAACTTTGAATGCTCATAATATAAAATTCGTTAGATTTTTTCAATTATATTGTCTCATTATATACTTATTATATGTCTAATAACTAATTACTATACTCCAAAGAGTCACATTTCATCGAAAAACTGGAAAATCGCACTTAATTCTCCATAGTAATTATCAAAACAAGTTTCTTTGCGCGAGTCATATTAAAAAACAACATATAATGTTCAAAATACGCCTAATTATGTGATAACTTAGGATTTAAATGAAGCAATACCTATTTTGTTAGTAAATTAAAGCGACATTACGTCATATTTCGCGATATATCGGGATATTTCACAAACATTACAAAATAAAAATTGCCATTTTTTCGCGAGGGGTTTGTCGTCGCCGAAGTCTTTTGTTTAAAAATTCGTGAAAAACAGCAAATGGACTATCTCAAATGACTAATCCTCATTCCAAAACTACTTAAAATGCAAATTACTTACTGTTCTCCAGTAAATAACACCCAAACACTGCACACACACCATTTTTATCACCCATTTCGCGGAAACGTAAGCGGCCGTGTTGGTTGTCGGCGGACACTAGCGTTTGACGTCTATGCTCACTTTTTAAATCGTCCTTCGATATTGCCAGACGGAAATCTTGAATTAAAGATATTTTGGCCATATCGTAGCGCCCTCAGAAAGTATATAGTACGGCGTGTCGAATTGTAAATTGCATTTTTCGCAGCGCCGAGCGTTTGGTCCCGTATAGAACGTTACGGAGTGTTAGGCGGCCGACATTTGGTCCGCCAGGGGATGTTACGGAGCGACCGGGTTAACTTGAATTTGTTTATTCTAATATTAATATTTCTAACTTTATTGGTATTTCTACCTAGGTGGAGATGGTATTTACTGGCGACGATGGCTCTGTAAAAACAACCCTTCTATACCAATACAAGGGTGGTGGTGTTGCCATGGGAATGTATAACACTGACGAATCCATCAGATCATTCGCACATTCCAGTTTCCAGGTAAGTTTCAGATGGTGTATCTATCAACATGTGTGTTCATGGTAACTTTAAAAAGCATCTCTGCAATCTTTTGAAAGTATTGTCATTGATGATATAGGGTACTTACTACTGGTATAACCCGGTATTGCCAGTGTTATATCCGGGCTCAAATACCCATATATACCAATTTTCATGGCGATCGGATGAACGCTATAGAAATTGATGTGCTGCAGCGCCATCTAGTGCGAGTTACAACAAAGTGGATAGCATAAAAAGCATCTCCATGAGAAAATACATCTATGTGCCAACTTTCATGGTGATCGGTCAAACGGGGCCGAAGTTTATTATGCTCAGATCCATTTTTATATATACAGGTGAGTTTTAAATTAGTGACATCCTTGAAGTGGGAGAATCAGTACGACCAAGTAAGAATCTTTTGGGTAAAATTTTTGAGAAAAACAAAAATAACAATTTTTTTGGTAATTTTGAAAATTTTGACTGATAAATACAGTTTCACAAGCGTTGAGCGCGCTGCGCTATCTATACGCGATATTTTACCTACCGTTAGATGGCGCAACGCGCTTAACTATCTAAAACAATTTTTGTTTGAATAAAAAATAGAAAAACTAAGCGATGTCATACACCTTCTCCTTTATACGACCCAGTGGCACAGTGGTTAGGTTGCCTGATCTTACATTGTAAGGTCCGGGATCGATTCCCGGCTGGGTCACCATTTTCGGTTGGGATCAAATTAACAGAATTGCATTTTTAATTCTGTCCATCGAATGCAAAAACAATACACACTTACACACATGTTACACGCACATATACATGTAAACACTTCATAGTAAGGTTAGTTGGAAGAGATTGTCGTATGGTAATAAACCCAATACAGTGTGAAATTTCACAATAAAGAGTAAAAAACAAAAAACAAAAAACAAAACCTTTCGGTATATTTTCTTTTATTATATGAGATTGTACCCTTTTCTATAGCAAATATTAGAAAAAGGATTTGATCTTTGATTTGAATGTTTCTAAAATGCTTGTATTCTCAACAGGTGGCTTTACAGAAGCAATGGCCGCTCTACCTCTCTACGAAGAATACCATACTCAAAAGCTACGATGGCCGGTTCAAAGACATTTTTGAGGAGGTTTACCAAAAGTAAGTTTTGTATTGCATACAGAATGACCCGTTCACAGACTGCTTGCCTATTACAAATTATTATTAGAAAATTCCAAAACAGTTCTGATCATTTACGTTTTTATTCAGTATTCAGTATTAAATTTTATTATTATTATTATATATTTAACAGGCAGGCAGCTTAATTCCTCTAGAGCCCCAATTGGCTGATATCGGCCACAACACGATTCAGCATGACGACCCCGTTTTAATTTTATTTTAATTTAATTTGTTTTATTTTATTATGTTTTATTATGTTAATATGTTTTATTTTAATTATGGGTGCAGTGGTTTGGCAGTAATTAATGTTTTGGTTAGACTGTCATAATTCAATTTTTTTACAAATTTTTACTAAAAATTTTTGGGACATCAACTTGTCAATCGGCTGAGGGTCCGAGGCCTGAAGGGTTGGGCTCTAGACGATCAAGCATGCTTGTCAAGCATCGCGTCGCGGGCTAGGAGGGGATAGTAAACCGCAGGAATAATGTAAATATTTTTTTCAAATGTTTACCAAAAATATTTTGTAGTTTATACCAGGGAGTCACGTTAATTAGACGTAATTGATTGATGAATGACGTGACGTCATCCCTGGTATAAAACTACAAAATTAGGCATTTTTAGTGAATATTTAAAAAAAATATTTGCATGTTTCTTGCGTTTTACGATCCCTGCCCAGCCCGTGATGCAATGCTTGATCGTCTAGAGAGCCCCTAACCCTTAGAAAGTCAGCCATGGGAATAAAACTCGAGGGCATGTTTTCATCCCTCGAAAATTTGTTTGTAGGGGTGTTTGCATGCATACTTACACTCTTACCAATAAAATGATCTTATAACCGCGTTAAACCCTTGTTATTGTTATACCCGGTATAGCCGAGTTATAACGAAGTTGTAAAATCGTGACCAATAAAACAGTTGTAACGCGGTTATAACTACTCCCTGAAACCAAAGACAAGTCATATTTCTAGCATGGCAACGCCCACTTGGAAGCAGTGTGGCCAATTGAAGCGGCATGAAATGCACATGAAATGTCACTTTTTGTTGTCAGAAAGCCCGTGCCCATTGTTTTGTTACGCGAATGCTGATCGAAATAATAGTGGTATCCATCTCAATCGTGAACAGTTGCCGTCGACATTTTGCAGGTCAGCTCTCAGGATATCGATGATTCTTGCGGCGTATGGCTTAGTGAAAAGATATTTAGTTTTAAAATTGTAATCATCCAAATCGAACGGGTTGTATCGCAATTTGTAAATTTTTGGTCGCCTATCACGACGCATTTCGATTTCTTCCAATGAATCCAGATCGATCATATCATCCACGTCGTCAAAATCCATTATTAGGCTAAAACGCAGGATTTCACAGCAGTATAAAAGGCGTATCCTCGTCGTAACACGGTTATTACAACGAAAGCGCACGATTCGCGAACGAGAAGCTTCACGTCCGCGGCTGTCAGGTGGTTGTCAGTTTGAAACAGCTGTTACGCCGGTCGGCCATTTTTAAGTTAATACTCCGTTAAACCGCTGTTATACCTGGCCTAGGGGTGGTATAGCGGAGTTATAGTGCGGATGGAAATCCAGTACCACTATTCCATGCTTATACCCGAGATGATCAGTGGTGTAAGCTATACCGCGTTTATTGGTCACAGATTTTCTTATACCTCGTTTATTGGTAAGGCTGTTAATGTACAGTACCGTACGAATTAATTAGAACAGATTATTTTTCTTCAAAAAGTTCTTTATTGGGCATAAACATACAAAAACAGTACTGGCAGTTATAGATTGTTTGTTTTAATATAGAATGTGTCCTCCTTTTCCGTTGATAACACCTTTCACTCTTGTAGGCATAGAATTTACCAGGTTTTGACAGCTTTCTTTCAGTTCATCATCGTAAAAGCAGACTTTAATTACTGCACTGATCATCTTGCTTTTCGTTGTACAATCCATCTTGGAGAGCCGTTTTTTGCAAATGGTCCAGAGGTTTTTGATCGGGGGAATTTCCGGGCCATTCAAGTACAGTAATTTGGTTCTGTGTAAAACTGTATCACTTTTTTCGAAGAATGGCATGGGGCGAGATCCTGTTGAGAAATTCCCTTGTTGGAAGAATAGACCTTGTGGAGCTCCCGTATCATGGTTTGATAAGATGTCAATATATTGGTCCGAGTTCAAATTCGACTCAGGACAATCAAGCAGATACATAACTCTTGTCCTTTTCGATTCAAACAAAATTACGACATAAACAACTCTCACCAACGCAGGTGTTTTTCCTATTCTTTATCTATTTTATTAATGCAGCGAAACATTATCCTCTACAGGGAATACCGCAAGCAATTCGAAGATGCTAAAATCTGGTATGAGCATCGTCTGATCGACGACATGGTCGCGCAGGCCTTGAAGAGCTCGGGAGGATTTGTCTGGGCTTGCAAAAACTACGATGGAGATGTCCAGTCTGATATAGTCGCTCAAGTAAGTAATGCCTTACATCATTTCAAATATCTCTAAGTATAACAAAGCTTTCTCCGCCCTGCATTCCACTTGTTGCTGCTTCATTTTGTAGTTTTGCAAGAACTTTCCAAACGTTCGCACACTCTTACCTCAAAGCAAGCAGCTAATCGTTTCATAGGAAGTAATAAATCCTCAAAAATTTGTGTTTATTTAATATGACATCTCGTGTTTTTTTAGTATGAGTACCTCAATATCACAAAGGTGGCCATTTGCCACACAGCCATAATTGAGTTTCGTGCTCTTTTTAATCTGGTGAGGTCCAATCCTTTCAAAATCGGACAGCAATATAACATTTTCTATACTGAAAATCGGTATTGGTTTCAAAAACGCATACCTACCCAAAAGTTTGCTTTCAAACTCTGTATATCAGGATTTGTCTAGACTTAATTATCAAAGAAACTGATATTGGTTACCTCACAATATCATGTCTGCATTGCTCACCAAAAAATAGTTTTTAAAACCTAGCTCAGTTAAATCACCGCAGATGGAAAATATCTACATTGACATTAAGAATAGTTAGTTGAGAATTTTACACATTGTTGGTGAGTTGGGCGAAGTGCATTTCAAAGAGTCCCAAGAGCTCAATTTATGGATTTGTCATCTTTAGGTACCTCAGTATCGAAGGCAGACATCTGTCATTTCGCCCATCTCTTCCAGTTGATTTCCCTTTCGCTTAATTCTTGCTCGCGGCGGGTATCCGATATTTAAGGTGTTACCACACCGATCGATCATCGATCGACGGTAGAATGGATCATTCGACGACGATCGTCAATTGTTGCCACATTAACAACTGACATAATATGTAAACCGTAAAAATTTCAAGCCATTCTGATTGTTATTTCGTCTACGGAAATCTTCCAAATTTGTCTAAATTGACAAAATTGAGTATCACACAGAGATAAAATTCTGTCATTTGAAAGGGAAAAAGACTCAAGAAATAAAAGACGTGTTAGAATTTGTATAATATGGTGAAGCCTCCTTCATTTACAACGGTCAACATTGGGTGGCCGAGTACAAACGTGGTAGTACGAGCATTTTAGACAAGGAACGTTCCGGGCGCCCGAAAACCGCTACAACTGACCAAATAGTCAATTTAGTGCATCAAACTGTGATGGAAGACCATCGATTGACTTAAGGATATTGCTGAGGCTTGTGGGATATCATTTGAGCGGGCGCATAAAATTTTACATCAATATTTGGATATGAGAAAATTATCCGCGCACTGGGTGCCGCGCTTGATGATGATCGACAAAAAGCGCATATGAACGGATAAGTCGCGCGAGTTTCGCACGAGTTTGAATTGCTTCCGCACCAACCCTATTCGTCAGATCTAACTCACAGCGAATTTTTCCGGTTTCCTAACTTGAAAAAATATCTCGGGTGAAAAGAGTCAAAACGCTGTAAACCAGTATTTTCCAGGTTTAGACAATATTTTTTTTCTGACGGTTTAAAAGGATGGGAGAAACTTTGGACCAAATCTATTGAGTCGCAGGGACTATGTCTAGAAATAAATTTTGTTTTGCTTATATATATGTGTTTTACTTAAAAAGGCCGGAAACTTTTCAAATGACCCTCGTAATGCCACTTGGCAATAGGCCTATTATTTTGTACTTTAACCCTTGGAGTAAATGGGTATTTTCATGGATGCATCTGTCTCTTGCAGGATTTTCGGCGACATCGACTTAAAGTACTATAACTACGAAACTACTACACCAATCATAAAAAGAACAACTGCACAATGATTGCATTGAAATTTCGAATATAGAATATTGAAATATCATTTTGTAAAACAATTAGATAATTATGAATAAATATGAGAATGTCAAAGAAGTGATACAACATAGGCCGATTTTGGCATTTGCGACGCGACATTCAAAGACCCGAAATACTTTATATACACGATAAATGGTACATCTAATCAGTTTAGGGGGACTATATGATGTTGTAGAAATGGTTACGTTTCGTTCAAATAAACACCGAAAACTACACGAAAAACGTTTTCGAAGCGGCGACACACGCACTGCGGACTTTGACGTTTCGTGAAGGCGGGCGTTCAGTTTTGCCGCGGTCCGTAATAATATGTTACATGGACTGCGCAGTTGCTGCTGCGAATGCTAACAGAGAGAATTTAATTCTGTACCGATCTGCCATACGCATGAAAGAGACAAAATGCTTTCGATGGTAAAAAAAGAGTTCGAAAGCGCGCGCGCCGAGCGGAACCAGATCTGGTCGTATCATACTCAACGGATAATTGTTTCACAACCAGATTTGGTCGTATCATACTCAACGGGTTAATGTGTACATGCAATAAAGTTCTTCAAACAAACATGACAGGTAAATAAAGCAGGACATGCAGACAATGCGAATTTTTGTAATATCGAATCTATACTAATATTATAAAGAGGTAAAGTTTGTGACGTTGTAGGAAGTAATCTCTGTATCTACTGAACCGATTTTGAAAATTCTTTTACCAATAGAAAGCCACGTAATTTGTGACTGTCATAGGCCATATATTAATCCGAAAAATAAAAAGACTTTCCTGGTAGTCGGATTTCCAAAGTAAGTCGAAAAAAACGGTCCAACGAAAACGTTTCTAACTAACGCTGCCTTAACGATGTGAGATATGATTAAGTTCTAGAGAAAAGTTGTAGAGCTTGATAATGCCTACAAAAAAGTCAGCGACAGCATATGTCTCACTTTTATATTTAAGTAACAAAAAGTAGTATTTTGTATTAAAAAAATAATTTTAATCATTAGGTCATGTTTATTGGTCATAATTTCATCACAAGTAAAAAGTTTTACCGCCCAACGAAGTGGGCACGGGTCGGCTAGTATAATATAATTTTGACAAGTTTTGATTCCCTTTTCATTTCATCTTCTATTTTTATTATTCTCGATAGGGTTACGGTTCGCTGGGCATGATGACCTCGGTGCTGATGTGCCCGGACGGTAAAACTCTGGAATCGGAAGCGGCCCACGGGACAGTGACTCGTCACTACCGGGAGCACCAGAAAGGCAGACCGACATCGACCAACCCGATTGCTTCGATCTTTGCGTGGACCCGCGGCCTCATGCACCGCGCTAAGCTGGACAACACTCCCGAATTGCACCATTTCTGCGAGAGCCTCGAAAAGGTATATTTATATATTTATATTATAGACAAACAAATTTTTAAACCGTATTTCATTTATTTATTTATTAAAGAAAAGCACATTTTTCACGGCAGTACATTGTAAGTTTAACATTATAGGCTTAAATGTAAATAATAGCAAAATAGAAAGCACCGCAGACCACAATTTTTTCAAATCATCGCCGCCTAACTAGGCCTAGGCCCGTACTAAGGCAAGCGTACCAAGTAGACAGTGGCTTTCCTACTTTAGACTACTTAATTTTAAAAATATGCTAGGCATCAAATAATATAAAAAATTAACTAATAATAATAGCTCTGAAACATAGCTCTTATTATTTTAATATTATTTACATAAAGATGTCAATTTTTAGTTTGGTATACAGGTTTCAATACGTAATAATTATACACTTTAACCTGTTGGATGCCAGCCTTTGCACTTAAAAATGGCACTGCAATTTTTTGGTCAATTTTGTATATAAATACTTACAATATCGTTTTTGCATTAATTCCCTCAAAGTCCCTCTAATAATTAACCTTGTTAGTCATGTATATTATATGTTTATATAATATATATAGGGCCGGCCGAAACGGCAATGCGCAGATCTGTCAACCACCGCAAAATGCTTATAGGCATTTTTGGCACCCCAGGGTTCAAGTTCAGATAGATTAATAGATGAGAGTTCTATGTCTTCCTATTATTTATGTGATGTAATCAGCCTATAAATAAATTGGAACTCCGACACCATCACACTTTCCGAAACCTACCTTGCCTCAGATTAGTCACAATTAGCTTTCTAAATAAAATTTAGAGCGGTCAACCGTGAGTTTCTTGTAAGCCGACCCTGAGATTTTATATGATTAGACTCATTTCTGCCGCAATACTTTTATCTTCTTTGTTTGACAATTTTACGTACGATTGCTGGTTTTTTATACAAATTTTACTATTTCATAAATACTTTATAATACCATATAACGTTTGCCGTATGATTTTAATAGCATTTTAATTTGCTCGATAGGAATTGCTATTGGATAGTCTTGTCACTACCTAATTTATAAATACACAATTTAAACTATAATAAACGTAATAAGCAAACAAAATCAACGTTACAAGAAGTTGTTATGGTAATGTACATAATATGCAACAATACAAATCATAGTTAATATCTACACTTACACAGGGAGTACAATTTAACTTGAAATTAATAGACCCACAGCAATATATGTCACGCTTATGTGATTGATGATACATGCCGCCCAACTAAGTAAGAATTTGTTCCAAGGCAAATATTTTGAACATAGGCAAAATAAGGCCAAATATCATACATGTTAGTTTAAATGCAGAAACTAATATAAGAAAAGATTGAAAAAATAATATAATTTGAATATTGCATATATGTAAATAGAAATTGCAAAATTTTTAATAATTTAAAATAGTCACAGAGAAAAAAGTAATATTAAAATAAATAATAATAATATATTGGCTTTGAGCAATCACTATATATTAAATGATATTATGATGGGCCTGACTCCTGTCCAGCTCCGTTTGTGTTTATCTATTTATGATTTCTTCTTTCAGGCATGCGTCGAATGCATCGACGGCGGCAAGATGACCAAGGACCTCGTGATTTGCATCCACGGAATGAAGAACACGAAGGAAGGCATGTACCTCAACACACAAGATTTCCTCGAAGCGATCGGCGAGCAGCTCGACAAGACACTCAAGAAGTAATCCCCTTCCCGAGCCCATTCCGAGTCCCTTAAGCCAATGCTAGAAGTAAGTTCGTAGGTTGAGAATGTTCTTTGAAAGTATTACGCGAATAAGGTAGTGAAATAAAAAAAAAATGTGGGAACCACTGTCAAGTATTGCTGGCGAACCTTGATTTTAGTGTTGAATTATCCTAACACACTCAATTTATTAGCGAAACGTTTTACTTACGTTATAAAACGGCGAGATTGTAACGATTACCTTGAATTCTGATCTCGCTTTCCTAATATTTTTTAAGTAGGAAAAAATCTATACCGGAATGAAAGACACTATTTTTAATAACTTTATTTTGATAATTTATGACTATTTCTATTTAAAATGTAACGAGCCCAGTAAAATTCTCTCCTATTTTTGAAGATGTGAGGCCGCACCTCAACGGGGCCTTTTCCCATTTTATGTAAATATTTTATCTTCATAATTGTATGTGTTAAGCAGGGTCTACTTTTTATGACTAGTAAATTTATCCGCACACAGAATAAACTACTTCCAACCACTAGATAATGAATAATGATTATTTTTTTAAGTAAATTAAAAATAAATCATTTTTGAAACCGATCATTCGTTTTAAATTTGTTTCTTGGACTCATCGGAATGTCTACCTAGTAGGGTAAGTTTTTGAGTTTGCTGAATGGCATGTTGGAGGGGGTGAGGGGTCTCAATAAAGGTTAACCCTTTTCATGGTTTCAAGGTTAAAGGTTTCATGGGCATCGCAAACTATGCCAAACAGGTATATTTCAATTTATTTCCAAAAAATCTTGTAGAACAGATTGTAGAATTTAATATCTAGGTACATTTAAATTACAGTCTATTAGTCTGTTTTTACAATATCCAAATTTATCACCATGTACATAAAGGTCAACGCACTTCATTATTGCTTTTAGGACATGTCGACATGCAACATTTTAGTACTGGCGATACTCAAAATCATTTTTAACCCCTTGAGTATGATACGACCAAATCTGGTTCTGAAACAATTATCCGTTGAGTATGATACGACCAGATCTGGTTCCGCGTTTTTTTCACTTCTTTGACGTTCTCATATTTATTCATAATTATCTAATTGTTTTACAAGATGATATTTCAATATTCTATATTCGAAATTTCAATGCAATCATTGTGCAGTTGTTCTTTTTATGATTGGTGTAGTAGTTTCGTAGTTATAGTACTTTAAGGTCGATGTCGCCGAAAATCCTGCAAAAGAGACAGATGCATCCATGAATATACCCATTTACTCCAAGTGTACTTACTAAAACCACAAATTAAAATAGTCAAGAAATATAAAATCAGAAAGAATAATTCAAAAATGCTACTTAAAATTGTCAAAAAAATGGCCATAAATTATAAAAAATCATTTAAAATTAACAAACTCCTCGATCGAATAAAAGGCTTTGTCTAATAAGAATTCTTTAACCCTTGGAGTAAATAGGTATTTTCATGGATGCATCTGTCTCTTTTGCAGGATTTTCGGCGACATCGACCTTAAAGTACTATAACTACGAAACTACTACACCAATCATAAAAAGAACAACTGCACAATGATTGCATTGAAATTTCGAATATAGAATATTGAAATATCATTTTGTAAAACAATTAGATAATTATGAATAAATATGAGAACGTCAAAGAAGTGAAAAAAACGCGCGACCAGATTTGGTCGACTCGTACTCAACGGATAATTGTTTCGCGACCAGATTTGGTTGACTCATACTCAACGGGTTACGTATTTTAAAAAAAAATCTCCGCTTGAATTGTTTTTAAACTTTCCGGTAGCCTGTTAAATTAATATGGTCTGGGGTATTTTGTGTCTTGCCTTGCTGTGTTTAGTTTAGTACATGGTATATAAAAAAAAACTCGTATTTTTAGTATGTGTATCTGAAAACTTTTTATAATGTGTTTCTTTATTCTTAAAAAACTCAGTCAGTAACTTAAAGAGATAGATAGAGTGAGGTTAAGGTGAGGATTCATAGTCTTTTAAAAATGGGTCGACACATTTGCGATGTAGTAGGCAATAGTAGGCTGGCGAGAATATTTGCAAGGATAAAAAGAAAATAAAAACCTGAAAGTAAGTTTTTCAGGCGTGGAAAAATATCTGCCTATGAGGGGTAAAAATATGTACTTAGCCATTTTTTTTATTTTTCAAATAAGCCAGTTGGTAGGGATCCCTACTCTTGGTATAGTAAAATTGAATTATGTGGTATAATTACTTTTATAAATATCAACTACTTTCTTAACCCCTCAGGCCCCGATTGGCCGATATCGGCCACAACACGATTCAGCGTGACGGCTCCGTTCTAATTTTATTTTAATTTAATTTGTTTTATTTTATTATGTTAATATGTTTCATTTTAATTATGGGTAACTGTGTTTTGGCTGTAATTGATGTTTTGGTGAGACAGTGTCGTAATTCAATTTTTTTACAAATTTTTACTAAAATTTTTTGGGACAGCAACTTGTCAATCGGCTGAGGGGTCGAGGCCTGAAGGGTTAAGTATAAAACAATTCATATTTAAATTTATTATAATCAAAATAATTGGAGCTGCTAAAATACTGCAGATAGTCAAAATATAAAAACGAAGAGTCCGTTATAAAACAGTCAAATTAAAAATATTGCATTATATAAAATTACATCAATAACAATAGCACAATAGAAATAGTCAATACAATTTTTTGTATTATAATCGATCTTCAGCACAGGATAGTGCAATGCGTAGGAGATCCGTCTGATCAGACCCGGGATTCTGAAGTGGCGATGCGATACGTCAACGCTACACAACATTGAATTCTATATCATCCTCGATTCGACGACTCGACTGATTCTTTTTCAGAATCATCTGCTAATCTTGGAACTTGATACTTCCCACGTGATTCCCACCCCGATATCGTGTTCTTATTGGCTGGGGTCGGCCATTTAGCAGCGAGCGGCGTATGGCGTGCTTAGTGCTTTGAGCTAAGGGCAATTCGAATCGTGTCCTTTATTTATTAAATCAAATATCCTTATTTCTCAGCGCTACATTCAAATTTCAATCATCTTGGGTGTGAATAGTCTGTAATTATTGCTGAATGGGGATTTTTACTGCCATTTCCCAGCTGTCTCCTAGAGCCAACGACATGCAGACGACATCTCATGTTCTGTCGTGGTTCTGTCGTCTATCCTAACCTTACTTTTGACGATTGGTGAACTGTCAAATCGCTTCCAGAATCGCAAATATCGTCGGGTGACGACAATCGAGTATCGTATTGTCGATTCAGAATCCGGGGGCAGATGATATTTTTTAGAACAAATTTTGAGTATCTATCGTTTCGTAACGTCTGGGTCAGCTGTCAGATTCTTTCCAATTTCATTATTTTCAAATATGGCTGGCCTTGCTATTGCCATATTATTGTTTAAATTATTGATAGGCCCATCTATTTATATCTTATTATCTTTGTAGTGTTTATGGTTATTCATACAATTATTTCATTTTATAGCATTTTAAATAATGAATACATTCTAGCCTCTATATTTATAAGGGACGGATCTTACCGCATGAAATAATAAAATCCTCATCTTTTCGTCAGAATTACATTTGCAGTTTTCACTGGGAAAATAGTGAAGGTAAGATTGTTTCCGATCACTAGTATTATATCAAATCACAATAAAGGATTAAAGTTCGTATTATTTTTTCATTTTTTACATATATCTGTCCAAAAAAAAACACCATAGACCATACATACAGAAATATAAATATTTCTTTTTTTTTAAATATTGGTATTGTTTCACACAAGTATTACATATTATGTAATTCTTGTATTCGTTCTTCCGTTTTTAAAATTGAATTTAAAAATGTCTTCACGTTAAATATTATTTAAAACCCACACTAATTTTAAATATTGCTGTACTAAAATAAAGAGAAATATACTTTTACACACATTTATTAAAATAAACGATTAGGTCGTCGTACTCGCAGAGTGGAAGAAGTGCGACGAGTAATTGCAAATCAAACTGAGAAAGAATGGGCAACAGTGGACGAGCAAAACAGACAAAGAATAGGTCAAATACGAGCCAAGGATGCAGCAGAGCGATACGCAGCCAGACTTGAGGATTCACGGATGCGAGCACAGCAAGACACCTGAAAATATGCGCTATTTCAGCACTGAAATTCCGGGCCTAATTTGATAATTTTTGATTTGATTATATTTATTTATTTAAGAATTAATTACTATAAAACATTGATTTGCTTACAAAAATAATAGGAACCGAATAGCAAAACCTTAACATTTTGCTTATTTGATCGTCACCCAACTGGGACTAGACCGTTTTAGGGTGAACAGGACTCTAATATTTCAATCAATTATGTACAAGTTTTAGTAAAAAGCTAATAACACTAAATTGCCCTAAAATGTAGTCTTCAAAAAATAATAATAATAATAATAAATGTCAAAAGATAATATAATAAATAAAATGCAATTCCATTATATAATCGGCAATAAATATAATATAAAATTCGATTAAATAATATAAATAAAGTTATATGTGAGAAAAGAAAGAAACAGTCATTAATATTTAATATCATTAATATTTAATATAGTTATATAGAATTTAATATAAAAATACCTAGTCAAAAGTAGTACAATTCATTATCAAAATAATATAGTATCCCGTAACGAATGGACCAACGTGATGTTGGCGACAGAGGAGGTCCTTCCCTAACAGGAACAGGAAATTGTATTGCCCTAGGCCCGGGAGTTTTAAAGTTATGGTTATTTTTAATAATCTTTTAACATTTTCATACTAGGTACGGAAAATTCAAGTCTTACATATATATTTTTTAATTTCATTAATATTTTTTTAGGCAGTTAAACAACCATATTATGTCTTCCTAATTAATATGTTATTCATGCCCAGTTACCAAAGAAATAAAAATTACAAGCTTAAACCTGTCAAATATGAAATAATAAAATGTGCACTGTAGAAAGAAGCTGGTGTAAAAAAAATGTATGGTAGCTCTCGCTAATTATTATTTCTAACATTTGATGTATAGTTAGCCTGTCATGATTCGATAACCATTTCTTTTATTTATTTTTGAATTCCCTAAATGTCAAATTCATTTTTATTTCCACATTGATCAGATTGTAAAATCTCGGCGTAATGAAAGAGTAATGTCACATATTATATTTGATCACATATATTATCATATATCTTTTATTTTATCTGACTGGTTATTATTAGAATTATTATTATTGAGTATTAGTTGCATTGGTTGTAGGGTTGATTTCTTTTATTATCTGTTTCAATCATATTTTTGATAATTTGTGGTTTAAGCATTTATTAATCAGTACGAGCATATAAACAACTTTTAATAAATAAAGTGTGAATAAAATAAAAAAAATCTTAGAAACAGACATTTTTTTTTAATTTTCAAATTTTATTTTTTCAAAAATTATCGCGAATATAACTTATTTGTGATATTTTATCTACTGCTAGATGGTGCAGCGCGCTCAACGCTTGTCAAACTTTTATTCACATGTTAAATTATACAAATTTCCAAATAAAAAAAACGTTTTTTTTTCGATTTTGTTGCTTACTAGCTCGTAGGGGAGAGGGTGGTACATTCGGCTACTTATGCAAATAATGCACGTAATTTTCAAAATCAGCCACCAATTTAAAAACTGGTATATGCAAAAGTTAATCTGCACTTTTATCTATGTTTTCCGCAAGTAACAACTCTCTTACGTTAACACTTTTTTTCGAATTTAATTTTTAAAAAAAGCTTGCAAATGGGCGATTGTACCCCACCAGTGGGGTAGTTTTGGCTATAGGGTGGGGTACATTCATCTAGTTATAATAAGTAACATACAAAGGTAAATCAAATGTTTTTATTGAACAAAAGTGAACTCATGAAAATACAAAATACAAGAAACGATAAAAAAACAAAGAAAAAGTATTGAGAAAAAAGTATAGCAGAAAAAATCTTAGATCTAACGGACATTAAGTCCTTCAAAATTGTAATTAAAAATGTACAGGGAAGATGTCCTGGCTGTTGACAGTTTGCTTGCTTGTGACAAAACTGCAATGATATCTGTTTTCTTCACAATGCTGATGTCTTCTACCTGAGGATGCATAAATGTGTTAGATTTGTTTTTTCGCCTCAAGAAGTTTATTTCATATTCTTGGCAACCTGTGTTTTTCAAAATGTGCCCTATATAATAGCAAATGGTTGCCTTAGTGGCGAACTTGACCATTACACAATCACCAACACAAAAATCATTGCAATTAGGCAAGTTGGTAGGCAAAGGTAATTCATCCGAGCTGGACAAAAACTCTTCACCATCAGAGGTGTCGACAAGTTTCATTGACCTGTCTGAATCACTTGAGCTTTCATTCAAGATTTTCTTTGGAACCGGTTTAATTGGGAACAGCTTTTTTATTGTTCCTTTATTTCTTTTTAGTTCTTCTTTTCTCCTTTTCTCTATTTCAATATTTTCCTTCATCTTCATTACCGGGGTATCTGTGTATACATAAGATTTTGATGGAATTTTTCTGTTCCTCTTCTTTTTTCCAGCTCCTTTTGGGTACGGTCTCAATTCTTCTAGTGATCTTGAAACTTTGATCTTAAGTTTGGTCCTTTGAGAAACAGAAGGGGTTTCAATTACAATGGGCTCCTTATCTTTTGAAAATGAAAGGGCTATCTCTGTCTGGGGTTCTGCTGCTTCCACACTGGTATTAACATCATCATGATCATAGCTAGTAGTTGGAGGTGGGGTGGTTTGGTTTGTTTCTTCTATGCTGTCCTGTCTGGAAGTTGAAGGAATAGCAACAGGTTCCACTTCAGTAGTTAAACTGTTGTCTTCAACGTTGGAATTGTCAGTGACTGTGCTGGGCATGAAATCATTGTCGTCAAATGCCAGCCTATTAAGGGGCCAAATGCCTGGTGTTTCAAAACCACTTATGTTTTTTTTGCTGAATGCATTATCAAAGGCTCTACTGGCAAGTTGAGCTATTTGCCTAATGGTTATCATTTTGGCAGGCTGTGTGAGCATGTAATCATTGAAAGCGACATTTAGGCAAGCTTTAAAAGGCCCGTACACTGCAATGTCTAGGGGTTGAAGACGATGTGTGGTATGTGGGGGGAAGGATAACAGCACTATACCATTGCTTCTGCAATACTGGATTGCTCCAAATGATGTGTGTGATTCGTGATTGTCGATCAACAACAATATTTTCTTCTCAGTTGAACAATTGGTGTGTTCAACTATGTGTTTGAAAACTGATATAAATAACTCCGATGTCATCCAACCCGATTTGTTTCCTAATGCGATACTGGAAATAGGAGCACCATCCAAAAAGTCATTCACATTTCTAATGCGAGGATAAACAAAAACAGGTGGAATTGTTCCCCCAATGGCGCTGATTATACCAACAAAGGTGACTAATTCTCCACGTTCAGCTGAAGCTACCTGCCCAACTTGTTTTTTCCCACGTGTGGAGACAACTTTTACTGGTTTCATTACTGTTTGTATCCCAGTCTCGTCCAAGTTATATATTTGCTCTGGTTTGAATTTATGCTTTTCCAAGACTTTGACGTAGTTGGAAAAAAATTCCTCCAATCTGTCTTTATTGAATGCCATGGCTCTATTCAGGCTGGTACTCTCAGGTTTTCTTAGAGACAATTGTTGATTTCTTAACATGAAGCCTTTCAGCCATTCAATTCCTGCAATTTAAATCCATATGGTAATTAGGTATCATTATCGATAAAAACAAAAATATAATAACTTACCTGCCAACTGACTTGCTCTCCAATTGGTTGGTGTTACGCAATCTGGTAATATTTGTGCAAATTCATAGGCCAATTTTCGCACTTGTTGATATGACAACCCGTAATTCAGATTGGATGATTTCTTGATATATTCCACAAGTTCCCTTTCTTGAGAAATTGTAAAAACTTGTTTAACAGTGTATTTACTCCTATATTTTTTCTCTTCATCACTGCTTTCATTCCCAGAATCTCTGTCAATAGTAGATAAGACTTCATCTATTGTTTTTTTCTTTAGCAAGGTCTTTATTCTCGACTGCAATGTAGATCTTTTAACTCCATACCGCCTTGCAGCTTCATGAACACTGACAACTTTTCGTAAAGAATTACGAATCGCTTCTTTCATATTATTCTCATTGATGTCCCTGCGGTTGGTTTTGCATACATATGTACGTGGCATCTGAACAAATAAAATAATACGTTACCATAGAAATAAAATTTTTCTTTTATTCCATTGATGGGGTACCTTCGTCCGCTGGATGAAAGTACCCCAGCCGCTTATGCCGAATCTTCCCCGCATGAGATTCCAACAGATTTAAATAAAAAAGTAAAACATGGTCAGCATTTTAGGTTAGCTTTCATATTGACATCATTTATGAATTAGTGCTGCATGCTGTGCATTTTTATCATACTTAATATGCTTCACAAAATTACAAATTATGAACTTCTACGACAGACAAAAAACTTACCTTTTATAGCAGAAACTTTTAATCATTTATTGATAAATAAACCCGCTACTGCGACCGCTTGTGACAGTTCCCACCATCAGGAATGATGCATTACCAACATAACTACGCAAAAATTTGGCGGTATATACAAACTAGGGCTGTGTAGGATACGAAAGATGAATCTACCCCATGGCCGAATCTACCACCCCTTCCCCTACTGATTCAGGCGCGTATCCAGACTTCTGTTGGGGGGGGGAGGGGTAGGGCATTCATTAAAATAACGCACGCGGTTCCCACCAAACTTCAATTTGCCCGTACAATGAAACAAAAATACGCCGGATTTCATGGCGTTAAATTCCAACAAACCCCCCCCATCCCACTGGATACGTACCTGACACTATGTACATAGGTTGCGGATCCTCCCTGATTCTTAAATTTTCTATACAATTTTTTTCTCAAAAAATTGGGGGGGTGGGGAGGGACGCGTCCCATGTCGTCGTCCCCCTTCCTGGATACCTCCTTGTACTGATTCACTTACTCAACCTATACCGGTTAATTTAAACTCATACTGACTGTATAACGTATCCAATTGTATTTGAAATTGTGGATGAATAAAAGATTATTGACAAATAATATACTTAGCTATATCATTGTTGTATACCAAAACACGGCGACATTTTCTCTCACATCCACACACGCTCTGTCCATTAAAAATAATCTTTGGCTCTGTCCACGCTCTGTCGGCCTAAAAAGTTGAAGAACCCTGAACAAAGAAAGGTCATAATATAATGGGCGTTAAAATACTGCATTAAATTCTGACAGTTCGTATTTTCTGTTTCGCTGAAGCGGGGCATTGTATCTTTTAGCAGGACGCGTAAGATTACGGCGGCTAATATTCGATTTTTCTGTCGATACTCCTCTTGTAGCTGAAATGTGATCGTTGAACGTATAATAGATACGATTAAAAGGCTCAAAATGGTGCCTGTGTCGATAGACAGCTACGTGCCTGGCGCGGAAGGCGGCGGGTCGCGCGGCGGCTCCATTTCTTTAGCCGTTCTTATAGATTTTATCGTGCAACGGACGTATCATGAGCTTACCGTGCTGGCAGAATTGTGAGTTAATTTTCTGACGTTTGTAGACATTGTCATTTTTGTGAAAGAAAAACCGGTGTGACTGTCGGAATACACAGTCGAGGGATTGGAGTCTGGAAACGACTGTTTCGTGTCACGGCTGTGTCATGGACATGGGATCGTATCCTCTAGGGCAGCGGTTCCTAAAGTGGGTTCCGTGGAACCTAGTGGTTCCGCGAGGACTCTTACACTCTTACCAATAAAATGATCTTATAACCGCGTTAAACCCTTGTTATTGTTATACCCGGTATAGCCGAGTTATAACGAAGTTGTAAAATCGTGACCAATAAAACAGTTGTAACGCGGTTATAACTACTCCCTGAAACCAAAGACAACTCATATTTCTAGCATGGCAACGCCCACTTGGAAGCAGTGTGGCCAACTGAAGCGGCATGAAATGCACATGAAATGTCACTTTTTTTGTCAGAAAGCCCGTGCCCATTGTTTTGTTACGCGAATGCTGATCGAAATAATAGTGGTATTTCCATCTCAATCGCGAACAGTAGCCGTCGACATTTTGCAGGTCAGCTCTCAGGATATCGATGATTCTTGCGGCGTATGGCTTAGTGAAAAGATATTTAGTTTTAAAATTGTAATCATCCAAATCGAACGGGTTGTATCGCAATTTGTAAATTTTTGGTCGCCTATCACGACGCATTTCGATTTCTTCCAATAAATCCAGATCGATCATATCATCCACGTCGTCAAAATCCATTATTAGGCTAAAACGCAGGATTTCACAGTAGTATAAAAGGCGTATCCTCATCGTAACACGGTTATTACAACGAAAGCGCACGATTCGCGAACGAGAAGCTTCACGTCCGCGGCTGTCAGGTGGCTGTCAGTTTGAAACAGCTGTTACGCCGGTCGGCCATTTTTAAGTTAATACTCCGTTAAACCGCTGTTATACCTGGGGGGCAATTCTTGAAAAATTTAGCATGCCAAATTTGTTTATGGTCCATTTGATTTACATGGGCCATAGACAAATTTAGCATGCTAAATTTTTCAAGAATAGGCCCCCTGGCCTAGGGGTGGTATAGCGGAGTTATAGTGCGGATGGAAATCCAGTACCACTATTCCATGCTTATACCCGAGATAATCAGTGGTGTAAGCTATACCGCGTTTATTGGTCACAGATTTTCTTATACCTAGTAATAACAGAGGTATAAATTTTACAACACTTTTATTGGTAAGGCTGTAAGGGTTCTGTGAATTTCCCCTCGACAACTTGCTAAGCAAAATTGAATTATTGTCCACTTAATTCATTACTGGATTAAAATTGATTTGGCTTTTGTGTTTCAAAGTAACCTGATTTCGATATAATAGCACTCGATTGGTTAAACTTCCTGTAATCTTTAGAAAGATAGTCATGGGAATGAAACTCACAACGGCATGTTTTCAACCCTTGAAAAGTGCATGCATACTAATGTATAATGGGGGCTTATTCAATGAAGGCGACTTTTGTCGCATATAATTACATAATACGGAGTTGTCGCAACGGAAAAATCAACGATCGGTGGTATTAGCATTCCAGCGGTAGACAGGGGGCCTATTCTTGAAAAATTTAGCATGCCAAATTTGTCTATGGTCCATTTGATCTACATGGGCCATAGACAAATTTAGCATACTAAAGTTTTCAAGAATAGGCCCCCAGGTAAAGGATGCCACGGTCCGCGATAAATTCGAACTGAATTGCTACTGACATTAGGTAGAGGCCACGCAAGCGACTTTGAACCCGTAACCAGACTGGAGGACGGAGTTATCCAACCAAATCCAAATACCGCGGTATTTTTTTTTTAAATTGCGCCGCTTGTATACGTAATATTTCAACCAAAATTTTACGACGTGATTTCGGTCTAACAAGGCATCTGTGTACCGAATTTCAAGTCTCTGACTGCAATATTTGATATTGGGCATGATTGCGTTTCTTTGTGAACTAAAACTAAAATTAGTCCAAGCGAATGAGACAGAGCAATACGTTAAAGCGGAATATGAAACGAACGATCGTCGATAAATACAACCTGCCGAACTTATACTCGTCTGAATAAATTGGAGCATATTTCGTGCGGTGTAAGATCTGACCTTGGCGGGCAGTTTTAGTGCGAAAAAGTGACAACCGGTCATCTCACACTCCGCTCTAGCGTATTGCCCTGTCTCGTTCACACGGACTAATTTCCGGTTTTAGTTCATGAAGAAACGCAATCGAGCCCATTGAAGTATGACTAGCGCAACCTCTGGTGGACTGATTTCAACTACAATCTTTCATTTCTTGCCATGACCGAATGCCATGCCAAATCTCAGCTCAATCGGATGAAGCGTTTAGTCACTATTGTGGAGGAATACACACACACTTACAGACTCAGTGACAAAATGAATATTTCCATCATCTTGATTTTTTTAAGCACATTCACAATACTTTCCCTAGAGACGGGAAAATAAAGCATAGATTGTTGTATCACCTCTGTATTAACCCTTTGCACTCGAGCGGCTCCCCTATGGCACCCAGGCAGTTTATTGCATCCGCTGGTATTTTCATAGTATTTTTTGTACTATATGTGTAGTATTTTCCGTGGTATAAAAATGGTATTTTTCCAGCAAGATCTTCAGAAAAAAATCAGTTGGGTCACCAATCAATCAATTTATATATATGGGTCTAAGATTTTTGTAGCATTTTAGTAGTATTTTAGTAATATTTTCGTACTATATTTGTAGTATTTTTTGTTGTATTTTTCCAATATGATGTAGTATTTTCCTAAATGCAAAAAGGCCTCTAGTGCAAAGGGTTAAAACATAAGTGAAAATATTTTTCCCGGTCTGAATCACGATTCTAGGTTTGTGCTTTTTAAAGACAATAGGTCAACACTAAGGCCGGCAATACACGTTCGATTTTTCTTTACGATAGTCAGATCCGATAGTCTGATCAGACTATCGGAAGGCAATCTTGCAATACATTTGTTTGAACATTCAATACACGTCCGATCCGACTATCGTATCGGATGTGTATTGTTTAAAGAAATGTATGACAAAAGAATATATGGATGTGTATTGAATGATCAAAGAAATGTATGCCTTCCGATAGTCCTATCAGACTATCGGATCCGACTATGGTATAGAAAAAATCTGACGTGTATTGCCGGCCTAAAACATTATTTTTGAAACGTTAGGATTTACGAGGTTATAATGGACCGACTCAAGTCGGTGGATTTCATGACAGCTTAGTTTGTATTTATTTATTGTCACGGCAGATACATTATGAAACTTTCATCCCGTAGGCTTCCCCGCAAGACGGATATGGAGCGGAAGATCGAAATCTATAAATTCAGCGCGAGGACGCGTCAGCTGTTTGTGCGTTTGCTGGCTCTGGTCAAATGGGCGAGCAGCGCGTCTAAAGTGGACCGATCGGCTCGCATCATGGCCTTTTTGGACAAGCAGGCCCTACTATTTGTCGACACAGCCGATATGCTGGCGCGTGTCGCACGTGAGACTCTAGTACATGCCAGGTAAGTCGGAAATAAAAATGTTTAACTGTGTATTTTATTTCAGAAGAATTTAGGTTCGATTGTCCTATTTTTACAAGCAATGTTACAATGAAATGTTCATATGTAATTTGTCCGTTTCAAAATTTGCAAACCATTCTTCAACCAGTTGCTGGTATCTGATTGACCTGAAATTCGGCATACTTATGTAAGTTCGGTGACAATGCAATATTATAGTACCTACCATCAAGCTGATTTGGTGACGGAGCCGAAATGTAAGAACTGAAACTCCCTGATGGCAAGTGGCAGGACAGTCGAATTTAGGCTACTATATTTTTTTATCATGAGTACTTTCGACATGACGACGAGGATCTGAAAATGAATCCGGAAGATGCCAGTGGAACCTCCTGATGGAAAGTGCTTAGATAGTCGAGTTTCGGCTCGTTTGTGTTGTTGTCTTGAGTACTTTCCATTACACATAATAACAAGGGTTTGAAGATGGAGCCACTGGACTCGCTGATGGAAAGTAAAGCTTGTTTTTGAATTGTCTTTTTTACTTAAAATTTATTAAAAGATAGTATACAGCGTTATATATAGGCAATACAAGGTGGTACAAGAAGATACAGACAATATAATAGTGTTCGAGACAGATTATGACGTTGAACATTGCCCAAATTGAAATGTCAAATGAGACAAATATATTCAATGACGTGAACAAAGATTAGGTATGATGGAAAAAATCCTATAAATGGAAACAACTAAATATTATTATTATTATTATTATTATTATTACATTTACAGACAGGCAGCATAATTGCTGATATGTCTGAATATGAAACTGAGTACAACTACAATTTCTGTTTAAGGTGTCCGTCTAGTCTATTTTTGAACATATTGACACTACTCGCTTCAACCACTTCGGCAGGTAAACTGTTCCACTGGTCCACAATCCGGTTGGTCAGGAAATGTTTCCTGGGATTCATGTGGAATCGCGTTTTCTCCAGCTTAAAATTGTGTCCTCGCAGATGATGCTTGTAGTTTCTCTCGAAGATAGAAGACAATTCGGGGCAATTGTAGCATCCGTTGAGGATCTTATATGTTTCAATGAGGTCACCCCTGGTCCGACGATCCTTAAGTGTAGGCAGCTGCAATCTGCGGAGTCGTTCTGCATATTCCAGATTTTTGAACCCCATTGGCATCTTGGTCGCTCGGCGCTGGACTTTTTCTAAGAGATCCTCGTCTTTCACAAAGTACGGATTCCATATCTGGAATCCAAACTCTAGCATTGGTCTGATGTAGGTTTTGTACAGTGACACAAATAAGGCTGGTGTGATATAGTTAAACGACTTGCGGATGAGGTACATAACTGAGTTAGCCTTTTTCACAATCTGTATAATGTGCTCACCCCACTTCAGATCGCTCACCATCGTTACGCCCAGGTCCCTTTGTTTCGTAACACTTTGTAACGGAACCGACCCTAGGTAGTACTGTTGTTTGGGGTTGCTCTTGCCGATGTGAAGGACAGTACATTTATCAGCATTTAGCTTCATCAACCATGTTGTGGACCAATCGAGAATTTGATCAAGGTCTTTGCTGAGATTTGCTATAGTAGGATTTGCAAACAGTTTGGTGTCATCCGCAAAGAAACTAACACTTGAAGTTATGCCTTTTTTAAGATCCGCGATGAATAAGTTGAACAGCGTAGGGCCCAACAAATATGCAACTACAACCAATAATTAAAGGTGAAGAACAGTATATAACATCCTAAGTGCATAATTAACAGTGTATAACATCATAAGTGCATCATTAAATTTCCAATAATATGGTTTACTTAGAGCCCTGGAAATTTACTAAAGTGCGGCTTCAACGGGATTTTATCACCTCACTAGGCAGAACCTGGATTGAGGTGATATTTAGTGCTGCGCTCATCTGCCGAGTGTATATGGGGTGTTTTTACTGGGCGGGCATGTTTTTTAGTGGGTGAATCAGTACAATGCAGTATGCAACTTTTGATAAAAAAATTAAAAAAAAAAAAAATATATATTTTTTTTATAAATTTGAAAATTTATAGAAGTTTACTGTTAAATAAAGGCTTAAGAAGCATTTGAGCGCGCTGCGCCATCTAGCGGTAGGTAATATAGGGCAGCCTTCCGCAACCCTGGGGTCGTGACCCCGCACGGGGTCGCGAAATATAATTATGGGGTCGTCAAAAAAGTCAAAAAGGTCCTGTACTTATCGATTTTTATTAAAGTTTATGCGTAAAATATAACCTCTCCATACACAGTTTGATTCCAATTTCTTTAAAATGGAGAGATTCGATGAACTTAAAAGAAAAGGAGCTGCTGATCGATTTAATATCCGATGAAAGCCTTCGAGCTATTTTCAAAACCACGGATCTATCCAAGTTCTAGATAATGACGGAAAAGGAATATAATAATAATAATAATAATAAACTCTTTATTTGCACTTCAAAAGTATACAAAAAAGGCGAGCTTATTGCCACATGGCAATGTCTTACAGCTTGGTGGTGCGGAGAGACCTATCTACCATTGATGTTTGCCAAGGTTGTTAGCATAAAAATTGCCTTATTACACCAGCCACGATAGCGCTACTAAGAAGGGTTGTGCACTTACCAGTTTTTGCCGGCGTCTTCTTCTTCTTCTGGTGCACCAGGAATGCAGAGAATGGCGTTTTGTTGGTATGGCGATATAGCGAAATTCACTTCCTTTAACAAACGTCGCGAGCGAGATTATAGGACACAAAATACGTGCTTGCGGGGGAATATACCTTTCACTTCTGAAATGACCCGCATTATATTTCAGCGAGCGTGAAAACCGGTTTGTGCGTTCCCTTTAAGCGACGCTATCCGGCTGGTATCATAAGACAAAAAAAAATAAAACTCTTAACGGCGTAAACATCTTCCCCCAGCTTGGACATCCATGGATGTCCAAAGGAAACTAGGACTATACCAAAAATTACAGAGTTAAAGAAAGGAAGATTAGATTAGGGATAAATTAGGCGGATTAGGTTTTAAGACTAGCAACAAAATGCGTAAACTAAATGCGGAAATATAATAATTATACTGAAACATATATGATGATAAATTTACAATATGAGCGAATATAACTACATTAAATATAAATTTTATAAAAGTAGAATTATTGTGGTGGCAAGGGACACAATTTTACGACAGGCCTTTTAAATGAGCCAGCAGTAGTACGCACCAACGCAACTCGTATTATCCCGTCTTTCCCAGGGTAAATTTGCTCTATTATGCCAGTAGGCCAACGAAGCGGTGGAGTGTCGTCCTGATGTATAAGAACAAGTGTGCCTGGTTTAATTGGATGGTCCGGTGTGTTCCATTTTTGTCGTATTTGTAGTGTGTGGAGATAGTCCAAATGCCAGCGTTTCCAATAACTTTGCACTAAACTATCTAACAGTTGCTTTCTATTGGCGAGATTTAGAGACTCGTCAATTTCTGATGCAGGTAAGGACTGCAGCGGTGTAGAATTTAAAAAGTGAGCGGGTGTCAAAATAGTGTGTGGCTGATCAGACAGTAAACACAGTGGGCGTGAATTTAAAAGGCATTCGATCTGAACAAGAACTGTCAACAACTCTTCGTAGCATAATAGTTGTTGTCCAATACAACGATACAAATGAGTTTTAATACTTTTTATGTTACTCTCCCAAATTCCCCCCCAATGAGGAGCTCGAGGAGGTATGTTACGCCAAGTTATTTTGTGATCGTTATATTCGTTTTGAAAAGCTGTAAAAGTCTCTTTTGAAGACAAAAGCGTATATAAATCGTCCAATTTCCTCTTAGCACCAATGAAATTGGTACCATTGTCTGAATAAATACACGATACTGGTCCCCGCCTCGAAAGAAAACGTTTTAGGGCATCTATAAACGTTTCTGTACTTAAATCTGACGCGATTTCTATGTGTATAGCTTTAGTTGTCAGGCAAATGAAAAGGCAGATGTAAGCCTTTTGGCTCTTAACACCGCGTTTGCGAGTTAACGTGATATTTATCGGACCAGCGTAATCGATTCCGGTGTGTGTGAAAGCTTTCGCTTCCTGCACGCGAGCGGGCGGCAGATTTGCCATCATTGGTGTCGGATGAGTGGGCGCAACTTTAAAACAAATATTGCATTGGCGAATTCGCTGACGAATAATATTTCGAGCAGAAACAATCCAATAGCGCTGTCTTAATAAAGACATAAGCAAATGAGAGCCTGTATGGCAATTAATCTGATGAAAGTGATCCACTAGTAAGTTTGTTATGTGGTCACGGCGGGGTAATAATATTGGATGTCGGTTTTCAAAAGGAAGATTGGCGTTCGATAGACGACCACCAACGCGAATGAGACCTGACTTATCAAGAAATAAGTCAAGTTTGCGAAGCGAAGGAGAGGGTAATTTACCCTTCTGTAAATTAATAAATTCATTACAAAAATGCTTTCTTTGCAAATCCAAAAGAATAGCGGTTTCAGCGACCTCTAAATCAGAGGCCTGGACAGAATCGGAGCGGGGTAACTTTTTTATAAAGCGAAGAACGTACACTGCGATGCGAGTGAGCTTAGGCCAAGAAGAGACCTTTAAGGCGAGATCATATAGAGGCGAGCGGTTGTCATCTACTGATGATAAAAATGTAAGTGTACATTTTTTCATTTCATGTGTGTTGTCAATTTCAGACACTGTGAATGGCGCGATTGGCCAATCAGAAATTGGAGCAGAAATCCATGATGGACCTTGCCACCAGAGCGAGTGACTCAGCAATTGTGAGGGCAGTAACCCTCGAGAAATGCAGTCACTAGGGTTTTCTTTCCCATTTATATGAAAAAAGTGAGAAGGAGATAAAAGTTCCTGTATTTTACTAACGCGGTTAGCAACAAATATTTGCCAGCGGTGTGGAGCGGAATGGATCCAAGAAAGAGCGATCGTTGAATCCGAAAAAGCAAATATTTCATTTATTGAATAGCGAATATTAAAAACAGTATGAACTTGTTTTACAAGCTTAGCGAGGAGAAGCGCGGCACATAATTCGAGCCTAGCCAAAGTGACAGTTTTTTGCGGAGCTACTTTAGACTTAGCGCATACTAAATGTACTGATATATCATTGTTAGGGTGCGTTACATGCAAATAAACTACACAACCAAAAGCTTTCATACTAGCATCCCCAAATGCGAGTAGATTTACAACACAATCGGCAGAAATGCCTAAATGACGTGGTATCTGCAATTTAGAAAGCAATGGTAATTCATTTTTGAATGTAATAAATCGATTGGTAACCGTTTCAGGGGGTTCTTCGTCCCATCCTACTTTGGAAAGCCAGAGATCTTGCATTAAAAGCTTTGCATACAGAATGACAGGTGCAACCAATCCTAATACGTTGAATAAGCGAGCAATGGTGGAGAGTATAGATCGTTTAGTATTACCTACAGTGATGTTAGAAGTGGTAAATGAAAATGTATCGCTGGCAGGTAGCCACTTTAAGCCTAAAACCTTAAGCGTATCACAAGCGTCCGTGAATTCAATCGACGCACGATGCGACTCAGGAAAGTGAGTGAGAAGTTCTGGAGCATTACTTGCCCATTTGACTAATTTAAATCCACCAGAATCGAACAATCCGAGTAATTCGTCCGCCAGCCGTAAGCCAGCCTCGACAGACATCACCGACGTGGTCAAATCGTCCATATACATTTCGCGTTTGGCGATCTCTACTGCGAGAGGAAAGCGATTGCGTTCATCTTCAGCCAACTGGTGAACAGTCCGCATTGCAAGGAACGGACTGGAGCGAATGCCAAAAGCGACCGAATTAAATTGAAAAATACGGATAGGTTCCGTTTCATTAAAGCGATATAATATTTTTTGATATTTACGATCGTTTTCTGATAAAATTATCCTTAAATACATTTGTTGCACATCAGCGGTGATGGCAATTTTAAAATAACGAAAGTTTAAAAGAAGTGCGAATAAATCTGCCTGTAAATTAGGTCCTATATGTAGTAAATCATTGAGCGATGTGCCATTATCAGTTTTAGCACTAGCGTCTAAAACGATGCGAGTTTTCGTTGTCGCCTTGTCGGGACGAACAACTGCATGGTGTGGTATAAAATAACCTTCAGATATAGTAGCGGAAGAGTAAGGCAATTCTGATAAATAACCTTTACCTATATAATCGGTAATGACGTCATTATAAACTTGACGTAGCGCAGGCAAAGCGGAGAATTTGCGTTCAAGAGCGGTCAATCTGCGCTGCGCGTGTGTATAGGAGTTACCTAAACACTGGGGGTCCTTTTTAAAAGGCAGCGAAACAACGTAACGACCACAAGTATTTCTTTTAACTGTGGAAGTATAAAACTGTTCACAGTCGTGATTTTCCGGACTTATAATATCAATAGAATGTACCTCCTCGAGTTCCCAGAATTTTTCTAAGTTTTTATCTAAATCATTTACGAGCGGACCGAAGGACCAGACTACATTACGAGGGTTGACTGCGGGCGTCTCACCCATAATCACATAGCCAAGCGTGGTCTCGAGTGCATAAGGTACTGAGCGGGGGGTGTCCGAAGAACCCGTAGTGCAAGCAAGGGGTGGGGGGATAACCTTACCACCAAGTAGCGTGAACGCAAACATTTGTGCTCCAAGAATCGCATCTATATTCTCGGGCGAGCTCCAATTATCATCAGCTAGCGGTAAATTTTTAAAATGATCCAACACTGGTGCATAGATCACGCGCGTAGGTAGCTGATCCGTAATATGATCAACTACCAGCATAGTAATAGTATAGTAAGCATCGGAGACACGTGACTGGACAGTAAGCGTGACATACCCTTTAATAGGCGTCGCCACGGAGCCTACAGTTTTTAATGAAGAATTTACAAGGGGTTTTATTTGTAAACCTAATTTATTGGTGCAGGCGAACGTTATAATATTATTTTGCGAGGCACTGTCTAATAAGCACCTAATAGTAATGAGTTGTCCATTAATATAATTGGGTACAAATACTTGAGCAGTAGGTAAAATACTCGTTATATGTGAAATATTATAGGTGTCATTTGGTTCCCTAATATCGCACGGAATACACGATATAGGTGTGGCAGTATGCATACACACGGAATGAGAAGAAGATGAACGCACATTGTTGCGATCAAAAGCGATAACCGTAGCGTTCGCTGTGTGTGAGTTACTATGTGCGTGTGTGGGCGGCGTATGTGAAGATACATTATTGTTTTCAAAATGTAATAATGAGTGATGCTTTTTATGACATTTGCGACAAGTATTTCTCGACCCACAATTAAAAGTAGAATGTCTTGTGCTAAAACAATTTAGACATAATTTATTCTCTTTTGTGAAATTAAATCTATCTTTTATAATTAAATTTTTAAACGACGTACATTCATATAAATGAACGTGAAGCGATGATTTACAAAATAAACAAGCGGGTTTATTTGCATTATCGTCGTTATTTTGTAACGTGAATATATGAGACACTTTTGGTGTGGTACGCGATCGTGATTGAGCTGGCGAAATAAATTGTGATGAAGTGCTTTGTCGAACTGCCGTAAAACGTTCAAGCACTTTTACATTATGCCGTACAAAGTCAATCAAGTCCGTACTAGTAGGAACCGATTTATCGCGGACGGATAGTTCGAAACCGTGTACTAATTGTGGATTTAATTTCCTGAGCGTAAGATTCATAAAAATAAATTCATTTAAATCATTAATTTGTAATTGTTTTAAGGCCGACCACGACGCGTATATTTTCTCAATAAAATTATTTAATTGAGCGGGTGTATCAGACGGACCTTTTATATCGAGTATATTATTTAGGTACATAGACCCAAGAAGCCTTTTATCCTGATATTTAGTAACCAAAGAATCCCATATAGCAGCATAATTAGATTCATTAGGAATAATACCTGCGAATACATTAAGCGCATTCCCATTTAATTTTCCTACTAAATATTGTACACGCTGTGCATCGGTTAATTGTTTGTTGTCGTGAACATTAATCTTAAAAGATTGGTAAAAAAGCGGCCATGATTCCGGCGATCCTGAAAATGCAACTAAATCCAATGGCGGTAAACGACAAGGCCCACTTCGATCCGCAGTATCTGATATCACACCGCGCGATTCTAATAACGTCGTCCTTATATGCTGTATTTTCGAAAATATAGTTTCAAATGCACTCCAGCTACTTAAATCCAATTGACTCTCTAGATCTTGCTCCAATAATAATTCGTTATATTGATCACAAAGATCGTTAAAGTTTTTATATAAATATTCTATATTTGAAGAAGATGCTAAAAAATCTTGTTTAGTTCTTGTATCTACTTCCGACGGAATGAGTTTCTTCGCGTTATTAAATAAAGTGTTTATGTGCGCAAAAATAGATTCCCTTTTGGCAATAACGATTTTTAATTTCCGTTGTATCGCCGTCATTATTCAGTACTATAAATATATTGCACGGAAAAAACGTTACTTATACCCGGAATTTGAATGCGAAATTATTATTAAGCGATATGTGCTTTGTACTTTTGATGTTAAAATGAATAACAACTGCGAATAATTAATAAAGCGAAGAGACAAGTGTGAATATATGCGGTTTATATTATATAGCGGTAATATGTTTCAAGAATGAAATATATTTATAAATATTTATAAAATATATTCATAAGCGGAATGAAATATATATTTCAGAAAGCGGGTATATGAGCGGGGATACGAGCAGAGTGAAAGCGACTAGGTATATTGGTGGTTATATAAGCGCAAATTGTAATGTTATATATATGGTAAATAGGTACAAAATATAGATATATAAATGGCGGGTAGGTATAAAATATGTAAGTATATGTCGGTGTTTTATATTTTATATTATTCGATAGCAATGTAGGAATTTATATATAACACTGGTTTCATCCGTCTCGATAGGACCATAAAAATGGTGGTGCGGAGAGACCTATCTACCATTGATGTTTGCCAAGGTTGTTAGCATAAAAATTGCCTTATTACACCAGCCACGATAGCGCTACTAAGAAGGGTTGTGCACTTACCAGTTTTTGCCGGCGTCTTCTTCTTCTTCTGGTGCACCAGGAATGCAGAGAATGGCGTTTTGTTGGTATGGCGATATAGCGAAATTCACTTCCTTTAACAAACGTCGCGAGCGAGATTATAGGACACAAAATACGTGCTTGCGGGGGAATATACCTTTCACTTCTGAAATGACCCGCATTATATTTCAGCGAGCGTGAAAACCGGTTTGTGCGTTCCCTTTAAGCGACGCTATCCGGCTGGTATCATAAGACAAAAAAAAATAAAACTCTTAACGGCGTAAACACAGCTAACCTAAACATAGTGGTACATGCGCGCATTGTGAAAATAAAGATTATTACATAACATACAGACAAGTGGAAGAATTTAAGACTAATAGTGCCCGAGGAGAGGAATTTGGGGGAGGAACAGGAGAGAAAGGGAAGAACTGGTTACTTCTTAGAAAGGTAGTAATCCTTAAGGTGAGTCTTAAACGATGGTAAAGAAGGCGAGTTTCGTATATTTGCTGGGAGATCGTTCCAGAGTCTTGCACCATGGACACAGAAAGAATAGGAATAGAAATCACTATTATGACTCGGAATTTTTAATAAACTGTCAGAGGCTGACCGAAGTACGAGACCGTGGGAACTTAGTGGTTCAAAAAGCTCCTGGAGATAGGATGGTGTTAGTTGGGTGAGTACACGATATAGGAGAGCCAGTATATGAACATTTCTTCTTTGGCGTATTGGTAACCACTTTAACTGTGCCCTATAGTCGGACACGTGATCATACTTACGTAGACCGAAGATGAATCGTATGCATACATTTTGCAAACGTTCAAGTTTGTTGAGCAGTTCCTCTGATAAATCGAGATAAGCCACATCTGCATAGTCAAGGAGAGGCAAGAGGAGAGACTGTGCAAGAGATTTTTTTGTGTCCATAGGAAGAAATCTTCTGAGTGTTTGCAGAGGGTGAAAACTAGCAAATATTTTACGACTTACCTCGTCCACGTGTGGTTGCCAGGATAAATGTTCATCGATAATTAGACCAAGATCTTTCACTTTTTGCGACAATGGTATGGTGATATCGTTTAGTTTTAAAAGCGGAAGGGATTTTACATTTACTCTGGAGAGCAATTTACGACCTCCAATGAGTATAGCCTGGGATTTCAAAGGGTTGATTAGTAGACCCATCAGCGCACACCATTCACAAATGGCCTGAAGATCAGAGTTCATGATGGCGATCGAGGCATTGATGTTTTCGGGAGAGAAATGATTATATATTTGGACATCATCTGCATACAGATGAGTATGTCCACGAACTTGGTTGGAGATAGGATTTATAAAAATTGAGAAAAGTAGCGGGGACAGAACCGCACCTTGTGGAACTCCAGCTGTTAGATTAACCCATTCGGATGATCGATCGCCTACTTTTATACGCTGTTGTCTGGCTCTGAGATAGGAGCTGAACCAATTAATAACGGTTTGCGAATAGTTGAGAGTTTGTAGCCGTGCAACGAGCAAGTCGAAGTCGACAGAGTTGAAGGCGCTGCTAAAGTCTAAGAGAACGAGCAAAGTAAGTTGTCTCTGCTTTACGTGCGTCGTCGGTTACTTTGACAAGGGCAGAGGTAGTGCTATGACCGGGACGGAAACCGGACTGATAGGGATTAAACATATTGAATTCAGAAAGGTAATCTGATAGCTGAGAGAACACTATATGCTCCAACACTTTTGAGAGAGCAGGGAGAATATTGGCCTGAAATCATTTGGTCGCACAGGATTTGATGTTTTAGGAAGGGGTATAACGTAGGCATTTTTCCAAGGAGCTGGGTACGAACCAAATTCTAATGAGGAGTTTATTATGTGGGTAACGACTGGAAGAATACATTGGATGATACGTTTGAGCATATCTACACTGAGATCATCCGTTCCCACGGCCTTAGATTTAATCCGGTTTAATGTTAGTAAAACCGTTTCAACAGTAGCTGGAACAAAGTGAAATTTACACGGATTGACTGGCACACTAGAATTGGCAATATGGGTGGTAGCACGGGACTTTGCTATATTATCTAGTAGAACCGGTGACTTTGAGAAGTGGTATTAAGAACGTCTATATCTACATTGGGATCTACGGGCCCTTTACATTTACCAATTCCAAGTTGGTTCAGCACTTTCCACATGTTGGTTCAGCACTTTCCACTGTTATACAAAATATCTCTGCTGAAATTGCTGCCATTCGCATCTACATACCTGTGTGAGACAGCTTTCTCCACATTGACCGCTATAAAAACAAAATATCGCTACAGACAATGTAGAACCTGATTTGAGGGTGTCTATTTCTGATAATATATCACCAAGAATTAATATACTGACTGAATGTGTGCAAGCACAAGGTTCAAATTAATTCTTAAACTTACTTACCTAATTTTCTTAGTGAATAAAATGTTAAAATAATTGCTTATGTCATTTAATGCCTTCAGAAATATGTTAAAAGCATATTTTCTCGTTTGCTCTAATATTATTTTCCAAAATAAATAAACTTTCCGATATAATTTACGAAATAAAAACAGCTAGAACATGGAGGAAAATTGAAGTTTACCTTGATCTCGTTACCTGAACCAACCTTTGCATTTGTAAATTTAGTGTTTTTTTCTGGGGTCGCTGAAAACTCTTTTTTTAATTTTGGGGTCGCAACATCAAAAAGGTTGCGGACCGCTGATATAGGGTAAATAAACAATATTAGCGACATTTTACTTATTGTTAGGTAGGGCATCGCGATCACCGCTTTTCATACTACTAAATAAATATTTTAAAAAACATTTAAAAAAAATATTTTTTTTTTTAAACATTTGTTCTCTGTATTTTAGTTTTTCTCATTTTTTTATCAAAAGTTGCTTATCTCGTTGTACTGATTCACCCACTAAAAAAATGCCCGTCCAGTAAAAACACCGGTATAGGTAATTGCTACAGTGTTGGGAAATTATGTAAGTGTATATAGTACCTATAACTATTTTAGTCTTAATATTACACTAAAACTTTAGAAATTAAATTTAATTAGATAGACTATAAATGGGAGATATATTAATACAGTCATAACACTAAAGAGATAATAACAACAAAAAAATAAAATAAAAATCTATGTACCTATTTAATAACGCTGGTTACTAGCGACTTACAGTGCTCCCTCCTCGAGTTCATTAACCATAATGTTACCAGTCTTTTGTAAGGGGCGTCACTTTGAATGATTGCAGACTGGCCTAGTTGCTTGTTAAATATGTTGTGGAGTTTCTTTGCGAGGTATTTGTCTAAATATCGTTCTCATTCTCGGTTTTACATGTCTGTTTTTCTGTCTTGTGTCGTGTCTATGAGCGATAATCGTCGTCTTGCCGTTGTCCTATTGGAGGAGTTCCTTTCTTTAGCACAGTGGCTCTCAAACTTATTTCGTCTACTGCCCACTTTGAAAATCAATTATTTTTCAGCGCCCTCCAATTTTTTTGAAAAACCACAATGACATTCATTACTTTAATTCTAAATCAGACTTTTTGACCAGTGGGAGCTATTAAAACGCAACTTTATAATATTAGGAGTATCTTTTATTCAAATTAAAACAAACATAATCAGTTTTAATTTTAAAACTAACTAATCGAAGTCAACTGAACTCGTCCAGGAAAAGTGATTTGATTGGGTTTTTCGTGTCATTCCGTATGCAGTTATATTTTATTTAAATGCACGATAATACAAATATCATTGTGCATTTAAATAAAATACAACTGAATACGGAATGACACGAAAAACCCAATCAAATCACTTTTCCTGGACGCGTTCAGTTGACTTCGATATCGAAGTCGCGGGGCTTGAAGGGTTAACAAGTTTGTTAATATCAGGTTCGAATTTACTTTATGTTAAAATTATTTTAAACTGTCAAATGTACCTATTTTATGTTAAAATATTGTAGAAATGTCGCAAAAACGCTTAAACAACGCCAGGAAGAGAAAAAGAGCACGGAAAAACCCCGAAATTACAGCTCTAATGGACGAAGGACGGAACCGTGCAATAAACAAAACAATTTTTGTTACAAGTTCTAGCCCGATGCAAAGTTCGTCGTCGGTTGCTTGCGCTTTTAGAGCGAGACGGATGTAAATACTGCCATAATTACGAGTATAATCGCCCGTTGGATTTTAGCGTTGGATTTAAATAAAATATTTTGACTATCTCCAATGTTGGACGGCCGAGGAGCGAGGCTATCGGTTAAAGGATAGCACGCGGTCGGTTGCAGGCTGCCGACGTTCCACATGGCGGCGGCCGTGGAGGTGCTGACGCTGGGCACGTACGGGCGGCTGCCGGCCGTGATCCGCGAGCGGCTGCTGCCCGCGCCGCCGCTGAGCGCGCTGGAGCGGCGCGCCACGCTGCGCGCGCTGGCCGGCGTGGTGCGCCAGCGGCTGACGCACGCGCGGCTGCCGCGCGACGTGCGCAACCTGCGCGTGGAGGACGGGCGCGCCGCCTTCGCCGTGGGCCACCAGTTCAGCGTGGCGCTCACCGTCATGGGCGACTCGCCCAGCCTGCCCTGGCGCCTGCTCGACGTCGCCATACTCATACAGGACAACGAAACTGGGGGTGAGCAAATCTCCGTTTACACCGCTGCCCGACGAAAAGAAGCGTAATGCCTTCGGGGTTCATCTATGTATGCTTTCTGTTTCTTTATTCCACCTTTACTTCTAAACGCTTCTATACGCAAACTTTAGAATCGCTATATCATCCCGAGTGTCAGGGTACCCTTACTTTTCAAATATCAAGTAAGTACTTGTCCAAATGTCAATAAATTAATATAAAAATATCGTGTTTAGTGTCAAATGAAAGGTCTGATTGAGTACGTTCCAGGTACTTACAGAATACATATTTTGTAAAAAAACTGTAATAAAAATACAATTCTTCACTTTCTGTACAAAGTGGTGTTTTTATTTTTTTTTATATATTAGCTTGTTATATATTCTACGTGTTATATATTATATATTTCGTAACGAAACCGTAACATGTAAAATGAAATGCATATCCAAATTTTGTCCCTAAAGAGTGTTTTTTTTTATAATTTATAAAACCCATTCGTCTGCGGTTTTTACAAATATCAATTACAAATAGAGCTAACTACTCTCTCTGATGAAGAAGGCTTTCCACTCTCTGTCAATAGAGGCGTTCATAAAAATCTACAAGGCGTATGTGAGACCCTTCTTGAGCATGGCTATCAGCTCTGATACCCCTATGCCTAGAAAATGTGCAGCAAAGGGCAACCAAAATGCCAGTGGGTCTGAGGAGTGGGAATAATAAAGATCGCTTGGAATTACTTAAATTAATTACTATTAAACAATAAGACAAAGGGGAGACCCAATTAAAACATATTCTTACACATTATTACAATGTAACCGGGCTAATCTCAGTGGCGTGTGCCAACGAGTGTTTGACAATACCCTCCGAACCCCTAATACAGTTTGTGCGGGATGAATGAATGAAAATCTCTTTGTTGCACAATAAAAATAAGGTACAATGGCGGACTTATTGCTACACTACAACAATATCTTCCAGTCAATATCGGGATGACTATAGTCAAAAAACATTTCACTCCAAAACCTTTCTTATAAATCGAGAAAGCTTCAGGTTGGATTCTGGAAGTCAATTTGGTCTCTAAGCAGTCTAAATTCCCCGAAAGTCTCGGATGCTCAGCCGTCCGTCCAGATATAACTCTTGACTCTTTATCTCGGAAGACGGCTCTTTAACTTCAATCCTTGACCACTCTGTGAACCGTAATGCCCCTGCCAGTGTTCAACTGTCATCCTTCCAGGTGGCGGTCTATGAATACTTCTCGGGTGTTTACCCAAAATCTACCCATGTCGACCCGGTTCACAGAGAAAACGCATTCAAAGCAAAGCTCCGTAGGCAGAAGCGGCTACTTCGTCGTCAGCTACGTGAAGCCAAGAAAGCCGGAGATAAGGCCCTCTGCCACAACTTCTCGCGCGCGTACCGCTCTATACTCAAACTGATACAGAGCGTAGCAACGCAAAACAACAAGCGCAAAGAAGTATTTTTCTAGTCCATAGAGGAATCCCGGTTTGACAAAAACCGTTTTAACTACAGTAAAAAGGTTTTGTCTGCCGCTAAGGGCACAATCCAAATCCCGGAAGAAATGGCCACGGAATACTTTTCGACCACTTACGCGGATCCAATGCGGCTCCATACGTTCAACCCTCCTCCGGGCATTAACCTCCGCACCTGCCTACAGTAGCTTTCGTCTCTCAATCCCCATCTCTAGATGATATTTTAAATCAAATAAAAAGGAAGCCGTCGGGCTCTACTCCGGGTCCCGATGGTATACCCTACTTAGTGTATAAAAGTGCCCCTGCCTTCTGCAATATTTAGGATCCATCTTCCGACATATATGGAATAGCGGTGTAGTCCCACAGAATTTCGGCCGAGCGACAGTCATCTTAATTCCGAAGGTCCCAGTTTGCACCGGACCAAAGGACGCTCGGCCCATTGCTCTGACAGATACTGTGGCCAAAATCTTTTTTGGCATAGTCCACATGATGAGCGAATTCATGCACCGGAACGACTACCTTGGAGTGTCAGTACAAAAAGGTTTCATACGTGGCGTCTCAGGCTGCCTCGAGCACAATTCTCTCTTGGCTGCTGCCATTAAGAATTCGAGACAGCACAAACGCCAAATCAATGTATGCTGGCTCGACCTAGAAAATGCCTTTGGGTCAGTTCGGCACAGTCTCCTCCACTTTGCGCTCCGCTGGTACAACTTTCCACCTGTGGTGCGTGACATTGTAGCCTCCTACTACAACTGTCTGACGTTCCATGTCAAAACGCAAGAATGGACTACCCGCTCTATATCATATTCAATTGGACTGTTTCAGGGCTGTTGCCTCTTTCCGACGATATTCAATATCGTTTTCAATATACTGCTGGAAAGCCTGACCCAGTTCGACAAGAAGCGGGGTTACCGTTTTAAAACAGACGGCCAATACACCTCGTCGTCCCTCGCTTTTGCCGACGACTTAACTTTTATCACCAGGAGCCCCAAGCAGCTTTCCCTGCTATTACAGAAAGTGGAGCTGTTCTGCGACTGATCAGGCTGTATAAAAGTGAAGCCCTCCAAATGTTTTGCCTTGGACTCGCTTCATAGACACAAAATTTACGTCCTATGACCCAAAATTTTTCTATAAGGGTTCTATTATCTCCATTATAGACCCAAATAACCAAATCAAATTTCTTGGCAGGAAAATCACCTGCCAGGGAAAAGACCTCTCTGGCGATCATGTTATAGAACATTTCAGTAGTTGCCTGGAAAAGATAGATGCATTGCTAATTTCTGGCCCTCGTAAGACTTGGATCTATGACAACTATCTAACTTCACATTTGTCATGGCCCTTTCTTGTTTACGATTTCACCAAAACCCAACTGTCTCGTCTGGATGCACTGGTGACAGCTAGTTTAAAATCCTGGTTGTCCTTAGCCAAACCAGCTGACCCCTCGACTCTCTTCAGGTCCAAACACAATTTTGGGCTAGCTTTAAAACTGCCCTCTCTGCTCTACGCCAACTCTCGAATAACCAAAAATTCGATTCTAAGCAATTCCAAGGATCCGGCAATATCGAAGCACTTAGTAAGTGGTCGTAGTGAGTCAAATGATCTACAGGCCCGCATAGACTTCCACAAAAAGTTCCTTACTGGAATCATCCAGAATGGCACTGGTCTGGCAGTACAACCATGAGCGATGTGGACTTGAAGAAGTCTCTCTTGCGGGGAGATTCCGACAGCATTAGTATGGCTCACGCTATTGGCCTTCAATGCCAGAATGATTGGACAACAATTGGAGACTTTTGCATTCCTCCTCCAATGCACTGGAAAGTAATGTTGTATGACTGGACGCCAGAGATGCTGAAATTTTATTTAAATGCCTTTCAGCATACACTTCCAGACGCCAGTAACCTCGCTCGTTGGAGTTTTGCCGAGGATAGTTCAAGGACGGTACACTTATTGCCACGACAAAGTCCTTGCTGTTATTCGCGAGGTACTTAGCCTCTCAGTGGCTCGTGCCAACAAGGGTTCCACAGTATCCTCCAAACCCCCAATACAATTTGTGCGGGATGGCTCTAAAGGCAAAAAACATCTCGCTGCAAAACTTTCCTCAATAATCGAGATAGCTTCAGATTGGATTATGGAGGTCGATTCGGTCTCTGAGCAGTATAAATTCCCTGAAAGTCTCGGTTGCACAGCCCTGTGTCCAGATATAACTCTTTACTCTCTATCTCGGAAGATGGTCGTTATCGTAGAATTAACTGTTCCATGGGAACCAATATCCCAAAAGACCATGAGTACAAATTAAATAAATACCATGACCTCGCAAATGCCGTCACCCGGAACGGCTTCACTGTTCACCTTCACGCGGTGGAAGTAGGCGCTCGTGGCCTGCCAGCTAAATCTTTGTTTCACCTTTTTAAAGATCTTGGTCTCTCCAGGAAAATAATCCAACTCCTTTCTAGAAAAATTATCTAAAACTGCGATTTCTGCGTCTCAAATTTTATGACTTCGAAGGGGGAGTGAATGGGTGGTAAGGTGTACGCTCACATGTGGCAAGACAGCTGTCCTAAACCTACCACAGCCGGTCGTTAGTCCGGAATCCACCGTTCACCTTTCAGAAGTGTAATAATTATATATGATGGGCCCGATTTCTGGTCATTGAATTCCATGGCAGCTCCGTTTGTATTTTATTTATTAATTGTTCCGTTCCGCGGGAATCAAATATCCCAAAAGACCACAAGTACAAATTAAATAAATACCACGATCTCGCAAATGCCGTCACCCGGAAGTGCTTCACTGTTCGCCTCAACGAGCTGGAAGTGGGCGCTCGTGGTCTACCGGCCAAATCTCTATTTCATCTAGTGAAAGGAATATATATACAGGGTAATAATGATTTGTCCGTGGTGCAGAGGGCAAGCCGCTGGTGCACGCGCGGCAGCTGGCGTGGCTGAAGGGCGTGGCGCAGGCGCGGCTGGCGGCGGCGGGGCTGGCCTCGGCGCTGGCCGCGCTGCGCTTCTTCTGCCGCGCGCTGGCCCTGGAGCTGCTCTACACGCAGACGCTGCGCCTCTGCCGGCGCCGCCTGGCCGACCACCTGCAGGTGGACGCCTACTCGCCCGGCCGCCGCCTGCAGATCTCCTACTGGAGGTACCTACTCTGCGCGTTCCATCGCCGATTGTCCCCGTGACCGATTTACATTTTCCGCTTATGAAAAGTGGCCAACGAGACGCGCCCGCTCCGCGTCGCGGAAAAGGTTCAAACGCTCGTTTGCTTTCCCGGCCCGGCGACTGACCGAGACGGAAAGTATCGCGAAAAAATCGTCGGGTTTTTCATTGCATTTTTAATTTTCAGATATAATTTGTTTTGAATGTATGTAATATATCAATTGACCTAATCTCGATATATTTTGCAAATGAACTACTAAATATGAAGAGACTTTTTAAAATCTCAAAAAAAATCTCTCAAAAAACTTTTTTTCTTTTAATTAAACGCACGGAATGTGGCTTGTTGTGTACGTTCATATAGGTAGGGCGGTTGAGACCATTTCCAAATTGAAGTCTGTCTGTGTGTGTCTGTGTGTATGTTTGTCAGGCTCCGTGTATTCCTCTACAATAGCGCCCAAACGCTTAATCCGATTGAGCTGAAATTTAGTATGCAGACATAATTTGGTCATGGCAAGAGTTGAAAAAATTGTGGTTAAAATCGATCCACCAGGGAGCGCGCTAGTCATACATCAATCTTGAAATATCGGACTTAAAGACTTGAAATGTGTTACACACATGTCTTATTGAATCGAAACGTCATTGTAAAATGTTGGTTGGAATATCTTATAAACAAGCTGCACAAATAATATTTAATTTACGCCATACAAATGTATGAATTTGAAGTGCTGCGCGGTTGATATTGTAATTTTTAAATAAGCGGCGACGCATGTTTGAAATTTAAATCTTCATCGAGTTGCATTATCTATCGCTAGTTTAATATTCAAATTTTATTGTGTCGTATCGAAATTCGATTTTTACTTTCCCAACCCACCAATTGACGAGGAGGTAAAACATTATGAACGTGTTAAAATTTGGGACGATTGAACCATTTCCAGATGGAAGTCTGTCCGTGCGCGTGCGCGTGGCCCTCGCGGACGGCGGCGGTTTAAACGGCGTACGATGTTTCAGACAGCTGGGCTGCGAGCTGGGCTACCGCGTGATCGTGGAGGCGGAGCGCTGGGGCGGCGAGGGGGAGGGCGACGGGGGCGAGGGCGAGGAGGGCGCGGAGGGCGGGCTGTGCGTGTCGCACGTGCCCGCGCTGCCCGGGCCCGCCTTCGCGCTGCGCGCGCACGCGCCCTCGGCCGAGCGGCTGCTGGCGCACACGGTGCACGCGCGCTCGCGGGCGCGCCTGGCGGACGTGCGCGCGCTGCTGGCCGCGCTGGGCGTGGAGTGCCAGCTGGGCGGCTCGCCGTGCGCGCTGGCCTGCTCGCTGCTGCGGCCCTCGCAGCGCGCCGAGCGGCTGCTGGTGGGCGTGGGGGCCGTGGGCGGCGCGCTGCGCGTGCGCGTGCCGGCGCACCCCGCCGCGCCCGACGCCGACCGCCTGGCCAAGGCGCTGCAGGCCGACGACTCGGCGCGCGTCGCGCAGCTGCTCGCCCGCCTCAGGTGAGCGTCCGTTCCGTCGCCGCTTCCTTAAATTAATGTAACGCCGACGAAGACGACCGCGAGGCGTTACATTTATAAATTATCACCGACCGAAACCCGCAATGACGCGCTGCCCAACATCCATTGGACAAAAATATAACAGCATAAAAGTTAAAGGAAAAAAGAAATGCTATTGAACGATAAAAAAAAAATACACTACTATTTTTAGGGAAACCTTATATTTCATAGTAATTGTTTCTTTTTTAATTTTATATTGTATCATTGCAACACTGACATGCTCATAAATTTTTGGAAAAAATCGATAACAGATATACTGTTAAATGTACTTTTAGGTTATGAATTACTCTTTTAAAGGAAACATTATTATTAGGACAGAAAACAAAGGAATAATCATAAAAAAAACTTTTTAAATATCTACAAATAACCTGCCAGATCGACAGAAATGTGATTTTGTTACAATATGCCGATAAAAAGATGAAAAAAATCATGATGTATTTGTTTGCTTTGTTGCCGAGTAGTAGTTTTTTCTTCAATAGATACTGGTTGGTTGCGAGACGTTGCGAGAAAACTCTTCAGCATTTACCGGCGAGCGCTTCAGATCGTCTTCCAATCCTCTACGGACCGAATCACCCTTTGGCCCAATTGTCACCTCATAGACTCTATGTCACGCTGCACCGACATTCCAATCATGTCTTGGTGAGTTATATATTATTATATCTGACATAATTATACTGTAGCAAAGCTGCATACTCTTTACTCACAGCCTCTACACTGTACGACAGATGTAACGTTAATTGAAGGGTTATGGGGGGAAAACGATCAATATATTTTTTTTGGTGAAAATGAGATACTAATGCCATCTTGTGGTTTACTCAGAAACGAACCAAAGCAGGAATCGATTTTGGAAGAAAAGATCATGGTCTGCCCTTAAATAAAAAGAAGAAAACGTGTGATGGGAAAAACGATCAAGGTCCACTTGGTGACGGTGGACCTTGATCATTCTTTCCCGTCAGGTCCAGGGGTGGGAAACCTCGATGATCCTAAGCCGTTTTGAAGTTTTCAAATTTAGAATCTTAAATATGGCTAATTACACAAAACCCCAGTGCCAATTATTTATTTAAAATATATAATTTTCAGTGAAGATCTATAAAATATAGTATATTATGATGTACTGGGCACACAATGTTGGACAGCTGACCTTAGCATATTACATATATCAGTAAATTTAGCGGCAATGAAATCATGAGACACATTACAGAGTTCAGGCCATATCCCAGTATTTTTCCTCCTTATTCTGCTGTCAAACTCAAGCATTCTTAGGGATATATAGTTTGTACTCACACACAGTATGTACTTTATCGGTTCGGGTATTAAGCTACGGTTTTCGTTTAAACAGTTATTAAAAATACAATGCCTGGATGTGTTACGTGCCCTAGGGTTATCAGGTAATTAGCCATATTTAATAGGATATAACTCAGAAACTGCTCATAATTAAGATCAGTTGTTTTAGTAATAAATGTTCTACATAAAGAGATCTTTACATTGGTATATGATTTACAACTATTAGGAAACTGGGCCCAAAATGCCATTTTTATAATAAATTGAATTACCAAAAATTTCAAATAGTTTTCAAAAATCTCAAAAGATATTGATCGTTTTTTTCCCGTAACCCTTTTATTGTGTTTCTTCGTGAATTACTCAAATCCGTCTGCTAATCCTACCGAAGCAAATGTCAGCATACGGGATGCGAAAGTCCAAGTATTACTGAAGATAAACGCCATATATTTTTTGATAACTTCGCTGAAAGTTTTGGATAATATTACAAATTTACATTATTAAAAATGCTAAATTAAGCTGACTTAGTTTACCGTTCTATACAACCTACCACCTTTGGCCTTGATTCGTGGCATTGAGTCTATAGATGAATGCATCACACACCGCACGAATGAGGGGCTGCGGGATTTGCTGCTGTTCTTGGTGAAGATGTCTTAATGCATCCGAACATAATCCTAACCTCCAAAATTCTTTGGCGGTTCGGATTAAGGTGGAGAATGACTTTCAGCAGTCACTGTTGTCCAAACCATGACAACTGGTCCTTGCTTTCTGACTGTTACTCTTTGTTTGGGTTTCATTATTTGATATCCTCTCTAAGCAAACAGGGTAATTTTGTTTGTTTAGGTACGTACTGTTTAACGATGAAAATTCTTTCATTAGAAAAGATGATGTTTGACAAAGCCTCACTTGCGTGCAACAGTTTCAGTGTCCGAGTGTTGATTCTTGAAAAATTTTGCCTTTCGCACCATTTCCCCGGAAGTTGCTGTATATCTAGGACTGCTATTGTTGCATTTTGCTATACTACTAGTAACACAGTAATGATTGATGGTACGTTACACAAATATTCTGTTAACATTAAGATGCTGCAGTTAGCGAACTATAGTGGAAACTGAATTTCTGCATAATTAAAAGACTGTCGATATTACATTTAAACTCTGTGATCGATATCTTTTTATTTTTTATGTGAGAGCAAAATACATCCAAAAGCATAAAAAGAAATGTATGTAACAACTGACGTTAAAGATCAAATTAGGCCAATGTCATCGTGTATTCCATATCGGAATGTAAATTAAAGTTAGTAACACTCGGTCCCTCGTCGGCCGACTCGACGCCGCCTCGAGGCCAAAGGTGGTTACGTCGAACGATGACATCGGCCATATCAGTTCCGCAGGTCGAAATAAAGCGGGCCCGATTCGAAATTCGGAAAAGTCGGCTCTGCCCATCGAAGAAGACGGCCGAGCGAGAAGAGGCCGTGCAGGGGAACAAAGTCGGCGCAACGGTTGAGATTCCATCGTGTATTTAAATAAATGCTAGCCGATAAAGGATATTTGTCACCGGTCAAAGCGTCGATTTGGCGGAAAGCTCGCGGCAGTAGCGGGTAGCGCTGACTGCTACCGCCGTAACAGTGTGTAGAGTATATTCCTTTCGTGCGGCAGGTGGTGGAGATGCTGGAGAAGCGCGAGGAGGCGGAGGGGGAGGAGGGGCCGGGGGGGTCGGGGGGGGCGCGCGTGGAGCTGCGCTTCCACCTGGCCGGCGTGCGGCGCTGCGGGCCCGAGGAGGCGGAGGCGGCGGCCGAGGAGGCGCCGCGCGGGGGGCCGCCCCCCGCGCCCGGGCCCCCCGCCGGCCCCCGCCGCGCCTTCCTGCGCGTGGCCTCGCTCGTGGAGCTGGACGCCGCCGCGCTGGCGGGCGGAGGGCCCCCGACGCCGCTGCCCGACATAGGTGAGACCCCTTGCGGATGCCACCCCTCCCCCGCCTCTTCTCCTGAACGCCGGTGGGGGGGGGGGGGGTTAGTAAATATGTAGATATACGAAGTTAGAAGTCAACGACACTCCTGGCTAAAAAGTCGCAACGAGGATCGATAGAATTATCCTGGTGCGGTTGTCTGCAAAATAAAGATTGCACTCATGACCGCTAACTGTGCGATACCTATACGAAAAATCCCAATTTAAATATTTCGAATATCGTTTGTATATCATTTTTTAGCTCCCGGCAAACGGAAGCTCGGGGGAGCCGGTCCCAGCGCCTTTGCCAGCAGTGCCAGCGGCCGCGGAGGCTCCATTTCCCGGCAGCCGGCCTATTTTCTGCCCGAGTTGGCGCACGTGGTGGCGGCCGTCGATGAACGAGTGCCATTCGTCTATCTAGCGCAAGAAGTAAGTAACGTTATGAGACTCGTTCGAAAGCTTGCCAAAAGAGTGCAAAATAGCTCGTCTGACAAAAAGTCTAAATACCCTTTTGGACCCGAGCCTGATCCAGAGAATTAAAAAAAATCGGTTGTGTCACCCCGAGACTTTCTCGGCGAGTAGGCGAGGACTGATTGCATCTGAATATTAATTTCATAAATAACATTGACGAGGACCTTCTCTCGGCCGGCGGTCGAACCCGGCTGGGTCCCATTTCGACGTCTCAGCCGGTTCAGTGTAATATTTGATAAAAATATATGGCGGAATTTAAACATTATTAGTGCAGCTTGTCTATGAGATATTTCAACCAAAATTTCACAATGTGATTTTGGCCCAACAAGGCGTCTGTGTACCGTAAAGTATAAGTTTAATTGTTATATGATTAGTGCGCTTCCTAATGGACCAATCTTCTAACGACAATCTTCTCAACTCTTGTAATGACCAAATGATGCCTGCATACCAAATTTCAGCTCAATCGGTTTGAGCATTTGGGCGCTATCACAATACACACAGACAGACAGATTTCATTGTAGAAATGGTCTTAATCGTCTCAGGGGGCTAAAAATAGATATTTCCGTCTTCATCTCGTTTTTTTTTGGGTGGCCCGGGAAATTAAAAATAAAAACGAAGATGTGTTTTTATTTTTAAAATGTCTGTTAGAGGCTTTGAGTTATTTTTCATTATAGCTATCTTCGCGCGGTGTCCATCATGGCGGGGTACAGAGCGGTCCAGGCGGTTGCGGCTTACAGTTACAACTGAGTCTCCTTCCCGCTCCTCCCGGGCCGGCCAGTACAGCACTCAGACGAAGACTATTAGCCGCGACGATCCGTCTCGCGCTCAGGAATCAGACTCGACTTTGGACGGCTGAGTTGCTCTTCTACCAGTCGCCTTTGCTCACTAATCACCCTAAGGAACAAGGTAACATGCATTTGTGTTTAACCAGGAGGAGCTGTTTTGCTGTTTCCACAGTTTGGTTCAAAGCTTGGCACAGTTAATCAAATTATTAACTTTGTTAATCCATTAGCTAGAAAGTTAACTTTTTTAAGACTTTTCTTAATACGATTAGTTAATTAAATACATATGTCATACAAAGTTAATGTTAAAACATCAAAATTGTTAAGCTATTAATATACTGGTTCAATAATCCTTTAGGAGTGTCAGATGATGAAAACTCAGTTTTTCACAGAATATATACTCGGCCTTTTTAAGCCGAGTATACATTCTCGAGTATAATTATTATTGAGCCCTTTTGGGCTCCGCAAACCGCTGCAGGCCCTAACTAATAGTACAAGACTGTTTCAAATAAAATCGAATTACATTTATTGTCTTCGAAAACTTTTACATAGTTATTTAGACACAATACTTAGTATACAGCCGCTTAGTATTAAAATAACTTTAAAATGGATGCCAAATATTTCTCAAGAGACTCACCACACAATTGATAGTAGTTCATCTTGCACGTTATTTGTATGGTTTTTTTTTTTCAGATTTTCATGATTGTTTCTTTGGTTTTCTGTCCTAATAATAATGTTTTTTCAAAGAATTATTCATAACCTATAAAGAAATTTGACAGTTCGCTATCATAAAATTTTTCAACACATATGTCAGTGTGGCGATAAAAAAAAATAAAATCACAAATTTATTACTAAATTTTAAATAAGCAATAAAACAATGCAGAAAATAGTTAAATTTCATTTCAGATTACAATGAAATATTTGCGATTTCCCTACACAGGCGACCCTTTAGAACTCTTTTATTAGGCGACGTACAGTTTTGTTATTTCTCATTGTTACTAGGTCACCGTCGCTGCGTCTATTTGCAATATGAGATGAGTCCGGAGAGTCCAGGCAGTACAAGTGGAACTGGCAGCGCTGCCAGGACTGCAGAAGCTTTCTTAGCCGACTGGGCAGCAATCGTCCATCTCCACTCTCTAGTCTATGATTACATGCAAAGGTCTCAAGCAGGTAATAAATCATCGTTTGGACAAGAGGAGAGTAGTACCTATCTAACAATTTGGCAGTAGCAGCTAATACTTTGGAATACAATAGAGAAAGAAAATCACAAACACAAGTAAATCTTACCATGCGATGATTATCTGAAAATGCTCCCTGTACACTTTTTTAAGAAGGGGTTTCTGATAAAACCTAAAGGAAAATACTAAATTCATGTGGGTTAAAAATATGCTAGGAATACCTACTTTCATCTATTTACAGGGTACCTAGTTCCTTGCTTGAAGCCAAATATTATTTTAAGGATTATCCGGTAGGCATTCAAACATTTTGGGCCAGTGTTACTGTATTTAATGTAATTAACACAATTAAATACAGTAAATTGCCAGTGTTGCTGTATTTAATGTAATTAACATACATAAAATACAGTAAATTGCCAGTGTTATTGTATTTAATGTAATATACATTAAATACAGTAATTTACCAGTGTTACTGTATTAAATGTAATTAACATACATTAAATACAGCAAATTGTTAGTGTTATTGTATTTAATCTAATTAACATACATTGAATACAGTAAATTTCCAGTGTTACTGTATTTAATATAATTAACATACATTTAATACAGTAAATTGCTAGTGGTACTGTATTTAATGTAATTAACATACATAAAATACAGTAAATTGCCAGTGTTAATATATTTATTGTATTTAATGCAAATAACATACATTAAATGCAGTAAATTGCCAGTGTTAATATATTTAATGTAATTAACATACATTAAATGTACTAAATTACCAGTGTTACTTTGTTTAATGTAACAGTGTTACTGTATTTAATGTATTTAGCTAATGTCCATAACGATTAGCTAAATACAGTCGATAAAAAAAAAATTGTCCGCTTACCACAAGAAACACCTCCCAAGTGGTATGAGTGTCAAGAATTGGCAACCGCTGCTCTATAATAGGTTCACTCGTATTAGTTTACAACTCTCAATATGCAACTATTGGAATATACTCCTTATAAGTTGGGTTGAGCGAGTCAGGAATGAGGATGCCCTAGAGCGTTTGAGCCTTGATGATTGAGTTTTTTTCAGAACGGGAGTCTGCATGTGCCGGCGGAGGTATTCAGATTCGCAGCTATTGCTACCGACAGTTGGTTCTCGGAGTAGGACCAGGGGGGAACGCTACTTGCACTCTCGGATGGCAAGGCGGCCGCTATAGGCTGACGTTAGCCGCGAGAGCACCAGCTCTCAATGCACATCACATCATTCATCATCAGCTCGAACAGCATCTTAATTGGTGAGTATCTTCGTTTTTTTTTACGATTTTCATGCTCCACAGATACAGAAAACAGGTAGAAAACGAAGGAGCATCGGTCCCGTAAAAGGTGTGCAAACGGTTGTTGATTTCGGTCAATGCTTTCCCCTCTTTTGTCGAGGATTCAATCACTGCTAAAAAAATGTTAATATTATAAATAGGATAGAAAACGAATTTACCGCGTGAAATTTGTAGCACCCGACGTTTCGGTGACGTTGCAGCCGTAAAAGGTGTGCAAAGGGTTATTGATTTCGGTCAATGCTTTCCTCTCTTTTGTCGAGGATTCAATCACTGCTAAAAAAATGTTAATATTATAAATAGGATAGAAAACGAATTTACCGCGTGAAATTTGTAGCACCCGACGTTTCTGTGACGTTGCAGTCGCCGTTGTCCAGTCCACCCTGGACAATGGCGGCTGCAACGTCACCGAAACGTCGGGTGCTACAAATTTCACGCGGTAAATTCGTTTTCTATCCTATTTATAATGTCAAACAACCGCGATAGTCTTCGATTTTATAATGTTAACCCGCTCACTCCGTAACATCCGATTGGGGACATTTATGTCGGCCGCCTAAACACCGAAACGTCCGATACCGGACAAAGCGCTCGCCGCTGCGAAAAATGCAATTTACGATTCGAAACGTCGTACTATATGCTTTCTGAGCGCGCAACGATATGGCCAAAATATCTTTAATTCAAGATTTCTGTGTGGCAATATCGAACGGCGATTTAAAAAGTGAGCATAGACGTCAAAACGGCAGTCTCCATCGGCCACCGCCGCGGCCGCGTATAGTTTCGCGAAATGGTTGATAAAAACAGTGTTTTGTGCAGTGTTTTGTGCCATTTACTAGAGAACAGTGAGTAATTTGCATTTTTAAGTAGTTTAGGCATGAGGATTAGTCAATTGAGATAGTCCATTTGCTGTTTTTCACGAATTTTTAAAGAAAACACTTCGGCGACAACAAACGGCTCGCGAAAAAATGGTTGTTATTATTTTGTAATGTTTATGAAATATCCCGATATATTGCGAAATATGACGTAATGTCGCTTTAATTTACTAACAAAATAAGTATTGCTTCATTTACATCCTAAGTTATCACATAATTAGGCGTATTTTGAAAATTATATCTTGTTTTGTAAAATGAATCGCGCAAAGAAACTTGTTTTGATAATTACTATGAGAGAATAAAGTGCGATTTTCCATAGTTTTTCGATGAAATGTGACTCTTTGGAGTATAGTAATTAGTTATTAGACATATAATAAGTCTATGATAAGACAATATAATTGAAAAAATCTAACGAATTTTATATTATGAGCATTCAAAGTTTATTATTAAGTTCGGACGCGGAAACTCTCAAAACTTTAGATTTTTCTATAATATCAGACAAAGCTCAAAGTTCTGGTGTGATTTCTAAGAAGTGTGATGTAGTAATAAAGTTATTTTGAAAGAATTTCATATAAAAAAATACCATAAGTAGTCACAAATTAAAAATATTTTTTTTTTTTTTACGAGAATACATAAAATTTTTCTTGGCTGAATAAATAAATATTTTTGTAGGCAAATAAGTAAAAAAAAAATATCGTTTTGGTAAAGCATTTAATAAAGAACATAACTGTATTTACAATTTTTGCATATTTTACGTATTTTGTGACAAAAAAATCGAAATGATTTTATAGGCGAGTTTTTTCAGTTTGCCAATTTTGTAATATTTATTCATTATTATCTTAATTGTTTTACGAGATAAGGTTATAATGTTTTATATGTCAAATTTCAATGCGATCATTTTTCTCTTTATCTTTTTTAAACCCTCACGTTGCGAGGTAAAAAGTCACCTATCACTTTTGCGCGCGACATATTCGCGCAAAAAATCGACGCGAGTCAACGGCCTTGAGAAAAACGATCATAACTTATAAACCACTAATCGGATTAAAAAAAGATAAAGAGAAAAATGATCGCATTGAAATTTGACATATAAAACATTATAACCTTATCTCGTAAAACAATTAGGATAATAATGAATAAATATTACAAAATTGGCAAACTGAAAAAACTCGCCTATAAAATCATTTCGATTTTTTTGTAAATACAGTTTTTGTAAATATCAAAAATTGTAAATACAGTTATGTTCTCTATTAAATGCTTTACCAAAACGATATTTTTTTTTACTTATTTGCATACAAAAATACGGAAAAAATATTTATTTATTCAGCCAAGAAAAATTGTATGTATTCTCGTAAAAAAAAATTTTTTTAATTTTTAATTTGTGACTACTTATGGTATTTTTTTATATGAAATTCTTTCAAAATAACTTTATTACTACATCACTTCTTCTTAGAAATCACACCAGAACTTTGAGCTTTGTCTGATATTATAGAAAAATCTAAAGTTTTGAGAGTTTCCGCGTCTGAACCTAATAATAAACTTTGAATGCCCATAATATAAAATTCGTTAGATTTTTTCAATTATATTGTCTTATCATAGACTTATTATATGTCTAATAACTAATTACTATACTCCAAAGAGTCACATTTCATCGAAAAACTATGGAAAATCGCACTTTTTTCTCTCATAGTAATTATCAAAACAAGTTTCATTTTCGCGAGCAATATTAGAACACAACATATAATGTTCAAAATACGCCTAATTATGTGATAACTTAGGATGTAAATGAAGCAATACCTATTTTATTAGTAAATTAAAGCGACATTACGTCATGTTTCGCGATATAACGGGATATTTCAAAAACATTACAAAATAAACACGGCCATTGTTTTCGCGAGCCTTGGTTTGTTGACAAAGTGTTTTCTTCGAAAATTCGTGAAAAACAGCAAATGGATTGTCGAAATTATATAATCCTACTGGCTAATCTACTTAAAAAGGGAAATACTCACTTTTATCCGGTATAAACTGCACTTATATCCAGAAAACACTTCACAACACAATCACTTCGGCGAACATCGCGCGCGCCGCCGCCATGGCCGATCTGCGACTGTCGTCAGAAATGAGGTCACCGATTTTGTAAGGGATGTAGTAATTCATATTTCTAACATCGCATGCGGCAATCGAGCAATTTCATAGTGTTGCATATTTGGCTATATTATGGCATCATTCGATAGAATATACAATCACATTTCGAAATTTAAACGACATTTTCTTGAGCGGCGAGCGCGATATCCCGTATGGGATAGTTTGGATTTCAGCCGGCCGCCATACATATCCCGCAAGGGATGTTAAGTGCCGAGCGGGTTAAATCCGTTTAGTGGTTTATAAGTTATGATCGTTTTTCTCAAGGCCGTTGACTCGCGTCGATTTTTTGCCCGAATATGTCGCGCGCAAAAGTGATAGGTGAGTTTTTACTTCGCGAGAGGAGGGGTTAATATTGTTTATCACTAGCTTTACAAGATCTGATCTGGACGTATTAGCAACGCTGCCTGTCTACAATAAATATTATCAATAATAATAATCTGCAATTATAAATGGTTTCAAATTCCAGGCATCATTGTTTATTCCCAGGTTCAAAGATCTACTACAGCTGATGGTCGTGCTTCGAGAGACTTATGCTCCGCTGGTGGCTCTTAGCAAGCTACCTACCACTCCGCAACTGGGCTTGCAGCACGCTCGACCCCATCTACCTACTCCCACCTTCACTCTTATACCGCACTCATGGAGAAAGGTACATACTTACGAAATTTTCTTTAATAATAATGTTGACAGAAAATCTAAATTTCCCCATTACGCTCGGAGGTTTGCAGAAGGATCCTCTTAAAAAAAGAAAACATTCCTGTTTCATAACCAATTGAGCTATTTTTAAAACTTGTTATATCATAAATAAACAAGTTAATAGTAAATAATTTTACTACGTATCTTTTCGAATTACTAACTACTTCAAATATTAGGCTTCTATTTTGATTATTTATATTTATAGTTTGACAATCTAGTAGTTAATTCTTGACTACCTATGTATGTTCAGTAAAGAGTAGTAACGAGACTTACTACCTAACCCAATTATTTTGACACGTCCGAGAGCGGTCTTTAGCTGTCAATTGGACACAACGAAAATGTAATGTAAACAAAATTACTGACAGTGATATACAAATTCGAAATATGCATTTATTGTTTCTAATGTCACGGTTTTATAGCTGTCATTCAATTTTCGTGTTAGTGCATGTGTGATTCACAGAAATATTCATGATAGACAGCAAATTCATGATCCTATGCTGATTGAATCACTTTTGAGAATGTTCATAAATGCGCATAAATCCGGCTATCTACAAAAAAAAAAAAAACTTTTATTTTTATTTTTAGTAATATTTGATTTAAATTATGGTACAAATAGTTTTCATACTAACCACTTGTATAAAGGACATCCTTTTTTTTTTTTTTTTCATTATAAAGTAACGATTTCGAAACAGGTTTTGGTTTTATTCCAATTTTAGGATTTTTCCTAATACATCCTTAATAATCCCTTTAACCGGTCGGATGCCTCCGTTTGACAGATCACATGACTAACAAGATTAATTACTAGGTAACAAGAGGGAATTCTTGAAAAAACAATATTGTTAGTATTTATTTACAACATCGACCAAAAAGTTGCATCGCAGTTTTTTGCACACGAAGGCTGGCCTCCGACCGGTTAAGACAACACACACGCTCAAATTTATATTTGCCTTTAAGCATACAGTTGCTTTAAATCATATCTGATTCATTAACAGGAGGACAGCGACAAGTCACTTTTTATGAATCATAATGATTCATTGGACAGTGAATGTGTTAACCTTTTTCAAAATGAGTATATTTTTTGATAATTTCAAGTTGTTTTTATGACATTTATTTGTCATTAAATTATCTACCGATTTACAGTAAAAACGGAGGCATGACATACTTAAAGGATGAGTGAATAGTATCCATAGGGATACTATCCACTCGGCAGCAATAGGGCTTGGAGTATACGAATCTTAGAAAACAATTTTGTACTTTTTCTACTACAGTAGAACTCCAATTAACCATATCAATTAGGACCAGAACCCATTCGTATATTCAAAAATTTGGATTATTGTTTTTTTTTTCAGAAAAAGGGTCTATTTTAATTAATTACTGTATGTGGAGTTACTGTAATGGAAGAAAAAAACTATTTTTAAAGAATAAAACTTTTTAATTAATTCAATGAAAACGGCAACACAAAGGGTTTCTCGTAGAAAGTTGCCGCAGAAATCACAACTTTTAATTTTTCTCCTTTCAGTTTAATTGTTCGTTTCCGGATAAGTCGGATAAGTCGGAGTTTGGATAGTCGGAGTTCGAATAATTAGAGTTCTATTGTATTAGCGTATATTTTAGCTCCTTGTGGGGGTTCCGAATGGTGGCATTGACCTCTATTCTGCTCCTCAGTATTGATCCGTATAGCAATCTCATCATGTAGCCAACGCTGAACTGCTTCAGGTTGGGAATCACAAACCCCAGCAGCCAAAATGATGAGTTCGCAAGCGCTTCCACATTATAATGATGATAATTGGCTTATGATGACATATAATGACAAAATTGGGGCTGATTTATTTCTTGTTCCTTTATTTTTAGATACGTGTATCCTACGCTGGGTCCTACTGTCTCGAAATCGGAATAAGAGGCGGTGGAATGGTAGCAATTAGAGACGGAGCTTACTCTAGATTTGACCGGAGTCCTGTTGAGGAATTCACCCCAACTCAAAGTCTAAGGGTGAGTCCTTTATTAACCTTTATTTTTTTATTTGTGTTATGAAAATTTGTGTGTCAATATCAAGGCGGACAATTGGCACCAAAGTCAAAATTGAGTTAGAAGCGAATTCTAATAAAACTATTTGTGTTCTTTTCAATAGTGACGTCCATTCCTTTCAAAACCAGACAGCAATACAACCTTTTCTACACTGAGAGTCTGTACTGGTTTCAAAAACGTACACCTACCCAGGAGTTTGGATTCAAACTCTGTATTTTTGGATATGTCAGGATGAAATTGAAAAATCTATTTATCAAAAGAAATTGATAATGGGTCCCTCACAATATTATTCCTTGAGTATTAAACAAAATAAAGATAAGATAAAACTAGTAAAATATTAAATGCGCACTTCACCGAAAAACTCATTGTTCTCTAATCAGTAAATGACAGATGTCCCCCCTTTGATTTTGAGGTACTCATTAAAAATACCATGACCATCTCAGAATTTAGGTTAGATCGCTGCGCACCGCGCACGACACTGAATACCTTCGACTATCCATTCACCATTTAAGTCGAGGAAGGACATTGCTAATGTATAAATGCGACAAAATGCTATCCACGACTACAGAAGCCGAGATTTTGATGGATAATATATTGTGTTTCTGTCAATAGAGGTGGCTGTCAATAGATGGTGTTTCTGTCAATAGAGGTGTTTGTTTATAAAGATCTACAAGGCATACTTGAGACCTATTCTTGAGTATGGCAATCAGCTTATGCACAGATGTAGATGTCCTAGAAAAGGTGCAGCAAAGGGCAATTAAAATGCCAGTGGACCTAAAGAATTATTTGGAATTACTTGGACTGACTACTCTCAAATAAAGAAGATAAAGGGGGATCGGATTGAGACATATACAATTCTCACAAATTATTACGATGTACCTGGGCAAATTCAACGTCAACACAAATCTTCAAGGTCACACTAATCCTCTTAATAACGTTCCGCAAAATAGAGTGCTATACATGTGGATTAAACTACAATTTGAAGTGATTAATTAGTGCAAGCTCTGTCAAACAATTTAAAAACAGATTCAATTTGTACCTAAATATTTGTTAATAGTGTTTATGACTAGCTTTACAAGATCTGATCTGGATGTATCAGCAAAGCTGCAAATTGCAGTTTTTATTTTTAAATCTATTATGGATGGATTGATATTAATCCATCATTATTAAGGACAGATCACCATCTTTCCAACAAATTTTGAATCTCCTTTAAGAACTCCAGGGACCGTGAAGCAAAATGTAACTCAAGGTGCCTCCTCACATCTTTTAGAGAAATGAAAGTTTTACTTTGTAATAAATGCTCTAGAAATCTGAATAAATTATATTCAGACAGAGCAATATTTTTTGTGTACGGCAGGTGTTGTAAAACTTCCCATTGCAATTCTTTGATTTTTTCGCGGATGAGTTTCGCTGAATGTGGCCGGGCATTGTTATGTTGCCGTATTACACATGTGGACTAAAGATGCACTCTTTTTCAACAGTTCTGTAAACAGCCGTTGTAATTGTTGACAATACAACTCAGGAGCATCTGTTTCTATAGGTTTTAACAACTCAGAGTGAAGTATGCCACTGCAGTCACACCAAATACACAGTAACATTTTTCTTATAGATAAACTTAGTATAGGGGTTGGTACTGGGGTTTGATTTCCAGAAAGCTGTGGTTTTGAACGATTAGTGGTAAGCTAAAGGATCATTTATAATATCCGGTGATGATTTTGCTCAAAAATTGGTCTCTACGAAATCTGGATAGCAAAGAATTGCAAATAGATCGATGAATTTCCTTGTAGGCCTCGAATAATGTACAAATATTCCTTGCATATGTACTTTTCCAATTCGATGTAGGTACTTTGTATAGTTGACCTTGTGGACCCAAGGCATCTTGATAATTCTTGTGTACTTGATCTCGGATCAGATTCCACTACTGATTTTTAAGCGTCATTTTCAAAATCAACTGGTCATCCATTTCGAGGCCTGTCAGAGAGGTCATAATCACAAGCAGCAAATCTCCTGAACCAACACTTGATGACCTTCAATACATCTCCATAAATACCACAAATTTTCTTTGCCCAAGTCCCAAATAAAAACGAAAAAGTGTGAAATAACGAATATGATCGTCGGTAAGTAACAATGCTGCCATTTTATTACAGGTCTGTAAAAAAAACATATCCTCAGAATATTTCGATCACAGGCTGCTCTACTGGATACTGTAAATAAATATGTGGTTTCTCTTCAATGATCAGTACAGAACTAAAGGCAAAAAAAGTTCTATCCAAATAATTGATTACTTATGGGTATCCCTAATATCTCTGTAAATACTCATGTTTTTACGGGGTCCCGGGAGCCTGGTTTGGATTGCCAAAAGAAACATGTTTTTATGATTATTTTATGTCAAATTTAAAGTTAAAATCTATTCATGAGTCTTTTACCCCTGGAATAGCTGATTAGTCTCTGATTGCTGCAAGTTTCAAACTTTTAACACATTTTTCTCAAAACCATATTTTTCAGTTTGCTTCAGTGATAAAAAAATACTTCTCGACGGGTCGAGTCGCTCAAAAAAATTTTTAAGATTAATTCTCTGCTATATAAACTTAAAAAAAAACAGAAAAAAATGTTTTTATATATATTTTTTTTACTAGTTAAAATCAAAATATTTGGGTAAAATCGATTTTATTTCTTTAAATCCTTGAAAAATTATAAAAATGATAAGTTTTAGTTATTTTTATACTTCATCTACAAAATACATTTGTAACAATTAATATCTTACTTTATTGTTTTTGTTTCAGCCAAAATTATTGTAAGCAGATATGTCATTTCTGCAGCGATCGTTATAATTCAACTTCTCAAAAATAGTCTTTTTGCTATTACATTTTTTAAATCTTTCAAATGTTAATCAAAATGATATAAAAGATTCATGAATATATTTTAACTCAAAGAATCGTGACAATCATGTTTTTTTGGTCTTCTAAACTATGCTTCCCCCCTTAAGCACTGAAGAACGAGGGTAGATAATACGCCTGACATGAACAGTATTGTGTGATATTATAGCACCATGAAAGCAAACAAATAATGAATATAAACGTTTTAGGCTTTCTTGTCACGATATGTCGATGAGAGCGGACGCTGTGGCGCAGCCGGACTTAGCGAAGATGACAATCCACCATCGCCTGTCTCTCCTCCGTTATCAGGTAAAGCTTAATCTCATCTACCTTTTTAAGAGCGTACTTTAAGCCGGGTCTCCTGTGCGTGTCTTTTCGAAACAATACACAAAAACAATTGTTTTCATATACAAGCTGTCTCCTATTTGTGTACATAACAAAATGAGTTCCGACGAGGAAGACGTACTTTCAGTTTTAGCTATAGATACTTTCAGATTTAGTTATAGATTTAATATCGGCGAGAAGAAGAGTCGGACCGTGTTTACGACCTCGAAATGTTGACATTTACCAAACTATGAGATCAACCCATCAATAAAGCTATTCAATAGCGTCATGTTTCTTTTTTTATTCCCTGTATTCTCGGCGCTGTGTCCCAGATAACGGTCTCTCTCTGATTAAGATAGACAGTATAGATTAGTGATGCCACAAATAGTGATTTGGCCGAATACCGAATATTCGGCCACGCTATTGGCCGAAGCGCCGAATATTCGGCTGCCGAATGTTTGCCGTAAGATGTGTGCGTGGCGTTTGACAGGTTATGACCTGTCTCATTGATTGCCACTTTTCTTGACCCGCTTTTTAAAACTAGTTTCCTGGGATTGGTTCAAACGGAAAGAGCAAGACAAAAACATCTTTTAGAAGCTCTGAAAATGAGTTGTGATGAGTCTAGTAGTATTGAATCTGATGGTAATTCTTCTCCACTTTGTAAGAAAAGAAAAACCAATGAAAATGATAAAATGATTGAAATACAGGACAGTTTCTAGAACTGTTTGAGGAAGTTGCTACAAATAATATGCAAAATTATGAGGGTGTGGGGAAAAGTTTGTAACGGGCCACCCCTCACTAGACTCCAAGTTGTTTGGTGTGAGGAGGTGGTGTCAACTTGTGGGTTATCTCCCGATTGAAAGTCGATTGAATGTATATCAGAAGGTATTTATTGTATCAGAAGGAATTTATAGTGATTTATATTGCCAGTTTGTTAACGCTTCCCGAATATGCCAGGGGTTGACGCGAATGCGGTGGCTATCTGAAGTTACGAGGGTGCATGGATAAGGATTATAGTTTGTGCTCAGAGTATCTTGTACTCGACACGGCTCGAGTCTGTAGGAGTTCAGACTGAGGCTTGCTCGTCTCGATATGAGGAAGGAAGGAAGAGGTACCCAAAATGATCGGACCCGTTGACCCAACTCGTGAGAGTAGTACCGGGTTGATTCCGCCGCTGTCTTGGGGGAAGTGATCATTCGAGAAATAATACCCTGGTGCTATTTTTGCCGCCTTATAAAGGCCGAAAAATGACGCAATGCAAAATATTCCGAGTAAAATTGTTGTTCAATGTAACTGACTTGACAAAGTAGTTAAAATTCGAGCTAATTCAGCACTGCACGAGGTGGAACAATGGCTGTATTGACGTCAGTGCATTTCACTGGAATTCAATGCATTTGTTGACTGGCATGTACGATACTTAGGGATCGTTACAAGTTCTACTGTACATGAGAATGATTTTTATTTGAAAACTGTTCGCCTAGATCGGACGGCAGACCCTTACAAGTGGTGGTCAGCAAATGCAAAGCAATATCCGAGACTGAAAATATCCGCAACGATTTATCTATCATCTCCTGGCAGTAGTGTTTAGAGTGAGAGGCTATTTTCAGAAGCAGGAATTATTTACGAGGAAAAGCGTAATCGTTTACAAACAACCAATGCTAAAAGAAATGTTTTCATTCATCATATCTTCAACCTACCACTAATAGATTTTAAGTATTGATGCAATAATATAATTTTTGATTAAAATAGATAAATATCTGAGTGCATTTTTTTCACAGTATTCGGCCGAATAGTACACAGTATTCGGCCGAATACTGAATATTAAAAAAAGTGGCCGAATAGGCCGAATAGTACACAGTATTCGGCCGAATACTGAATATTAAAAAAAGTGGCCGAATAGGCCGAATAGTACACAGTATTCGGCCGAATACTGAATATTTAAAAAAAAGTGGCCGAATAGGCCGAATATTTGAGGCATCACTAGTTTAGAACATTATCTCTATTTTAATCCATTGTCAATTTTTTGACACAAAGGGTTCACAAGATAATATAACCTCAAAAACCGTGTTGACTGACCGCGGATGCTTGCAGCAGTTGAAAATTAAACAAACCCTTCCCCTCTTCACCCGCACTGTACAATGTTTTCCAAGTGCACCGGGAAACAAAAACAGTATGTTTGCATACACACATGTGTATGGCCACATCTCTTTGTTTTTGTTTATTGTTTCGAAAAAACACGTGCAGGAGACGGGGCTTTAAGTGATCATATATAAAAAAAAAACATTTCACAGTATCGCAAAACTAACAACAGAACAAGAATTACCTACAATTTTTTACAACATTATTATTATTATTTTAGGATTTTAGGATTCACATACATTGTTATTATTTTAGGATCTGGATTACGTTTCTCCGCACCGATGACACCCCCCGCTGGACCGCACACCCCACACTCTCAGCCTCTGACTCCTCACCCGGCTAGTCCCGCTCAGCACAGTCAGGTACTTATCGATGTCAAATTAATTCCGAAGCTTTTGAATTCTTCAATCGGCCTACTGACTTTCTAGGTAATTTTCCATAATTTTGCTGCATGTATTCATGGGAACGTCTGTCCGTCGCGCTGGCTGCTTTTCTACACTCTCAGTCGCCAATCTAGGATTCTTCCGATCGGTCGTTAGGATACCTTCTTATCCAATCTGTTAATTGTAGTTGGCTTTGTTGTTCATTTTGCGATTTCTCTCAGTTCTCGGATTTGGTAATTTCTCTCTAAGCCACCCCCTAATGCTGGATGGGCGGCGTTTGCGTTGCAGGGTCACGGGTCGTTCGGGCTGACGTCGCCGCCGGGCGCGGTGGGCGCGTCGCCGGCCTCGCCGGGCGCCTCGCCGCTGCCCCCCGCGGTGGCCGCCTCGCCGCAGCCCGCGCCCCACGGCTCGCCCTTCGCCGCCTGGCCCGCCTCGCCCAGCCTGCCGCGGCCCTCGCCCGCGCCCGCCTCGCGCCACCACGACCACAAAGGTTAGTATCCGGCGCATCTTCCGCAAAAAAATATTTTTTTTAAATCTACATAAATACGTCGCTTACATGCTGAGCGTTAATATTAGTAAGTTTTTTTTCTCCGATGAATTATTATTATTAATATTACCGACAGCTTTGTCGATACGTCCAGATCGAATCGTGTAAAGCTAAACGATGTTAACAAGGTTTAAGGTACAAATCGAGTCTGTTTTTAAATTGATCGACGGAGCTTGCACTGATCGCTTCGAATGGTAATTAATTCCACACGTCCACCGCTCTATTTTGCAGAATGTTCTCGATAGAATTCGACTTAAATTTTCCCCCGATTTACTTTCTTTGTTGTAACCTCGAAAATTTTTGTCGACGTTGAATTTGTAAATATTTTCTGGCCCGGATACTTTGTAATAATGTGTTAGAATTTGATATGTCTCGATCGGGTTCCCTCTTTGTCTTCATTTTTTGAGAGTAGTCATTCCGAGTAACTCCGGGCGATCTTTATAATTCCTATTCTTCAGGCCCACTGGCATTTTGGTTGCCCTTTGTGCACCTTTTCCAGTATATCTATATCTTTCGCTAAGTAGGGGTTCAATAGCTGATAGCCGTACTCGAGAATAGGCTTTACATATCTTGGTAGATCTTGATAAATCTTGATAAAAACCTCTATTGACAGATGTTGGAAAAGCCTTCCTTATTAGATAAGAGAGTAGAATTTGCTCTTTTAGCAATTGCAAGTATGCGTTTCTCCCATTTGAGATCATTAGTAATTATTATTCCAAGATCTTTTTGTTGTTTGACTGCTTCTAATTGGGCGTTTGCCAGAAAATATTGTTTGTTAGAGTTGCTTTTACCGATAAGAAGTATCTCGGTGTTCAAGATAAACGACCAATCTTCCATCTAGGCTATGATGCTGTCAAGATCCTGCTGAAACTATCCACTAAATAAAATAGGATTGCCGATTTTTTTTGTGTCATCGGCAAAGTAGCTGCTCTGTGATATGATTGAGCCTTGAAGATCCGTAATATACAAGGTGAACTGGACCCAGCACTGCCCCTGGGGGTGCTTCACTGGATACAGTGAAATATTCAGATTTAGAGTCGCCTATTTTCACTTGGAAGGTCCGGCCAGTCTGATATCCAACTTAGAATTTCGAGATGTTCACGTTTTTGCAGAAGTCGTCCTACTCTATCGAAGGCCTTTTTGAAGTCGAGATATATAATATTGGTCGGTCTACCCCCATCTTGGTTCTCAGTCTAGCGGTCGAGACAAAGAAGTAAGTTGGCGACAGTGGAGCGCCCGGGAATGAAACAGTGCTGCTCGTTTGGAACGATTTTACTTTGCGATATAAATGCGCGTAATTTTTCTGCAATGATTCTTTTCATGGATTTGCAAGCAATGCAAGTTAGGCTGATGGGACGGTAATCAGAAGCAGTGCGCTTATCTCGTTTTTTTATAGATGGCGGTTACAGTTGCGCGTTTCCAGTCTGCAGGTAATTTCCCCGATGTGATCGATTGCTGCATAATTATAGTTAGCGGTTTATTCGACCCTCCAGAGTAAAGCCGGTAAATTGTCTGGATCCATGGCGGTTTTGAAGTTTGGCATTTTTAAGGTTTTTTCGACTAAATCTGTGGTAATATTTTAAAATCATCAAAACAATCGTTAACCCCGGTCAGGTCAGTGAGAGGCGGTAACGGTCCATTAGTTTTGTAAACGTAGGCATTATTAAACCGCTTAGTAAAATTTCCGCAATCTCAAGAGTGTCGCTCGCATAGAAGTCAGTCGCTCCGTCGTAGACCGAAGTCGCATCTCGATATATCCATAGAACGATTTAGATCCATCGTCGACGAGGTTTCTTTCAAAGTTTCCTCTGGATCTTCCGATTTCTGAGACGAGTCGGTCGTTAGTCGTTCAATAACGTGGATTTGATGAATTTTCCACCGGAAAGAACCTCTAAAGAAAAGTGGCAGTGGAAGCCGCTGTTTTGTCGCTATTGTTGTCCCACGAATATAATGCAATTTTGGTTGCGGGCAGCGGTGTCTCCGGCGGGGAGCGCCCGCGGCGGCAGCGCGGCGGGCGGCGGCCCGGGCCGGGCGCGGCGGGCGGCTCCCGCGCTGCTGGCGGCCGCCGCGCTGGAGGCGCTGTGTGCCCCCGGGGAGCCGCCCCCCGGCGCGCCCCCCGCGCCCCCCATGGCGCCCCTCGAGCGCTTCCTGGGCGCCGCCCTCATGCGCCGCCACCTGCTCCGATTCCTGCAGCAGGACGAGACCGTGAGTCATCCTTCACTCCCCCTCCCTCTTTTAATCCCCAATTCTCCCTCCAACGCTATATTTTGTACAATTATCAAACGCATGTCAACGACTTATTTCATTATAAAAATGTTAAAACCTATACTATATTATACTTACATACTTTCACATTGTTTCTAATCTACGACACAAATCTGACAGAAATGATCATTTTAACTTCAATAAAAACTAGAAAAATTAATATGAATTTATAACGGCAAACGTTACCGAAACCGCCGCTAAATCGCGCTCAAAAATAGTAATGTTTGAGCAAGCTTTAGCGGAGGTCTGGTACATCGGAGGAATTAAGTGTGTAAACATGAATTGTAGGAAATTTTATCTACTCTAATTTTGTGCTGAATAGTCGTTATCAAAAAATGCTTTATTCGTGAATTAAAAACTAACGAAAAACTAAATCAAATGCATTTTTTTAGCAGTTTTTCGCGATTCCTGAAGCTTACCTCTGACGAGGTTGCATAGTTGAAAATCGGATTCACCATCCAAAAATACTAAAACCGTTGAGAAAAATACTTCTGGATTTTTTTCCTGGAAATGACAAGCTTAGATCTCGTATGCTTGGACTATAGTAGAGTTGGCTGTTTTAGCGATTGCAATTATGTGTTTTTTCCCATATCACAAAGTTTTTGCCTATTTTCCCGTCACTAATTGTTATTCCAAGATTTTTTTGTTGCTTGCCTGCCTCTAATTGGACAGCAAGGATCGACGATCAGTTATGTCATCCTATTTTTTACCTCACTATCGGTGTATAGGAAATGTAGAATTTAAAAAAAAATATGCTTTAAGTTAATAAATAAAATAAATATCAAATAGTCCTGTAAATTAGTAATGATTTTTTTTAATTATCAGCTGTCAGTGGTGCAATGCGCGGAAGCCGGTGTCGTGATGTTCAGGGCTGAAGTAGGCCTAACAGGAAGAGTCGCTCTCCACCCTCAACACATGCAAAGCCTTCATCTTCAGCTTTCTACTCTTCCTGACTCCAAAGACACTTGGAGTCAAGATGAATTACAGGTACGATGCAGCTAAGGCCTAAACTATGAATTTGATATTTTTATATAAATAATAAATACAAACGGAGCTGCCATGGAATTCACCGACCGGAGTCGGGCCCATCATAATACTATTTTTTTTTACACTTCTGGGGGGTGAGCAGTGGATTCCGGACTTACGAACCGGCTGTGGTAGGTTTAGGACAGCTGTCTTGCCACATGTGAGCGTTCACCTTGCCACCCAGTCACTCCCCCTTCGAAGCCATAGAATTTGAGATGCGCAAATCGCAGTTTTAGATAATTTTTCTAAGAAAGAGTTGATTATTTTTCTGGAAAGGCCAAGATCTTTAAAGAGGTGAAATAGAGATTTAGCTGGCAGGCCACGAGCGCCAACTTCCACCGCGTGAAGGTGAACAGTGAAGCCGTTCCGGGTTACGGCATTTGCAAGATCATGGTATTTATTTAATTTGTACTCGTGGTCTTTTGGGATATTTGATTCCCATGGAACAGTTAATTCTACAATAAGAGCCACCTTCCGAGATAGAGAGTAAAGAGTTATATCTGGACGGAGGGCTGTGCATCCGAGACTTTCAGGGAATTTATACTGCTTAGAGACCGAATCAACCTCCAGAATCCAATCTGTAGCTTTCTCGATTATTGAGAAAGGTTTTGTAGTTAAATGTTTTTTGCCTTTAGAGCCATCCTGCACAAACTGTATTGGTGGTTTGGAGGATACTGTCAAACCCTTGTTGGCACGAGCCACTGAGAGACTAATTACCTCGCGAATAACAGCGAGAACTTTGTCATGGCGGTAAGTGTACCGTCCTTGATCTAAGGCCACCTTGCAGCCAGCTAGAATGTGTCTAGCTGTGCAAGGGGTATTGCTACAGAGGGGACAAAAACTATCCTCGGCAAAGCTCCAACGAGCGAGGTTACTGGGGTCTGGAAGTGTATGCTGAAAGGCATTCAAATAAAATTTCAGCATCTCTGGCGTCCAGTCATAGAGCATTACCTTCCAGTGCATTGGAGGCGGAATGCAAAAGTCCCCAATTGTTGTCCAATCATTCTGGCATTGAAGGCCAATAGCATGAGCCATACTCTTGCTGTCGTAATCTCCCCGCAAAAGAGACTTCTTCAAGTCCACGTCGCTCGTGGTTGTACTGCCATACCCCAGACCAGTGCCATTCTGGCTGATTCCAGTAAGGAACTTTTTGTGGAAGTCTACGCGGGCTTGTAGATCATTTGAATCACTACGGCCACTTATTACGTGCTTCGATATTGCCGGATCTTTGGAATTGCACAGAATCGAATTTTTGGTTATTCTGGAGTTGGCGTAGAGCAGAGAGGGCAGTTTAAGCGCTAGCCCAAAATTTTGTTTGGACCTGAAGAGAGGCATATCCGAAGATAATAATTGCTAACTAGAACCAAGTCATCTTTTATAGGTCAGCGGCATTACTCGTTTATCCTCTCGATATCAGCATTGAGCAGTGTGTACTAGCAAGAATAATTATTAAATTAAATTAATATGTATTTATTTGAGTAATTCAAAAATAATTAAAAACAATTTTATCTTAGGAACTATGCACAGAAATATTTTAAACATTGAATAAATAGCAGAAAATGAATACATTGCATAGACCACTGACAACGCCACCTAACTAGGCCGGGACCTGTTCTAAGGTGAACGTTTGTAATAAAGTGGATGATGAGCCAGAGCATGTTAATACACTCCATGCTACATATATTCGTATAGGCAGATTCTTAAATGACAGTTCTGTTAAAGATTATCTTTGAATTTTATTATTATCTTAGAATTTGTATTCTTTTTGACTTATCTTTTATCTATTTTTAGTTTTATTTATAATAATTTTACCTATTTCTGTTATTAATTTGACTATTAAAATTAACTGATTATTTTACCGCAATTATTTTAATAATTTAACCATCTGATCATTGTTTTATATTTATTTAATTTGTATTTTATTAAATCTCATTTCACTTGGAAATGCTAGCACTGGAACCTCCGTCCAGATAATACTCTTAACTCCCTATCTGGGAAGATGGCCTTTATTGTAGAATTCACTGTTCCGTGGGAATCAAATATCCCAAAAGACTATGAGTACAAATTAGATACCATGATCTCACAAATGCCGTCACACGGAAAGGCTTCACCTAAAACTAAAACTAAAACTGAAAAAATTCCGCAGAGTGAATGGGTGGTAAGGTGAACGCTCACATGTGGCAAGACAGCTGTCCTAAACCTACCACAGCCGGTTGTCAGTCCGGACTCCACTGCTCACTCCCCAGAAGTGTAATAATACTATATGATGGGCCCGACTTCGGTCAGTGAATTCCGTGGCAGCTCCGTTTGTATTTATTTTTTTTATTTATTAAAATCACTTATAAAGACAGTTCTTGACAATTGTATATAACTATTAAATCCAGTAGAAAATGAAACTCAAATAAAAATATTTTAGAAGCAATTAACCTATAATGACACAGGGAGCATCGTACGGGGCGCGGAAGAAGTTTCAGATCGGTTTTGACCTTCTTCTGTCTAACGTTGCTCCCCGTTGTCCTCCGTTCAGTATTAGTCTTCGAGTATTATCCATTTCAAACTCGACCATTTTGCCGTCGCTCATAAATTTAGAATGACAATCGGTATTCGTACTGAACTTTTATTTTGGAAATTTTGATCTGCAGAGCGGAAAGTTGCCATAACCGAGAACGGCACCGGAGCGGCGAATCGTCCATTAATGTACGATGGAGGTGTCCTGGATTTAATGAAATGTTTTTTATCTTTTCTCGATGAACGGATTATAGAGTATTCCTACAGTCCGTTCGCGGAGAGACTAGGTCGGGTGCGGTACGGTGGGTGGTTTGCGTTGCAGGTGCTGGAGCGGTTCTTCTGCGAGCGGGTGGCGGCGCCGCCCTTCCGGCCCACGGCGCTGTGGGGCTGGGGCCGCGCCCTGGGCGCGCCCGCGCCCGCCCTGCGCGCCCTGGCCTGCCTCATGCGCCAGGACCTCAACCCGCCGCTGCCCTCGCAGGTACCCCGACCGTGGCTACGTCGGCCGCTTTCTTCTATCCATTTTTTAAATGTCCAATTGGTAAATTGACAATTTTAAACATCGAGAATCAGTGACGAAACAGTGAGACTCAGATAACAGTGACGAAATTGGTACTTTTACCGAGGAACAAAACCTTATGAACTACGACTGAAGAAACTCTGACAAATGTAGAGATCTACTCGTTGCCTACGGGCAACGAGTAGATCTAGAGAAACGTACAAAATGCCTCACATTTACTATAGTGTGGCCTACCATAGTGTGTACTTTAGGAAGGATATAGAATACCTGAAAAGTATTCAAATAACAGTAACGAAATTGGTGCTATCGCTGAGGAACAAACCTTTCGAAGTACGACTGAAGAAACTCCATCTGACAACATTACTTCCATAGGCAGCGAGTAGATCTATAGAAACGTACAAAATGCTTCACGGTTACTATAGTGTGCCTACCTCTAGAACATGTTATATATTATGAACACTAGCAAGCAACTGTGTGGACGCTCAAAGTTGAATAAGACAAGTGCCTTGAAGTTGAAAAAGGCACTCAGCATCGAACCCCAGGAAACACTTTTTGACAATTTTTTTACACTTTTTGACAAATCCTGTTGAGGATGCTCGGAATGCATTGCCAGAGGAAGTGATAAGTGCTGACTCTGTCAACAGCTTTATGAATTAACTTAACATTTTTCCTAGTGCAAAACAATCTTAACCCCTCACGTTGCGAGGTAAAAACACCTATCACTTTTGCGCGCGACATATTCGCGCGCAAAAAATCGACGCGAGTCAACGGCCTTGAGAAAAACGATCATAACTTATAAACCACTAAACGGAATAAAAAAAGATAAAGAGAAAAATGATCGCATTGAAATTTGACATATAAAACATTATAACCTTATCTCGTAAAACAATTAAGATAATAATGAATAAATATTACAAAATTGGCAAACTGAAAAAAACTCGCCTATAAAATCATTTCGATTTTTTTGTAAATACAGTTTTTGTAAATATCAAAAATTGTAAATACAGTTATGTTCTTTATTAAATGCTTTACCAAAACGATATTTTTTTTTTACTTATTTGCATACAAAAATACGGAAAAAATATTTATTTATTCAGCCAAGAAAAATTTTATTTATTCTCGTAAAAAAAAATTTTTTTAATTTTTAATTTGTGACTACTTATGGTATTTTTTTATATGAAATTCTTTCAAAATAACTTTATTACTACATCACTTCTTCTTAGAAATCACACCAGAACTTTGACCTTTGTCTGATATTATAGAAAAATCTAAAGTTTTGAGAGTTTCCGCGTTCGAACCTAATAATAAACTTTGAATGCCCATAATATAAAATTCGTTAGATTTTTTCAATTATATTGTCTTATCATAGACTTATTATATGTCTAATAACTAATTACTATACTCCAAAGAGTCACATTTCATCGAAAAACTATGGAAAATCACACTTTTTTCTCTCATAGTAATTATCAAAACAAGTTTCATTTTCGCGAGCCATATTAGAAAAACAACATATAATGTTCAAAATACGCCTAATTATGTGATAACTTAGGATGTAAATGAAGCAATACCTATTTTATTAGTAAATTAAAGCGACATTACGTCATGTTTCGCGATATATAGGGATATTTCACAAACATTACAAAATAAAAACGGCCATTTTTTCACATTGTTGGCCATTGTTGACAAAGTGTTTTCTTCGAAAATTCGTGAAAAACAGCAAATTGATTGTGGAAATTGAATAATCCTAATGGCTAAACTACTTAAAAAGGGAAATTACTTACTTTTATCCGGTATACACTGCACTTATATCCACAAAACACTTCACAAAACAAACACTTCGCGGAACCTATACGCCGCCGCGGGGGGGCCGATCGACACTGCTGTTTTGACGTCTAATGCTGAGTTTTTAAATCGGCGGTCGATGTTATCGTCGTTGGCCGGCGAATGAAAGATTATTTGGCCATGTCGTCCCGCGGTCAGAAAGCATTAAAGTACGACGATTCGAATCGTAAATTGCATTTTTCGCAGCGGCGAGCGCGATATCCAAAATCGGATGTTACGGATTGTTAGGCGGCCGCCATACATGTCCCCAAATGGATGTTACGTGCTTGAGGGGTTATCAGGTTTAACGCCGAAAACTCCGCACGGATTCAGACGGTTTTTCAATTAGATGCCGGCAACTTCGCGATGACGGTGGAAAACCATGCATGCCGAAAAAACATGCGCACTCCGCACGAATGCCGGCAGCAGACTGACAATTCGAAACTTACCCCCTGCCATCCCCACGCAGAGTTGCCGGCATCTTATTGAAAAACCGTCTCACTCCGCGCGGAGTTTTCGGCATTGAACCTGTTAAAGTTTAAAAACAAGTGTATGTGATATACACGCATCAACCTTACACTGCTAGTGTATAATATAATAATTATTATTCCTAATATTACAGTATGCTATGGTTGAGACGCTGCACAATACACATTTTTTTAATATTGTCTATTTCGGGCATATTTTGTTTCGCAGAAAAAGAGCTTAATCGTATATGCACCTTAACAGTTTCTACAGTAACAAAATTTTATTTTTCTACAGCCCCAGAACTGGCATGTTCAATTGGCATTGAGAGTCCCACCATCTGCGCCTCCGATAGTCCCATCGGCACATCCAGGTGTGCTGCTCGTCAGGAGCAAGATACTCTTCTTCGTAAGTATTTTTCTTCTGTATTCTCGACAACAAAACCATAGTGATTGCTAAATGCCATACTCCGTTTTAGCAGCTAGGATGCTACTAGTAGATGTCACTACAAAATGCTACTAGTAGATGTCACTCATAGTTCCAAATATTGATTAATTTTTCTCTATGTTCAATATGGCCGCGTTCGTGGCGGGGCAGTATGGTAGCACACTATAGATGGCTCTCAAACGCCTATACAGTATCCTATCTCGAAATAAAATAATAATATACAAACGAATTTTGAAATCATGGCTCTTATTATTTTAATATGATTTACATAAAGATGACAATTTTTAATTTGGTATACAGGTTTCAATACGTATAAATACACACTTTGTTCAGATAGACTAATAGATGGCATTCTATCTCTCCGTATTATTTTTGTGATGATCAGCCTATAAATAAATGCGATAGACGGCACTAAATGTTAATATTGTTATATTTGGTTTATTGGGTTTTCATAATCAATCAGTTTTTTATAAAAAAAACCATTCATTAGCAATGTTATTATAGATGGCCAAAAAAATTGCTATTAGTTTCGCCAGAAAATCCTATCAGCGCCACCTACATGTCGCCGGCATAAAAGGGTTAGCAAAACGTACTATAACATTTTGGGGGGATTAACCCCTAGAGCCCCAATTGGCCGATATCGGCCACAACACGATTCAGCGTGGCGGCCCCGTTCTAATTTTATTTTAATTTAATTTGTTTTATTTTATTATGTTTTATTGGAAGTAAGGGCGTGAGTGTAAGCCCGCCGGGTAACACTCCTGGCTATCTCGCGGTTAAGGCGTTGGCCTCTTACGGGTTTGTGGCGGAGCTAGATGGTGGACTGTTTTTGTCCAAGTCTTCTGCGCTCACTTCAGGGAGATAGAACGACTAATCGTTAAAACTTCCTGAGGTGATGGGCTCGCCCGCTGTAGTCGACAACCCTAGTTATAACATTTTGGGAGTTGGCCACGAAGACCTATTCGTTCAGGGTCTGTCATACTCACGGGTCAAAACCCATCCGGCTGCTCCACGCAAAAGGGAGAGCCAAGGTAGGACGCTGGCCTGCGGGCCAGTCTCCCCTAGGAGCCAACCTTCGGGTACTCCTGGACGGTTTGCGCACCGTGCGGCGTCAGTCAATTGATTGTGCACGAGTCTGGGAACAGTAATGTTTTCTATAGAGCGGGGGTGGTTGTTAAGTTAAACTTTTGGCAACTGCTCTTGAAATGACCATTCGGCCACCCGATTCCGGGTGAATAAGCCGGGCAAAGGATGCCGTGGTCCGCGATAGATTCGGTAGACACCGTATCACCGCTTCATAAGGGAGAGGTCTGCGCAAGCGACCTCGATCCTGTAACCAGTCAGGAGGTGGGAGATATCCTGAAGGTTAATTTCAGACGGAGATATCCTTCCAAACTGGTAATCAGGAGGCGAGGCTGCCCGCTGGGTACCTTTCCCGGCGCCTCGCCATAAGGCGTTGGCCTCTGACGGGCAGGTGGCGTAGCTAGACTGAGGATTGTTTTTCTTCCCAAGTCTTCTGCGCTCACCTCACAGGAGATGGAACGATCTAATATCGTTAAAACTTCCTGAGGTGACGGGTTCGCCCGTTGTAGTTGACAGCTCTAGCTATGACATCAAGCAATCTAATAGTCTATATAATGAATGCCGAACCCTATACCAGAAAATATCTCCAAAACATTCTTCTTTTTTTAGCTTTGCATTAGCCGTGGCGAAGTTCAGCTGGTATTACCATTAGTGTACGATGTACAAACTAATGTGACGCAACTAGCAGAGAAAAAGGACAACACGCAACATAATCCCCACCCACACATGCACGCTATATCGCAACATCTCAAAAGGTATTTTTCTATTTTTAATGTTTCATGAAGTAATCGTCCGGTGAGTGAAATCTCTAATACACTAGTCCAGCGGTTCCTGAACTGGGTTCCACAAAACCTATGGGTTTCGTCAGATCTCTATAAGGGTTCCACAAATTTCCCCTCGGCAACTTGTTAAGCAAAATTAACAATCGATGAGCAAACATAAATATATGTGGGCATTTAACAGACCTCATGAAATCGTCGTGACAATGTTTCCCAGACAATAACAAGGACACTGATTGAGTACAACATACAATTGTAAACTAAAATAAACCACCCGAGTTGTCATTTTTTCAAAGTTGAAGTCAAATAGAAAGTTGAAATTGAAAATGAAATTTAAATTTTGAAATACTGTCTTTTGGATTGGACTAAGAGGACCCATCAGTAGCTGAAGAAGCTGTTATGGTTTTACTGCCCTTTTCAACCTACCATATAACGATGTGAAAAAACAATTTATGAGTGTATCGGAAGCCTGTCCAAGAGTTAAATGTTCAACGTTAAACCAAATTTCAACTTCAATTATCAATAGAATATTGAAATAAATTCATGACTAAAATTGTTGCATTTTTTTCTGGTAATAGCCATGACATCACATGACATCCATGACATCCAACAAGTTAGGGCTATTTGTATATACGTTCCTATATATCCTTGCTTTTGTAATTAGGTTATTAAATAATAAAGGATTTTCATTTCCGATTATTATTGTCCACTAAATTCTATACAATATTTGACTGGATTCGGCTTGTGTATCATGACATGACGATATAAAAGCCCTCGTTTAGTTAAATTTCTTCAATACGTGATTATTTTGTTTTAAAGAATCAGCTTCAGCCGCTATAAAGTCTGTGAAAGTGCCATCAGTCACAAAATCCCCTATCAAAGGGTTCTGCGAAACGTAAGTGACTCACTGAGGGTTCCATATTTGAAGAAGTTTGGGAATCACTGCAAATAGTCAACAGCCATTTTGTATCTGGGATGTAATATATCAATCAGTAAATAAAAATAAAATACAAACTTTTTTTTTTTTACACTTCTGTGGGATGAGCGGTGGATTCCGGACTAACGACCGGCTGTGGTAGGTTTAGGACAGCTTTCTTGCCACATGTAAGCGTTCACCTTACCACCCATTCACCCCCTTCGAAGCCATAGAATTGAGATGCGGAAATCGGCATTTGCAAGATATTTATTTCTTTTCTACTCGTGGTCTTTTGGGATATTTGATTCCCAGTTAATTCTCCAATATACCTTCCGAGATAGAGAGTAGAGTTATATCTGGAGGGTGGTCTGTGCATCCGAGACTTTCAGGGAATTTATATTGCTTAGAGACCGAATCAACCTCCAGAATCCAATCTAAAGCTTTCTCGATTATTGAGAAAGGTTTTGTAGTGAAATGTTTTTTGCCTTTAAAGTCATCCCGCACTTGAAAATTTGAGTCGTAAGAGATGAGCAGGTGAATGCTTTAACCAAGACATCCTTACGATGGAACACTGTTATCAAGGTCACTGGAACCCTTTGATGATAAGCAACTACTGCTGGGGTCTAGTTAGAGAGTGATGAAAAGGCAAATAAAAGAAGAGAATCGTTATCACATTTTTCGAATATCAAGGAAGATTAAAGTTGTAAACTAAAAATATGTTGTTAACTAATTTAGACCTTCTATTGGCATTATGTGTAAAATTATAAACGAAAATAATTTTTAAAAAAATCGTGTAAACAAACTACTGGAGAGAACAAGTTGAAACATGTCACACGAACTAATGACTTGTGCACACAGGCAGGAAACATACATTTTTGCTAATTGGAACGCCATCTCTGTGTCAGGCCGAGAACTTTTCATCTTACCCTCGTACTTTGTTTTGCTCTAAAAAGAAGCATTCAATTAAGTTTCTTTTCGATTCCAGATTTGCCGAATTCGGAAACGTGCACGGAGAATGCTCGCTCTGGCCTGCGATTCGAGATCTCTTGACGAACCTCGTTCTTCCGGAGCAGCAGCAGCAGCAATCGGGACCACCAGCTCTGACCGGGATTCCATCATCGACATCTTAAGATTAAACAACAAAAGATTTTTGTAAATAGCACAATTATTTATGATTGAAAAAGAAATAAAAACCTCGAAGAAGACAGGGTAAATTTAGAGACAATTATATTTGTGGTTTTGAACATCTTCAATGATCGAGGAATTTTGATAGTTTTTACAAAAGAGAATGGGCATTTTGGACACACTTTTCCAATAGCTGTAAATCATATACCAATGGAAAGATCTCTTTATGTAGAACTTTTATTACTATAATGACTGATCTCTATTATGAGCCGTTTAGAGTTATATCTTATTAAATATGACATCAAAATATCACCTAGGGCAACTAACACATTCAGGCATTGTATTTTTAGTATTATTTTTTTATTTGTTGTGAGGGGCTTTTCTAAGGTCTTTATGAGCCTTGTAACACTGCGACCATTGCTGATCTATTGTGTTCGCCACCTACACTAAGCCTCGTGTCATTTAAGAACCGCAACAGGTTTTTGGCACCAGATTGTTTTACCTCCTCAGGTTGGAGGTAGTGACCACCCAGGTAGGTGTATCGTTTACGCATCAGCGGGCCACCCTCGCACATGAGGTGCTGGGGAGTTTCCTCTGCCCCTTGGCAGAACCTGCACATTTTCGTGTCCCGGAGCTTGTGTTTGTTCAGGCCGCAATGCCCTGTGAGTGCCCTTACAAGTATGCGATAACGCCTCACGGGCAGTCTTACGGTCGGTCGTAAAGCTTTGATTAGCGCTTTGGAATGATTCAACCCTGGCGTGTTGTTCCAGTGGTTGACGGATTGTTCTAAACATATTTTTTTGAGCTAGGTTTGCAAGACTTTTTGGTACTCCACAGCAAGGTTCAGGGCCGTATAACGTTCCCTTTGCTCCCGTCTTAGCAAGTTTGTCGGCTTTTTCATTTCCCTCGATTCTTGCATGGCCGGGAACCCATCTTAGAATTACCCTGTTCTTTTCGCCCAGGGAATTCAGCAGTTATACGCAGTTTTGCACCAGCTTTAAATTAATGGTATTCGAGGCTAGTGCTATAAGAGCTGCCTTGCTATCCGAGTGGCTATAGATACAGTGGTTGGCGTAGTTCTAATGGAGGTTTATATCCGCACATTCAATAATGACGTATCTCTCCGCTTGGAATATGGAGGCGTATTTCCCTAAGTTTACACTTCTTTCGAAATTTGGTCACTCTCCATATATACCGCAGCCTACGTCAAGTTTTGATTTGGACCCATCAGTATACCATTTAAGGCTACCGGCCTCCCATCGCAGTTGGTTTTTTAGCCAGTCCTCTCTGGGCGGCAGTTCCACTGTAAAGAGCTTTCCAAAGATTAGGAGTGGAAGCATGGTGTCATACCATAGTTAGTTAGTTAGTTTGACTGGGCTTTTTCCCACACTTGGCCTCTTGATTGGGCCGTTGTGCGTGGCTCATGTTTCCATTTATGTTACTCCAGCCAACCCAGGCTGTCCCAGAAGGTTAGCAGCCTGTTTGGGTTGCTACAGGCCTCCGGGAGAGATGCTGGAGATTGTAGTATTCTTGCCCGTTGCTCTGCCACGCTCCTGCATTCCATGAGCACATGCTGTGGCGTTTCTTCTTCCTCCATGCATCCTCTGCATAGAGGGCTGTCTGTCACACCTATGGTAAACAGGTGTTTGTTTAGGGGACAGTGGCCTGTCATAGTACCTATGACTTTACGGATTTTGTCCCTTTTTAATCTGGTGAGGTTGCGGGCAAGTTTTTTGGACGCTTCCGGAACCGCGTTCTTTGTTTGCCTGCATCCTGCGTTTTTTTCCATTCTGTAAGGTGGGTTTCTTCGGTGTTCCTGCGTAGCCATGTTTTTATTTGGGCCTGGGGAATGGGGGTGTCATACCATGTTGGGGGTTGTAGTTTCACTGACTGAGTCAAGAACTGATCTTAGTGCTTGCGAGATCCAATTTGCCTTCTCCCGGGCAGACAGCCTGTACATGCTGGCTTTCGCCACCTGTTGCAAGTGAATGTGTAGGGGCGGTAAATACAGCAGTGCATCTAGAGCTGCTCCAGGAGTGGAGGACGTTGCGCCACTTATCATGAAGCACGCCGTCCTTTGGATATTTTTAGTAACAAAAACCGTCACAGAATACCCGAAACGATAAACTACATACGCTTCGGGAGTACAAACTATATATATATATATATATATATATATATATATATATATATATATATATATATATATATATATATATATATATATATTGGAGGAGAAATTGAACTCTGTAATCTGTCTAATGATTTCATTACCGCTCTGTATCCTGACGTATGTAATATGCTAAGGTCAGCTGTCCAACATGGCTGTCCAGCTGTCTAGATAAAGAGTTGTTTCCAGTGGTAAATACCATGTTATTAGAGAGGTGGGCCCAGCGCCCATACATTTTTGTCCATTGTCTTTGGTGGCTCGAATGCTTATTTTACATTTAGAGCTTTCTTCCTACACAGCACATTTTTTCATGAGTGCAAGGATTCTTGTCTTATACTTTTGAAGAGCCAGTGCAAAAAAAGATCTGAAATGTTTTCTACAGGATTTCGGAGCCAATTTGAAACTACCATTTATTTTATTTTATTTATTTAGCCAGTTTGAAATGGTAAAATAAAATCTGGCATGGTCCGAGACACCAATTCAAAGACTACATAATCTAAGCGTTATAAATAATTATATATCGATAATAAATAAAACCATAAAAAAATGTTTTGTACATAAATCTTTTATTTCAATTTACAACAACCGTATTTACAAGGAGCGTCCCTCCGCGCACCACCTATCCTCCCGTACAAAAAATGCCTTCTGCCATATTGTTATAGTTTGATATAATCAGTAAAAAATAATTGCAATGTGATTTCGTTATATAAACAGTGTCTTTTATGATAAGATAAAACAGGCCTCGGATTCAGTTGTCACATATTTATATGGCAGAAATTAAATATTTGTATCGTATTTCTAAAAAAAATATTTACAATAGTAATTATTAAATAATAGCGTCGATTCCCAACATTGGAGATTTCGTTGATTCGAAAATACTTGCTTTTTTAGAAGTAATAAAAAGTAAAAGATTTCATGCTTTCGCCTATTTAGTGGTTTCGATGTATTAGTGGGTTTTTTTTTTCAAATGGATTCCCATATTTCACATTAGTGTGTGTATAATTGATTACCTCAAAATCAAAGGCGGAGAGAAAAATCAGCAGTTTGAATCAAAAAAGCGTGCATTTAATATTTTAGGTTTTTTTTTCGTTATTTTGTTTTAAAGAAATGATATTCTGAAATTATATTTTTAAAATCCAGATGTCCAGATAAATTGTTAACCGAAATAAACCGTCAAAGTTGTAATTTTTCCTAAGTTGAAGTCAAATTCAAAGTTTATCCGTCTTGAAAATGAAATTTTAATTTTGAACAGAAAAATTAAAAAATACAGAATGAACCAAACGCATGGGTAGGTGTGCATTTTATTAAACCAATACCGACTTTCAGGGTAGAAAAAGTAGTATAGTCTCAATTATGACCTGGTTGGCAAATGCTCGCCTTTGATATTGAGGTACCCAATTATTTCATTTCGTTGCCTGGCGCATGCTCTATTATTTATTATTAGGTATTCAAATGTGTCTAAATATCTAATAATTCGAGATAGATGGCTTCCGGCTTTCTCTCATAAAATCTTATAATGCCTTAAGGGTCAGCACCATGTAAACCCCGAAAAACATCAATTCGTACGATATACATAACTTTAAAATATATACGGATAAGTCTGAAGTACGTTGTGATTAAAGTTTCATTTTGATAAACTCCTAAATACTATGAGAATAACGTTCATTCGATGATACCCGTTTAAAACAACCGCCGACAAACGTAATCCATTTGTCGGTGTAAGTCAAAGAACGTTTTAAACGAATTAGAGCCCTTTCAGAATGTACAAGTTTTTCATTAAAATTTAGCAAATGCATTGAATACCAATAGCGATGAATTATATGTCATTTCATTTAATTTTTATTTCACAGTAATATATAGTTAAATGGACCACATGTACAATTAAATGTCATGATTTCAGTATGACTTCAAAAATTCAGTAGGAAAAACTGATATGATATGCCGAAAACTGTTGCCAGTGATCCTATTTTAATGTCACCTAACTAGGCTGTAACCTGTTCTAAGGCGGTTTGAATAAATATATTTATATACTTTTTTTACATCTATGTAAAGAAAAGAACAAATTTTGAAAGAATGTATACACTAATAGTTATTATCAAAAAGGTCTTTTCGTGTAGATATTTTATTGCCATGGCGGCTCCATTAAAACTCTGTTTTTCACACAATCGGTTTTTTGATGGTACGATACGTAATCTTGCTTTTATAATTGCTATGTGGTCACAATGGTGATGACTAGTATGTCATTAAAACTTAGTCTGGTTTTCACAAGACATTTTTCAGAGGCAGGTAGTTTACGTACCATACTATCAAAAAACCACATTGAGTCGAGTCACCATTGTAATAATTGATTTTCATAAAAAGACCTTTTTAATGACTTAACTCATCACTGTTGTGATGCAGGCAACTAAGGGCTGAAAAGTAAAGAAATTAGAAAGATTTTTTTCAGAGGGTTCATCTTTTCAAGACTGGCAATGTTGCGACTGCCGTTGTCGAGGGTAAACAGACATGCTGTCAATCATCATCTACGGGTAGGCAGAAAACTGCTGCTGTCACTTTGTAGATTACAACGGTGGTAATGCGGCGGGTTTGGATATGTTAGGATATGTTATTTTATGCAGGGATGTTATATTATTTTTTTTGATCTAAGGCCATTTTTGCTCATTTCTATCGATATTCCTCCGCGTATTACTCATAAGATTTAGAAGATTATTAAATAAAACATAAATCACATGAAACTTTAGATCTGTATCTAACTATTCGTACATTTGTAATTATATCTTTTATTTTGGTGATGTGATGTGTTGATTTAGTGCTTCGGCATGTATTCCCCCCCTTAAAAGATAAAATTAAAGCGCGGACCGGACGGCGATCGTCCACATCCGACTCCGCACAACTACCTAACCTACCGAAATATATTATCGATTTAAATAATAAGAATAAGGTCCGATATGGCATCGAGATATGTCTAAAGATAGCCGTCGTCGAAGGCACTCGCGTAGCACTTTTAGCACCGACTTTCCGCGTCACAGTCTTGAGTCTGTCGCCGTTTGAAATTTGTTCAAATTCCACGTTTTGAAAGGTCACAAGGCGCGCTCGGCCAACGCGCGCAGACGTCACAAACGCCGCAATGCGCCACCCGAAAGGCTCGCCGTTTTGGCCTTGCGCTGTGGCTGCACTGACAGCGGCGCCACCAGAACTTCCGCCTTTTCGATGGCGTTGTTGCCGCCGCTGTTGCCCATCCCCGACACGCCCAGCTCCTGTGTTCAACGGAAGAAAACATTAAACTCAGTTTATTCGTATTCTCTTCCAAGACCCCTGTAAATGACGTCTTCGACTAGGTTAGTTGTATGAATATGTGGACTGGACAACCACGTGGACGAGGTAAGTCATAAAATATTTGCTAGTTTTCACCCTCTGGAAACGTTCAGAAGATTTCTTCCTATGGGACACAAAGAAATCTCTTGCACAGTCTCCTCTTACCTTTCCTTGACTATGCAGATGTGGCTTATCTCGATTTATCAGAGAAACTGCTCAACAAACTTAAACGTTTGCAAAATGTATGCATACAATTCATCTTCGGTCTACGTAAGTATTATCTCGTGTCCGAATATAGGGCACAGTCAAAGTAAGTTGCCAGTACGCCAAAGAAGAAATGTTCATATACTTGCTCTCCTATATCGTGTACTCTCCCAATTAACACCATCCTATCTTCAGGAGCTTTTTGAACCACTAAGTTCCCACGGTCTCGTACTTCGGTCAGCCTCTGACAGTTTACTAAAAATTCCGAGTCATAATAGTGATTTCTATTCCTATTCTTTCTGTGTCCATGGTGCAAGACTCTGGAACGATCTCCCAGCAAACATACGAAACTCACCTTCTTTACCATCGTTTAAGACTCACCTTAAGGATTACTACCTTTCTAAGAAGTAACCAGTTCATCCCTTTCTCTCCTCTTCCTCTCCCGATTTCCTCTCCTCGGGCATTGTTAGTTTTAAATTCTTCCACTTGTCCTGTATGTTATGCAGACGGTCTGTATTTTATGTAATAATCTTTATTTTCACAATGCGCATATGTACCACTGTGTTTAGGTTAGTTGTAAGACATTGCCATGTGGCAATAAGCTCGCCTTTTTGTATAATAATTAAGTGCAAATAAAGAGTTTCTTATTATTATTATTAATATGTATAATACTAGTGGTATTACTCATGGTCAAAGCCTATGTAGCCCAATTTTCATAGCGATCGGTTAAATGGTATATAAGTTGATGTGCTGAAGCTAGTAGAGTTACAAGAAAGTAAATATCGTGAAAATATTATGTGTTCTCAAATATCTATCTATGTATACCAATTTTCATTGTGATCGGTTCAGCAGCATAGAAGTTGATGTGGTGCAGCGCCATCTGATGGCAAGTTACAATAAAGTGAATAGCGAGAAAATGTTATGCGTTCTCAAATGTCCATTTAACAAATTTTCATGGCAATCGGTTGAATGGTTGAATCGGTTGATGGATCCATCAACAACATGGACATTTTGTTTGTTCAAACAAAAAAAATGTATGATGGATGGGTTGAAGGTTCAGGTTAAAGCATGTGGATCAGCGTTGAAAGGCATTCTATGTGGTATACCTTAACCGGTCGGAAGCCAGCCTTCGCGTGCAAAAAATTGTGCCACAAATTTGTGTCTCAACATTGTGTCACAACATTGTGTCAATTTTATAAATAAATAACAATATCGTTTTTTCATGAATTCCCTTTTTTTGTTTGACCATAATAAATTCCGTCCGTCCCGATCTTCTGCTTTAGCCTTAGTTACAGTTGAGCGAGTGACTTACATTGATATTAGTACAGCTCTGCAGTCGCATTTGAGCCAGTTGGTTGGCAGGCGTAAGGTTGGCGGCGGAGCCAAACGGTGAGATCATCGATGAAACGGCTCGTTTTAATTTGGACGGGGTTTTATTAAAGGAGAATGCACGGCCGACCTGCGAAAAACATCAAAAACATTTAGAAACGGAGGCTCAGCAAAAATAAATAAGTACATACATAGTCGCATGGGTTAGCTAGATTGAAAATTGTGTCATTAGAAAATTTCGAGGTGTGTGGATGACCGCAATCAGCAGATGTATGCAATTAAGATGTGGTGCTATAAACAAACTCTTGGATGTTATAAAAACGGATTTTCCTCAGCTAGCAGTAATGTTACGACTTGGTACTCAGTCACCTATCGAGAGGGCAATATTGGAAATCATGGATCACAGAAATTATAGATCATGGAAATCATCCAATGTATGGAGAAAGCTGATACATTGGAATAAGCTATGGTGACTTTTACACCAGAAGAGATGTTAACATCAGATAAATCCCATAAAGAATGAATGACTTGCAGAAGAGGATGCCTTCGTATATGAATTATGAAGACCTACAACTTTTAATGTTTATGACCATGTTCTGAAATACAGTTCCAAGGTTGCTGGTGATGCAGTCATTTATGATGCAGTCGATTATAATACTTATAATAATAATATATTACGAATACGACTTATTTCATCGAAAAATCAACGTATAATGGAGTAACAATGAAATGCAACACATTTACTTATTTTACTCGTAAAATAAGCATCAAAAACGGATTCTGAATCGACAGTGGCGACCGAGAAACGTCCGCCAAGCAAGTCGAAAATTCAAGCAACTGTATATTTTACAACACCGTCTATTTTGAGAGGTAATGGGTACTGGCCTTTATTATCAATATTTATCGACCCAATAAAATCAGTCCACGGAATAAAACTTCATTTTTATTGCTGTTTTAGTATATGTAGAGTAATTACTGTAGAGTATCCATGTATGTAGAGTAATCGAAGTATTGAGTATCCACATAGAGTAAGCGCTTCTTTTACAAACTATAATCAGGACAAGCCACAGCAGACTTTAATCGAAAAGGATCAAATTCAGTATCGATAGTACAATAGTAGCGAGTATGTCTAAGAAGTTCTATCTAATATTAACTACGAAACCGGGTCTCGAAGAAAAATTTGATTTACGTTTAGTCCGAGCCACTCTATCATGCGATATACAAAACGATACAAGTATTCAAGATGACGTAACAGAAATAGGACTAAGATCAAGAACATCAACGTTCAACGGTTCAGAAATTAGATTTAGCTGCTTGTGAATCCTAATCAAACTCACATAATTCTTAGGCCAGTCACTTTGCACAGGATAAGCAAGAGGTCATGTATTTCTAATTTTTACACGACTGCCCAACAAAAAGGAGTGTAATATGTTCAGGGATCACCTATGTATGTTTTCCGTTTCTTTATTCCACCATCTTCTAAACGCTTGAACCGATTTAGACGTGTGTGGTATTGTTAGAATCGTTGTTATCCCGAGTGTCATAGTCTACCGTAACTGTCCAAACATCAAGTAAGTAGTCAAGTAAATGTCATTAAGTTAACATAAATATATCGTGTTGCGTCAAATGATAGATCTGATTGAGTACATTCCGGAAATATACATGTATCTATTATGGATAAATTCATAAACCATATATATTTCATAAAAAAGCCGTAATAAAAATAATTATAAATAGTTCACTTTCTGTAATGGCAGTCGTGTTTTTTATTCTTCCAAATATATTTATTTGTTTAATATTTATTTTTATTTATTATAATATTTATTTTGTTTATATATAATATTGTTGGGATCTATGCCAATAGCAAGACATCAAGTTTGCAGCTTTGAAACACCCGTGGGAGCTGAGCAATGGAAAATAACTTTTTCTCGTTTTTCAGTTTTTGCTCAGCAACTATAGTAGTATGCATCATTCAGAAAAAACTATTCTTTTCTTTTTTTAAGTAGATTAAATTTGCTACAATTATGTGCGCCCGCGCCTTGTAGCCGATGGAGAACGATTTGCATCCTGATATGCATTATCTGCAAAATACTACTGACTATAATCCTTGCCATTGACTAATCGATCTGAACATACTGCATTCAATGATTAATATTAAATCCCGGGCCACACTAATGGGAAATGCCGTTAATTATTGCTATTAACTATTGCTATTAATAATGCAAAAACGCCCATCATTGTTGCTATTAACAGCATTTTCCGTTAGTGTGGCCCGGGCATAAGACAGACTAATCATATTTTGAAGTGTTGGTCGCCCACTGTTCGTACACATGAACACCGTTTTTTATTTTTTTTATTTGTTGTGTGTGGCTTTTCTAAGGTCTTTATGAGCCTTGTAACACTGCGACCATTGTTGACTTATTGTGTTCGCCACCTACTATAGTTCTGCGCTAAGCCTCGTGTCATTTAAGAATCGCAGCAGGCTTTTGGCGCCAGATTGTTTTACCTCCTCAGGTTGGAGGTAGTGACCATCCCAGGTGGGTGTATCGTTTACGCATCAGCGGGTCACACTCGCACATGAGGTGCAGGAGAGTTTCCTCGGCCCCTTGGCAGAACCTGCACATTTTCGTGTCCCGGAGCTTAAGGTTGTACATGTGTTGGTTCAGGCCACAATGCCCCGTGAGCGCCCTGCCCTCACCAGTATCCGTAGATTATTCCTATTTAGCGCTAACGCTTCACGGGCAGTCTTACGGTCGTACACCATGCATAAACAAGTGTTGTGTTGTTTGTGATATTGGGTCGAAAACCCAAATAGCTTGGTAAATAAAATTCGAGTACAATTTATAAACATCCTGTGACTAACTAGAATACAATAGAATAACTGTATTGTGCTATAAAAACATAACTTAATGAACATTACACTGGTTTTATAAAAAAGGCAATTTATGCACAAATAGCGGACTTATCGCTCTAGCGATACCTTAGTCAACCACTAACTCAAAGAGGGACTTAACCTGGAAAAGCCGTGTGACCTCTGCCTGCGGCTGTACTCTGCAGTCGTAGGCGGTTAGGATCAGACGTGCGGATTCGGGGAACCACCTCGGGCGGAACTGGGCAGTTTGCGCACCAAGCTGTGTCAGCCACTTACACAATCCGACAAATATACAGGGGAATCTGAAGAAGTATCTAGGGGAGGTATTGATAAGCACCCGATCCCGAGTGACCTTAAAGGGCAAACGGCGCAAGGATCCGCATTAAATTCAATATGAATTACCGCTAACGTCAGGCAGAGGCCGCGCATGCCAACTCGAATCTGTAACCAGACAGTCGTAGTAAAGGCGTTTTTCCTATTATCCGTATTATATCCGTATTTATTTAATTATCGGCTCTATTTCTCCCTCCAATGCGGTAAAAGCCTGTCATTAAAGCCTGCCATTGAATAAGCCACCGTTATATATATGTAAGTATGCTTGCACACACCTTCTACAAACGAATTTTCGACGGATTCGAAAATTTTGGAATGACTGGCTTCCGAAAGATTAAGTCTTTACGTTCACTCCAAGGGAGACAGAATGGCACGATTTTGTTATAGCTCCCTGGGGTGACGCGTTCAAATGGACACTCCTCGTAATTGACACCTCAATGTAGGCTCGTACTTTAGGAGTTATTCAGCAAAAATCGAAAAAAGCGAGAAAAAAAATGTTTTTTCGAAGCTGCAAGCTTGGTTTCTTGCTATTGGCATATATCCGAACAACATATTAAAAAATCAAAACTACAAGACCCTTTGCAAAGCTGGATGTATAAATTGACTGGGCTATATACAACTAACAAAAAAAACATTTAGACGAAAAAAAAACACGTTAAACTTCACAATCACAAGACGAGTATTCTCTCTTCGTTATGTTATGTTAATAAAATTGAAATGAAAAAATGAAAACGTGTTAGGGGGTAGCAGACTTAAACTGACAATTTCGCTAGTCATATTGGATTTCTCCCATTTTTCAAAAAAAAAAATGTTTTAGTTGAAAATAAAATGAAATGCTTTCGAAAATACTGAAAAAAAACTTATATTCGCAGTTGAAATAGTTTATATAACTCATATTTACTGTAAATATCACAAGTCTTGTGATAAATAGACTGAGTGAGGCAAACAAAACAACTAACCGAATGGTCGGTTGCCCTATTGCACAATCCATGTTCCTCATCAACATTACATTGGTTTTTTTCCTAAAAATTCACAGATTACGGTTTATTTCATAATTAACTGAAATGGTTAACTGATTAAATGGCTTTAATGAGTTAAAATTCAGTATTAATTGGAAATGTCCTTGGATGCAATTCTTTTAATCATATTGATGTAGACATCAACAATTCATCCAGTGCATGATGAATAGTGACAACCGTAAAACAATTAATGGATTTCCTCTTCAGGAAAAATATATGAGTAGTTATATAACTACTCATGTTGTGAATTAAGAGTTGTGAAACTATTGTTAGCAGACAAATAAAAATGAAGATAATAAAGTTTTTTTTGTTGTTTTATTTGCTGAACCTCCTTGAGGAATACATTTCCCACTAAATATTTTGTTTGTCTTAACTAAGCTGCGTTTAGTTGCGGTAGTAAACCGCTGAGTTTACTGTTTTTATTTGTCAGAATTTTAGAGTAAGTATTTTCTGCATTTGATTCAACGAAGATAGGAGATATCCAATATATCGCATGAAATTCCCCACTCGAGAATCGGTTTGGGATTTTCTGGGAGGGTTAGCGAGGGGCGAACAGCAAACGCATGCGATTAGGAGGCGCGAGCGTTTTGCGCATTTGTGGGTGCGGGCCTCAGTGCACCTGAAGCACAAGCCGTGCCCTGAGTACCCAGCTCTCGAGCAGATGCGTGGGGCCGAGCGCCTGTGAAGTCCCGCTCGGAGATGTCGCCGTAGTCGCATCGCCTGCGCTGCGGAACCACGGGATGGCCGCCATCGACTCCAACTGTCAGTCAACCATCATCCAAACACATTAAACGGAATCGAGGGATGCAGATTATTCGACGAGAAGGAGGTATTCGGTGTCCGGCTCTTTGAATCATCCTACAACCTAATTTTAATATGGAAAAAGCTGAATGATATCTTGCTCAAATAAACTCGAACGAATGAATGAATTGAATCTTTATTGCAGACGTTCATATTTTTTAAAATTATTCCAGTTAGCCATTGAGAAATAAATTGAGTCATAATAACAAAGCGGTATCGATAAAGGTGAAACAAAAACATAAACAAAAGGCAAAAAAAAAAATATAGTAACCTGCAAATTAATTGGAACAGAGTATTTTTCTTCAAAAAGTGCTTTCTTGTCCATAAACATACAAAAACTGGTAGTTATAGATGATGATAAATAATTCAGTCATCGCATCCTCCTGCCCTTACGTCTCCCCCCCACAGTCTGGCCACTTAGCTCGGCCGGCAGTCATCATAATTCCCCCGCTGGGATCGCATGCGCATTGTGCAACGCTTGCACTTTCTTTGTACCGTGTTTCTCAGACATTAAAAGAATACAATAAATTCAGTTTTGATCGGAGTTGTGGACTTTCACTTTGGAACATTGGGCAAATTAATAGAGTCAGAACAATCATATATAGACAACAAGTGTGAGTTAAAATAGGGCCATTCGTTCGTCTCATCAACGGCTGCATCAACCCCGCATCGGTGCAGCCCAACAGTCCCTAAATATTGTTAGTTTTAATATAGAATCTCTTTTTGCATTGATAACACCTTTCGCTCTTGTAGGTATAGAATTTACCAGGTTTTAACAGCTTCCTTTCAGTTCATCATTGTGAAACCAGACTTGAATTACTGCACTGATCATCTTGGTTTTCGTTGTACAATCCATCTTGGAGAGTCGATTTTTGCAAATGGCCCAGAAGTTTTCGATCGAGGTTGAGATCGGGGGAGTTTCCGAGCCACTCAAGTACAGTAATTTGGTTCTGTGTGAAAAACTGTGTCACTTTTTTCAAAGAATGGCATTGGGCGAGATCTTGTTGGAAGGATAGACCTCGTGGAGCTTCAGTATCATATGGTTTGATAACATGCCAATATATTGGTCCAAATTCAAATTTGGACCGATATATTGACAATATAATTCAAGTCTGGTTTCACGATGATGAACTGAATAGAAGCAGTCAAAACCTGGTACATTTTATGCCTACAAGAGTGAAAGGTATTATCAACGCAAAAGAAGGACACATTCTATATTAAAACTAACAATCTATAACTACCAGTACGATTTTTGTATGTTTATGTTCAATAAAGCACTTTTTGAAGAAAAATATTCTTTTTCCAATTAATTCGCACGGTACTGTATCTAGGAATGAAAAGGAATACAGGACAGGGTAAAGAATTAAGTATATGAAATTAAAGAGTAACTGTTTGACATTATAAATAGGATAAAAACGAATTTACCAAAAGTTTGTAGCATCTGATGATTCAACTGCTAATCTACCATGGACAACGGCTGTTGCAATATCGTCGAAACATCGGGTGCTACAAACTTCATGCATCAAATTCGTTTTTATAGTATTTACATAACTAGGTTTTTCGAGAGAGATAATGTTTCTTTAATGACTCCTCGAACGTGAATAGCCACAGAGCGCTTGAAAGGGTAGCCGGTTCCATAGTCGGGCTGCAAGGACAGTAAAGGACTGTGAATTTAGGGACGACTGAAGTTTTGGAAATGACAATAATCCTGTCTAGATCAGAGAGTTGCGTAAAGATTTGCGTGAAGAGTTCCGTAAAATAAAGCAGGTGAGGTGGGATTCTGGGTATAAGAGAAATGCTTGCAAATTTCTACATTCACAATCATGTTTGATTATATTTATGATTATTGTTATTTATTTTTAAATTAGTAACTACATATTATGATTAATTAAAAATATGATTTGATTTTAGTCACTAATATTGTTACTATGAATATAATTTAATTTAATTTAATATTTTAATTCATTATTTTAATATTTTAGGAACAACATAAAATTGTGGTATTAGGGAAACCTACTCTCAGACTAACTACATACTGATTGAGGCTTCTCATCAACAACTTAAGGAAAACTACTGACGGCACTGCCAGCTCAACAAACACCTTCACACTATTGGGGTAGCGAAAGATCACACATGCATGGACTGTGGAGCGGAAGAGCGCGTCCAGCATTAGCTATCGCTATAGAAAAAGTAATGGGCGCATATCAGTGAGCTATGGCCCGTGCGTGCGGCTGCTCTGACCATCACGGGCTCTGCAACCGGTCCCTCAGGTAGACTGAGTGCAGGATCTGTAGGTGGGAAGTTATGGATACAAGGTACAATGGTCCTTAATTGACTCAATTGTGTTTCTTCGTGAACTAAAACAGGAAATTAGCTCATGTGAACGAGACAGGGTAATGCGTAAGAGCGGAATGTCAAATAAACAGTCGTTACTAATCCGCATTAAAACTACCCACCGAAAATAAAACATCTGAATCTAAGACCGCACGAAATATGTTTCAACTTCTTCGAATGGCTATAAGTTCGACGGGTAGTTTTGGCACGGGAAAATAGACAATCGTTCATTTCATATCCCGCTTTTAACGTATTGCTCCGTCTCGTTCGCTTGAACTAATTTTCAATTTTACATCACAAAAAAACGCAATCAGACCCAATGAAGGGCAAAATGCGATTGGTTGGACTACTGGGCATCCCCCTTATTGTCTTATCGCTCGATGATGATGATGATGCTTATGATAATGATCGCTTGATGATCGATGATGATGATGCTTATCATCATCACCCTGCCTGTCGACAATATGACCAAATTTACAGATGGATCAAAAACAAATTAGCTGCAGGATAAATAGCAAACAGAGCATTAAAGGGAAGGACAGGCATATGTATACAGGTAACAGATCGGGGGTTGATTTTTGCATGGATATCATACGAGATGATATCATTCTCTATTGCTTTTTATTTGAAATTCGGACCTAGAATGACCATCTGGTGATAGAGATATGACCACCTGGTATTAGGCATTTCAAAATTCACCTCTTCATTCATCGATTCAAAAATTAATCTTTAAAAAATCATCCCCCAGTTATAGTATACAGATAATAGCTTCTCTTAGAACAAAAGTGAAATCGAAGCAAGCAACGTCACGAGTCCTAAGGGCTTGCATATAGCCGCCATATGGCCACTACTCCGCCGATGCAGATATACAAACGTTCGAGAAATCTTCCAACTTCCACCTGCGCGTAATGCCAACCAACCAAACACATTCAGCGAGACGTATCCCGCCCTGCCGCTCGAGAGTGCGCTTACTGTTTTAACTCGGTATACTGTGCCCCAGTGCTTCTAGCATTCAAGGGCAACGGGCAAACATCCAAATGAATAGCACCTCGCATGGGTAACGAACGGGATTGATACAATGGAGTGACAGACAATGAGTAAGCGGATAGACTTGCAAGGCAGGGATCGTCACAACCACCAATTGGACCAGAGTCAGAGGAAGAGTACACAAGAACCGCCTTAAGTAACAGAACTAAGGAGTGGTAAAAGAGACAAACCTGAGGCAAGCAAAAAGGGCCATTAGGGAATGTACACTAACATTAACAAGTTACTGCCTGAGACACTCCAAGGATAACTGGTGAAAGACATTGCGCCCACTCACTGGGCACTGCTGACCTAACAAGCATTGTCGTACAACAGTTAACGACCCCTGTACAGGGGTTGATAGGTCGGCTGAGCTGAGCTCGGCTTTGTAAGAAGAGACAAAATAATGGGCACGTATTGGGTCTTTACCTATGTAATTGCTGTTTTTTTCACACTGGCCATTTTGAGCTAATGTTGGGAGTTAATGGGCCCTTGCTGAGTTGGCCATGAAGACCCATTCTGTTCAGGGTTGGTCACACTCCTTCCCTGGGAATCAATCTTCTGGCGCTCCTGGGCGGTCTGCGCACCGTGCGGCGTAAGCCAATCGACTGTGCACTCTGACTAACAGTCGGGGGAGTCTGGAAGCAGTACTGTTTCCTATAGAGCGGGGGTGGTTGCGGACCTTACGGCGACTGCTCTTGAAACGACCATCGGCTACCCGATCCTGGGTGAACAGCCGGGCAAAGGACGCTGTGGTCCGCGATAGATTCGGTAAACACCGTTTCACCGCTTCGTAAGGGAGAGGACCGCGCAAGCGACCTCGAACTCGTAACCAATCGAGAGACTGGAGTAATCCGGTCGCAATTGGAAGTAAGGGCGTGAGTGTAGGCCCGCCGGGTAACACTCCTGGCTATCTCGCGGTTAAGGCGTTGGCCTCTTACGGGCTTGTGGCGTAGCTAGATGGTGGACTGTTTTGTCCTCAAGTCTTCTGCGCTCACTCCAGGGAGATAGAAGGACTAGTCGTTAAAACTTCCTGAGGTGACGGGCTCGCCCGCTGTAGTTGACAACCCTAGTTGGCCATTTTGAACTCGGATAACTTGGGTTTGAGTTGGAATTTCAAATTTAAATATATTTTAGTTCAAGGCAATGCTCTTCTTTTTTAAGAATCACCTGTTTATTTGTTTTTCTGTATTTATTTTTGCTCAAATATTGTTATTTGTTGCAGGAGTTGCGGCTGGAGACTCTTGGTCACCCACCGTACTTGCCAGACCTTACTCCAATAGTTTCTTTTTTTTTCAAAATTTAGATAACTTTTTACAAGGGTAAAGAATAAACCTTGAAGAGTTGGTGTAAACCGCCTTCAAAGCATTCATTGTCTCCTGTCCGCGAGAGTTTTACAGCGAATTAAGCAACACCCATTAAAACGACAAATCCGCATCGATAATAGGGGTCAATATTTCTATTAATTAAATAATATTTTTCATACAAATTTTTTGGCCTTAAATTTCTTTTATAGAACAGCAACTTTATAGATAAGGACCCAATACTACAACGTTCAATAAAAATTGATAAAGATTATGATGAAGTTAAGTTTTAGTAAATGTTCTTTTATTTTTCGATGTCTGTTTTAGGTGACAATCCATATATCTTTTTTAAACCTAAAATAGTCTTCCTAAAAATTTCCCACACTATATAAAAATACAAAAATACATTTATTTATATTTTAAACGATATAAAAATACTATCAACCCAACCGCATTACCATCTTAAAATTTTCGACCTCTCAGATGTTCCTTTAACATTGGAAATTGATAGAAATAACTAGGGGTTAGAGTCCAGTGAGTATGGAGAATGTTCTTTCATCATCACGATTTGAGGAATAAATCCAATCTCCACATAAACCGACAGCGACTTAGCAAAGTGCGATACAGTTTTATTCACCAAAATTTGTCCTTCTATAATAAGATTCCAGAGCAAATGAAAAGCCTTGGAGAGGACCAGTTTAAAAAGATAATTATACATAATTTGGTAAGAAACCCAATTTATGGTATAAGGGAGTTTGAAAATTCTGAGTTTATTTTCCATGTTGATGATTAATGAAATGCGTAAAGTTTTAAACATAATGGTATTATGATCGCTGACATTCTAATTTTCATATAATTTATTATATCTATTCATTTTTTTAAAAAATACAAAGGCATATTTCTGGATCGACAATAAAATATATTTTTTTTTATTATTCTACATAGAATTCGCATTTCTATTTTAATATATTATTCTCTCTGACTCTTGAATCACATGAGTATATTTTGATTATTTGTATGTAGGTAATATGGAATATAATATTACAGCCATGACAACTATCACGATAGTTATGTTTTTAATAATTACATTTTTAGCATCCAAGTGTAGGAATGCCTATCTACTGGAGTAGTTGATTGTATTGTATTGTTCCAGTGCTTCAAAGCCAGCGTCTTTAATAGCAATCTACGCATCTCTGAACTTGTGTGCTGGGGCGTTATTTTGGTGAAACAAAACAATTTAAGTAAGTTCGCAAGTTATGGGCTGGCTGGTTGCAGTATATGGACTGGTGGCCAATACATATAGATGGGGAGGGGGGGGGGGTCTGATTCCAACGACAACGACAACTACTAACAACAAATCACAAATCACAATCTAAGAACGAATAAAATACTGTCAAAACATACTTCAAATTTTCCCCACAATAAGACAACTAACAAACTACTTAATCACGGAGACTCACAAATGACGAGTCGAAAAAAAGGTGCAATACCTGGTTAAACGATTATTTTTCTTTTTTCGATACGAAAATGCCTGACATTTTCTTGTCAAGGACCTATAATAATAATTAACAAATTAATATTATTAAAATAACAGGAGCCATAGTTATGAATGATCAGGTGGAATCTTAAATTAAGAATAAATGTCGCATAGCAAATGGTAGCCATCTTGGATTTTTGCCGCAGCAACTTGAGTGGTCGTCATTGATGTATAAATATATAGAGCTAGAGTAGGCCAACAGCAGCTATGGGGATGTCCACATATTACGTAACCACCAAGGGGGAGGGGGTTGGAGCCGAGGCCTATGCTTGATTACGAGTGGGGGAGGGGGCCGTCCTGATTACGTAATCAACTTTGGTCACATTGCAATTTTTTGGTCTTAACCTGCATCGATTCAAATGTCAGATCTATATATTTATACATCAATTGTGGTCGTGATTTTTTCTCAATTCTAAGAACTGCTGGGAGGTTTTGAAGTCGCAGCAAAGGAAATAGCTTTACATTTAAGTGGAAAAAATCAAGATGGCTACAATAACGGCCCCATCAGATCGAAACAGCATCCAGACGCTAAATCAAAGAGTCTGGAATAACAATAGCTGTACTCACTTTTAATCTCGTTCTTGAAGCGAATTTGAAGGCTTTTGATAAAGTGCCGAGCGCTATATCACTGGTGTCAATGTCAAGCTGGTGCGATTCAAAAGAGGTGAGGAACTTATCCTGTAAAAATCATAGTGATATTAAAGAGTCTGTCTACTATAGGGCCATTTTTCAATGGTAAAAGATGGTAGATATTACAGTAAAACCCGCTTATATCGAACCCGAATATTACGAATTGTGAACACTTTGTTACAAATAATTGACGATAGATTCGAATAGAGATACTGTTCTATATTTTTAAACTTTAATCAGAGAGAGACCTGTTATCTGGGACACAGTGCCGAGAATACAGGGGATGAAAAAAAGAAATATATCGCTAATGAAGCTTTGTTAAAGGGTTGTTCTCGTAACCCGTAAATGTCAAAATTTCGAGGTCGTAAATACAATCTGACTCGAAATCTATTTCTTCTGCCCGATATTACGTCTATAATTGCTAAAACTGAAAGTACATCGTCCACGTCGGAACTAATTTTGTAATCTACACAAAATGTTGGTTTAAACCTCAAACATTTCTATACGGAGACAGCTTGTGTACGATAACCACTTTTTTGTGTATTGTTCCGAAAAAACACGCGCAGGCGACCAGACGCAGCTTGAGACTTTAACCCGTTGAGTATGATACGACCAAATCTGGTTCTGAAACGATTATCCGTTGAGTATGATACGACCAGATCTGGTTCCGCGTTTTTTTCACTTCTTTGACGTTCTCATATTTATTCATAATTATCTAATTGTTTTACAAAATGATATTTCAATTTTCTATATTCGAAATTTCAATGCAATCATTGTGCAGTTGTTCTTTTTATGATTGGTGTAGTAGTTTCGTAGTTATAGGACTTTAAGGTCGATGTCGCCGAAAATCCTGCAAAAGAGACAGATGTATCCATGAAAATACCCATTTACTCCAAGGGTTAAGAGAATTTACACTGCTTAGAGACCGAATCAAACTACGGAACCAATCTGATGCTTTCTCGATTATTCAAAAGGTTTTGTAGTAGAATGTTATTTGCTTTTAGAGCCATCCAGCACAAACTATTGGGGATTTTGAGGGTACTATCAGACCCTTGTTAACATAAGCTACATAGCATGGACTTTGTCGTGGCAGTAAGTGTACTGTCCTTGATCTAAGGTCACCTCGCAGTCAACTAGAATGTCTCGCTGTGCAAGGGGTATTGCTACAAAGGGGACATAAACTAACCTCAGAATAGCTCTAATGACTATGTCAACATCAGTGTTTTTTTTTAATATAGTCAGAATTAATATTTCTTATAACAATAACATAACTCAATTATTAGTGTTATCTATCGCATTCTTGTATAGGCTGATTACATCACAGAAATGATATGAAGAGATAGTTTGTTATTATATTATTATTTTATTTCAAGATAGGATATTGTATAGGCGTGTTTAAAGCACCAACTAAAGTGCAGCGCCATACTGTTATACCACGAATGCCGCCATATTGAACATTAGAGAATATTAATCAATTTTTGGAACGTGACTGCCATCTACTCGTTGCCTTAAAATCCTAGCTGTACTGAATTTAGCAATTTAATACGCTATATAATCAATGATTGTAGACATAGAGACATTACAAGACATTACAAGACATTACAAGACATACATACTTGTTGAGTCATTACAAGACATATATACTTGTAATGTCTCATTAAAAATATTTTCCATTATCTGTGATCAAGGGTCAGTCTTCAGTTATCTAGTGTCTGTCCATTTCCATGAATCCCGAATAATCAAGGTTCTACTGTATCTTAATAAGATGAAGAAAAATCGGTAACTCACAGCATCCGCCTTGCAGACGGTGTTGGCCATTTGCCGACAGAGCTGCCTGAGGAAATGGGTCTTCTCCACCAGCTCATCCGTAATGGTGAAGGAGTAGAGTTTCTCTTTCAGCTCCTGGTTGCTGCGGCACATCAGCGCAAACACATTGTGACATTCTGGAAGATAAAGTAATACTAACTATGTATAGTTTGGAGTTGAGGTCCAAGTACGTCATGACAAATTTTGACCCGAGGGTTAGGGGAGGTGGTTGGAGTTAAATATCCTTTTATTTACTTTTATTATGATTTTTTCTGAACTGGTGAAGATTTGTTACCAATAATATAAATAGACGTCACTCGCTATTGCTGCATAAGCAGTGCCTACTGATCTGCACATAAGCCCTTACGATTTGGAGCATACTAATAAAATGGAAAAGAATATAAATATATGCGTGACCACTAGGCACCTTTAAGCGGGGAATTCACTACCAGACTGCCCACCACGGGTCGCCCGTCATGGGCAGGTCTGTTCCATGTCTGCTCGTGAATTATAGGTGATGGGCACGAGCATGTCTGCCGGCTTGTGCCCGCCGTATGTCCGGTCGATCGCATTTTTCCCGCAAGGGTACATGTCTGAGCATGAATGAGCACGACGGGCCGTCCGCCGGCAGTTGCGCTTTGGAGAGCGACTACGACTGACGTGCAACAGTAAACAGGAACGAACAAAAACCATTTTTACTGTCATTCATTTCGATCTACAGGTCGCATCCTTGTTCGTGGACAGTCAAAAGTAAAGAATATATGAATAGCGGCCTACACAATGCCGCCTACAGCGAGTTAATCGAATGATTCCAGGTACCAGTTTTTGCATCTTGTTCTTTTATTTTCTTGTTCATCTTTCTGTCATCGCACTCGCGGCACGACCCCGCTGAAGCTCTGTTGCGCAACATGGGCAGGCGACAGACTCCATGCGAGCCAGGCCGCCCGCAGGCAGTATGATAGTGAATTCCCCGCATTAGTAAGTGCCTCTACCGAACATACGGGGCGAGGCAAATGCAGCTGCAGTGCATGTCCGACATCTTCCATCTCTTATGTGGCTTATCTGGAGCCATTCTGAAGGGGCCCAGCATGAAAATTTAAGACCGCAGATGGGCAGGAGAGCAAATTTCGTATAATTAATTATAATAATAATGTATATGTAGCAAGGTTTCGCGACTGGATAAGCAGTGTTTTTATGCCTTTATGACAAAGCACCCCACTAAGCCAACCGTGACCATCCCACAGTGATACCATAATGCAGAAACAAAGTTGTTATTAAATAAAATTCACTAACCCGAGTCCACGTGTTTTTAAAATCCACGTGTTTTTATTAAGAACACGTGGATAGAAACGATCGGCTGTAGTAGGTTTAGGACAGCTGTCTTGCCTCATGTGAGCATACACCTTACCGGTTACTCACTACCCCTTCGAAGCCATAGAATTTGAGATGCAAAAATTTGCAGTTTTAGATATTTTTTCTAGGAAGGAGGTAATTATTTTCCTGGAGAGAGCAAGATCTTTAGAGAGGTGAAATAGAGATTTGGCTGGCAGCCCACGAGCACCAAATTCTACTGCATGAAGGTGAATAGTGAAACCATTCTGGCTATCATTTCCAAGATCGTAGTATTTAGTTAATCCTCTTTTGAGATATTTGATTCCCATGGAACGGTTAATTCTACGATAAGGGGCATCTTCCCAGATAGAGAGTAGAGTTATATCTAGATGGAGGGCTATGGATATTAAAGACTTTCAGGGAATTTATACTGCTTAGAGACTGAATCGACCTTCTGATTGGATAGTCTGAAGTAAACTGGAGTACATAATCACCTTTCAAAACACATAACTCACCATCAGTTTCCCGAATGTCGATGACCATTTTGACGGTGCTGAGCGGCATAAGCTGGACATGCCTGTAAGGTTTGTTCGAGCCAAACCTTGAGGTTGTGTGATGAATACCATTCGCTCCCGTCGGGCTCTTCGAATTGAATGACTGCAAAATAGAAAAGCTTATACAAAATCTGTTTCAACTCCAACAGTTGCTTGAACTTTCGACTATTGCTTGGCGGGCGTGGGCCGGTCACCAAGGTTTTTACAGCTCCATTTAAACTTCTCTGACCTACCTTAGATCTCCGCTTGCAGACTTCGAGGGTGTCGCTGAATAAGAATAAGACTAGATGATCTCCTCGACCGGAGAGATCCTTGGACAGCTCCACTACTTCACAGCGCGCTATGAAGCTCCGGTGTGATGATACTAAATGTGCCTGCAGAAAATGAGAATACAATCGTTAAAATGGTGAATCGTTAAGATTACGAGAAAGCTGTTAACAAAGTCCCTATAAACCTGACTGGAATTACTTTGACTGACTACTGTCATGGTCATGGTAATTACCAGGGATCCTGGTTTACAACTTACTATGGTAGCAGGTAAAGTTCTTGAGCGGGTCCAGCAGTACGTATGGGTGAATGAAATATCCGATCAAGAAATTAAGACCCGGACAAAATTCGCCCGTGCCTCATTCCATAAAATGAGAAAAGTCTTGTGTTGCCAAATCAATCTAAAACTCAGAACTCGGATCCTGCATTGCTACATCTGGCCAGTGGTACGGCAGCGAAGCGTGGACCATAAAAGAAGACACCAGACAACGGCTGGAAGCGTTTGCGATGTGAGATGTGGTGCTACCGTCGAATGCTCCGTATAATCTGGACCCATAAAGTTAACAATGAAAAAGTGCTGCAGTGTGCTGGTACGACCCGAAAATTGTTGCACACCGTCAAAAAGCGCAAGGTTGAATATCTGGGGCCCGTGTTGCGGCATGACAGATATCAGCTGCTTCAACTGATATTGATGGGCCAAATTGAGTGTAAACGGTGTCGTGGAAGGAGGAAAAAATTGCAGCTGTGCAATGTCTGAGAGTGGACCGAGATCACAAGTGCGGAACAGCTCTTCCGGATGGTGCAAGACTGAAAAAAGTTTTCAGAGCTAACGGTCAATCCCCAGTAATGGAGAGGCACTTCAAGAAGAAGAAGACTACTCTCAAATAAATAAGACAAAGAGGGACCTGATTGATACAAAAGATTCTCACATATTATTGTAAAGTACCTGAACTAAACAATATTTACAAATTCAACGTGAACACAAAGCTTCCAGGTCACAGCAAACAAATAAACCATGCAAAATTTTAATATAATCCTTTTAAGAATGTTCTTCAAAAACGAGAGGTGGACATGTGAAATAAAAACTACCATTTGCAGTGATTAGTGCAAGCTCTGTCAATCAATTTATAAACAGTCGATTTGTACCTAAAAATTTGTTAATATTGTTTATTACTACCTTTACAAGATCTGATCTGAGCGTATCAGCAAAGCTGCTTGTTCAGAATAAATAATAATAATAACAAAAAAAACCATCTTCTATTAAACTTTATTAAAACTTGAGCATCTGGGTAAATAAAATACAAATGGAGCTGATATGAAATTCACCGATTGAAGTCTGGTATCATAATACTATTATTACACTTCTGTGTGAGTATCATAATACTATTATTACACTTCTGGGGGGTGAGCTGTGGATTCCTGACTAAGGGTGAGTACATTAATTACTTGAGGTGATTTTGGTGATTTTTCGATCCCCCCTCCCCCTCTTGTGAGATTTGGCTCAACAACCCCTCCCTCCCCTAATCTCATGTGAGATTTTTAAAATGCGTATTTTTAGTGTAAATATGTTTATCTGTGATTGCGTTGGATTTATTTTTTTAAAAAAACAATTTGCAAAATTATTTTTATTTAAGACTGTTATTTAAGATTTAAGACTACTAAAAACATAGTCCTAGTGAGAAAATCTAACAATAAAAAACTTAAATAGAAACTACTATTCGTAAAAGAATATTCATTCTATTTTAGTCCACGGGGACTCGTGTGGTCTCAAGAGTAACTACTGAAACCAACATGTCCATGTGATACTCAGTAAAATCATCTGCTCCTTCAACCTCGCTCTGACATAACCACTCTAAACTGTGGTCGCTTACACAAGCGCGTTACGGTGGCGATTAAACAATAGGGGGGCTACTGTGCTACTAGTACGAGTACTGTGGCGTTCGCATACCGCAATGAATATTCTTGTGTAGGATTTAGCCATATTTTAGTGGAGAAACATGTTTACTTAATTTTACCCAGTTTTTTTGCAATTTTACACTGTTTGGCTCGATCCCCTCCCCTTCTAAACACCCCACGTAATTAATGGACGCCCCCTAAAGACAGGCTGTCGTAGGTTTAGGACAGCTGTCTTGCCATATGTGAGTGTCCACTTTACCACCCATTCACTCCCCCTTCAAAGCCACAGAATTTGAGATACGGAAATCGCAGTTTTAGATATTTTTTCTAGAAAATATATTTTCATTGAGAGATCAAGATCTTTAAAGAGGTGAAACAGAGATTTTGCGGGCAGACCACAAGCACCAACTCCCACCGCGTGAAGGTGAACAGCAAAGCCATTCTGGGTGACAGCATTTGGGAGATTATGGTATTTATTCAATTTGTACTCGTCATCTTTTGGAATATTTGATTCCCATGGAAGAAAGAATGTTAGGCAGCCGTACTTTCTGGTATGGACTCGACTTCGTGCTATGAAATCACAAGATCTTGACATAATAGTCACAAAAGACTGGAATAAAAATGGAATGGGAAGAAAACGTGACTGGAATAGTAAAGGTGAATTCTTTGTTGTCTCTCATTTGGAAAGCTTTCATCATATTAGAGGAATTAACTAGTCATAGTTTGATTTGTATCTTTTTGTGTTTGTTATTTATAAATACTCTTTGTTAACCAATAAAATTAAATAAAGCAGAATCAGCAATGTATTAATAAAAAATAAAAATATTAGTGCCCCAGATTTGAGCCGATTTGTATCTTTTTGTGTTTGTTATTTATAAATACTCTTTGTTCACCAATAAAATTAAATAAAGCAGAATCAACAATGTATTAATAAAAAATAAAAATATTAGTGCCCCAGATTTAAGCCTCGAGGATGTTTACATTGCATAATTGGGAGTGACCTCGAGTATAGGATATTTTGAGAGAAAAAAATGTTAAATCTCACCGGACAGTTGTCAATTTCGTTGTAGATGTCGAACATCTGCAGCTGCCCTTCCGTTTTCCGCTTGTCTTCATTGATGTGGGTCATGACCTCGCGGACTCCGGCCAATGCTGAGACCAGCGCAACATGGTCAGGGTTTGATTTATGAGTGTGCTTAAGAATATCTGCAAGTTAAGAAATAAACTCTTGAGTTGCGGCAATCTGTACACCAGCTACAGCGGACCGGTACACGGTATTGCGGACCGGTACACGGGCTCTCGTATTTCAATCGCTATTGCAATTGTTAATTTTAGTATTAACCCGTCGGACGCCAACAGTGCCTATATATAGGCAACAAGAGGGAATTCATGACTAATTACTAGGTAACAAGAGGGAATACATGAAAAAGCGATATTGTTAGTATTTATTTATAAAATCAATCAAAAAGTTGCAGAGCAGTCTTCTGCGCACGAGGGCTGGCTTTCGACCGGTTAAGAAAACTATAGAGATGTATGATGATGATTTAGGTTATGACACAGTCTGACCATATGTTTCAGCCTCTATCCACTACTATTCTCCGTGTGATAACTGACTCCAAAGGTTGTTTTACGGTAGTGAAAGTCTATTTCCGAACTATGATTTCCGGTCAAGTTTCTTTGTTTGACAGAGTGAAAATACAAAGTTGGCAGTGCACGAGCACTGAGCGTCGAATACAACATTATCGCACGACCGAAAGGCCGAAGTATAATTTTGCAACTAGTCGCCGTGCCCATTGCCCGTATGGTTATTGCCTGGAGGCGAGGCATGCGTAGCGACGTAAGATACGGCGCTTTATCGATTGCATTATGCATTTGTATATTATCATCATTATGCGTCGCTGCAAAACTATCGCTATGAGTTGCCCCTAGCGATGCCAAGAATAGCCTAACTTCGTCTGATCGCAGCGAGAATCGTTTCTCTCATTATCGGCATTACGAATGCCATTTCCTGCCGTGTTTCTATTGCAAAAGTGACATTTCGGCAGCGATAGCATATTTTCTCCAGTGCTGTGATATTTTTAAAGAAATCTCTGTGTCTTTTGATATTGTCTATGTGAATATGGAAAATTAACAACATTCAACGTTTTTAGAGGAAAGTAAAAAAAAAACCAATATAACATTCCTCCCCGAAGTTAATAACACTCACATAAAAGACTTTTTTTTTTGTGGAAAAAATCCAATTATCCAAATTTTGATTATCCAAACGGGGTCCGGTCCCAATAGATTCCGTTAATTGGAGTTCTACTGAACTTGTTTTTTGTAAATAAAACACAAACGGAGCTGCCATGGAATTCACCGACCAAAAATCGGGCCCATCATATATAATTATCACACTTTTGGGAGGTGAAGGGTGGATTCCGGACTAACGACTGGCTGTGGTAGGTTTAGGACAGCTGTCTTGCCACATTTGAGCATTCACCTTACCACCCATTCACTCCCTCTTCGAAGCCATAGAATTTGAGATGCAGAAATCGCGGTTTCAGATAATTTCTCTAGAAAGGAGTTGATTATTTTCCTGGAGAGACCAAGATCTTTAAAAAGGTGAAACAGAGATTTAGCTGGCAGGCCACGAGTGCCTACTTCCACCGCGTAAAGGTGAACGGTGAAGCCGTTCCGGGTGCCGGCATTTGCGAGATCATGGTATTTATTTAAATACTCTTTTAAAAATACAATTTTTTTATAAATAATACTTTTTTTTTTCAATAACGATCATCATATATTTTTTTAATTCCTGACATCTATTGGACAAACTTTATACTTCTTAAAGTCTGGGATATCAGGGCGTTGTTTATAATAAGGATTTCCTTTAGCAGAGCATTGTATATGTATAAATACGAGGGTAGATTGAAAAGTTGCCAGAACGGGCAAGAGATGGAGCGCGTATACCGAAATGGTTGTGATGGCTGGCAAATCCGACCTATTTCACTGGTCAACACATTTTTTGTCCCTTTAACAAAAGTAATTAAATCTTATAGGAAATTTCACGCTGATTTCAGATATGTAATTAGTTTTTATCTATTACGTCAGGTTTTTATGGAATTTATGGAGTTTTACTAAAATATGTATAAATTCATATTTTTTCGTGTGTTATCATTGATACTGAAAAGTCGGATTCTGAGTTCTCTGTGGAGGTGTCTACTTCTGCGAAGCCTCACTTGTTGAACCAAAATGACCTAAATGATCTGGTACGTGACCTGAATTTATCAAAACTGCAATTAGAAATGATGGCTTCGCGCTTGCAGCAGTGGAATCTTCTCGAAAAAGGTACAAAAATCACGCACTTTAGAAACCGGCATCGTCTTTTGGTTCTTTATTATGTCATGGAAGACACTTTATGTTACTGTCAACACATTGAAGGTCTGTTCGCAGCTCTTGGCTTGCAACATAACGCAGCAGATTGGCGACTTTTCATAGACTCGTCAAAAGTAAGTTTGAAAGCTGTTTTAATTCACAACGAAAATACTCAACCGTCCATTCCCCTTGGTCATGCTGCAAACAAGAGAACTATGACAACATGAAGCTGCTGTTAACAAAAATAAAATACGTAAAATACGAATGGAAAATATGTGGTGATCTAATAAAAGTAATAGGGCTCCTACTAGGAATGCAAACGGGATACACAAAGTGTTGTTGTTTTCTGTGCGAGTGGGACAGAAGACTGAACCAAGAAGGACTGGTCTACTAGAGAGCACCTTATACCTGGCACGAAGAATGTTCACCATGTTCCCTTAGTAAAATCTGAAGATATCTTACTTCCACCCTTACACGTTAAATTGGGTTTGATGAAAAATTTGGTAAAAGGCTTGTCTAAGGATGGAAATGGCATGACTTACTTAAAGCAAAAGTTTCCTAAGATCAGCGACGCAAAAATTAAAGAAGGAATATTCGTGGGACCACAAATAAGGGAGATCTTGACTGATCTGAATTTCAAAACAGTGTTGAGACCAGATGAGCTAGCCGCTTGGTCGGCCTTCAAGAATGTTGTCGAGAACTTTCTTGGAAATCATAAAAGTGAAGACTATATCAGCATTGTATCTGAAATGCTCATGGCCTATAAAAATATGGGATGTAACATGTCACTAAAAATACACTTTCTTCACTCTCACTTAATTTTTTTTCCCGAAAATATGGGAGATGTCAGTGACAAGCACGGCGAACGATTTCAACAGGATATTGCGGCTATGGAGAAGCGATACCAAGGAAAGTGGAGCCCATCTATGCTGGCTGACTATTGCTGGACCCTGCAGAGAGACTCTCAAGATACTCACAAGCGCAAATCAGGAGCCAAATAAATTAAATTGAATTAAATTTGAAATTTTGTTAAGTAAGTACCCGTCATATTATGATAGAATTATGTAAAAACACTTAGTTAAATAATAAAAAACCTGACCTGTAAAAATTTTTTTTTGTTTCATTTTGTGTTTAAGGATAGTAAATACATATAAAAAAATTAGCTATGCTTTAGGGACTGCACTTAAAAAAAAAAATGTCGACCAGTGTTTTAGGAAAGCTGTCAAATTTTCAGACAGAAATTACCAGGCAGTTTTGTAAAGCAAGTCGTAGACAGTCGAGGCAATAAAGAACTCAAAACATATGCTTAGACTGTACTCCATACCATTATATTCCGTCATTGCGACCATTATATTGTGCGGCACAACCGATGCGTCATAGACCGATGAGTGACATGTAAGGAGATGCTGACGCCACGTGTTCGTTTATGACACAGTCTGACCATATGTTTCAGGTTCTTTATTGCATCCACTGTTTAATGATGAATTTTCAGTATTTCCAAAACACTTTGGGGGTACTGATTAAAATTAATTACACCTTTCCTAGTACACCATCGCCAGGTGTCCCAGAATCTGGCAAGCTGACTATACCCTGGAATTATATGGCCTAAATACTGTCTGATCTAAAAGTATTAGCTTTTCCAAAACTCTTCCCATTTTTTGTCGCTGGCTCTTGGCTATGGGCCCAATAGGCCTATTGTCTTTTGAAACTTTTAATAGGCAGAGCTGTGAGATACTCACCGTCTAAAAGTAAACTTATACTGGGTAGCCTTTGGACAGGTCTGATTAGGAGCTCCTGGAGGCTTTGTCGCCCGCACTCCGGTTTCGTTTGGCAAATCTTCAGGAATGCATGAAATCTGCAAGTAAAACCGTAAGTTAAAATTATGGTGGCTAAACCCTATTATTATATCATATATGTTGAAATTCAAAGAGGACTATTTGCAAGAACAAGTGACCAGCTGCTGTCAAATGTATTCTTATTTTTTTTTTATATTTGAGTATACATAATCGAATTTATTTTATTTTTGACGTTTAAAGTTTAACCCTTGGAGTAAATGGGTATTTTCATGGATGCATCTGTCTCTTTTGCAGGATTTTCGGCGACATCGACTTAAAGTACTATAACTACGAAACTACTACACCAATCATAAAAAGAACAACTGCACAATGATTGCATTGAAATTTCGAATATAGAATATTGAAATATCTGTTAGATTGTCGGATCGGCAGTGAGGCCTCAACGATCTAATCACTATTTGAACGACGGTGGCTCGGCGAGAAATGAAACAGTAGCTGTTGATTCGGATTTATTACGCAGCGCTGAAGGCTGGCGTGCGAATGCATACCGTCGCGCAGTTGCGATGGCTGATATATTGAAAACAGCGCCAATGCTTATGGCAGTGGCGCACTAAGTATTAACATTTAGATTAATTAACAGTGCTATTACTATACAATTTAAGACGGGGTACGTAACATATCATTTTGTAAAACAATTAGATATGAAATCGAAGACTATCGCGGTTGTTTGACATTATAAATAGGATAGAAAACGAATTTACCGCGTGAAATTTGTAGGACCCGACGTTTCGGTGACGTTGCAGCCGCCGTTTACCCTTGACAACGGCGGCTGCAACGTCACCGAAACGTCGGGTCCTACAAATTTCACGCGGTAAATTCGTTTTCTATCCTATTTATAACAATTAGATAATTATGAATAAATATGAGAACGTCAAAGAAGTGAAAAAAACGCGGAACCAGATCTGGTCGTATCATACTCAACGGATAATTGTTTCAGAACCAGATTTGGTCGTATCATACTCAACGGGTTAACCTTATTTTCAATATTTTATTATGTTGACAATTTATTGATTTTGTAACATGATTTAAGAAAATTCATTTATTTGTTTTACTCGTTGATTATTTTTTTGCGAGAGTATTTAATAGGTTTTTTCATTTCAAGTCCATAAATTTTATAGTTTTTGATAGCTTATCGTCGATTTGGTTGATGGCCTCCCAAGATTTTGAAAAGCAGACAAAGAACTCTCATGTCTCTTTTCTATGGGGTCGACAGCCAGTAAAGCTTCTCCCTGAACTCCGTTATGTGGTCAAAAATAATATTTAAAAAAATATAATTAGGATTTGGAGAATATTTACAAAGAGCAGGGGACAGAAGAGGATAAACTGTTTTACGGATTATATTTTGTGTACTGTAGATGAGATACATACCTAGGTTTATCCTTATCGCACTGTCCGAGCATCTCTTTGGTATTCTCAAAGAAATTGACGAACGGGGGATAGGCCTTCACCATGTCCTGTGCATACTTCAATACTAGTCTACCTATGCTGATATCCTCGCTCCAATTCTGCGATGACCATTTCAACTCTTCTAACATACGCCTGCGACAGAGAAAGAGGAAAATTGTTTATAATCAACATAAAACAAAAAACACGGAGGATGGGCAAAAATGTAAGGGACGCGTACCCACCAGCAATAACGACCAGACATACGAGGGCGGTTCGATAAGTACTGAGCCTACAAAAAAAACGAAAATTTTGGAAGTGGCAATTTGTTTTTCTATATAATTTCCTTTTAGTTCGATACACTTGACCCAGCGATGCTCCAACTTCTTTAACCGGTCTGAAAAATACGTTTCCTTGAGGTCTGCAAAATAGGCCTCCGTGGCGGCGATGATCTCCTCATTCGACTCAAATTTCTGCCCGGCTAGTGACTTTTTCAAGTTTGGAAACGAAAACAAGTCGCACGGGGCCAAATCTGGAGAATACGGTGGATGGGGCAGCAGTTCATAGCCGAATTCGACCAATTTGGCCGTGGCGCGGGCGGAGGTGTGAGCCGGTGCATTGTCATGGCGAAGAACACTTTTCCTTCGCCAAATGGGGCCGTTTTTTCTGCAATTCGGCGTCGAATCGGCCCAATAATTTGGCATAGTACAGCCCTGTGACCGTTTTGCCCTTCTCCAGGTAGTCGATGTAGATCACACCTTGTGAATACCAGAAAACGGTGGCCATCAGCTTTCCGGCCGATAGGACAGTCTTCGCCTTCTTCGGAGCACGTTCGCTGCGTGAAATCCACTGTTTTGACTGTTCCTTGGTCTCTAATGTGTACCAGTGGATCCATGTTTCGTCGATGGTCACAAAACGACGCAGAAACTCCTTCGGGTTGCGCTTAAACAGCGTCAAACACTGCTCTGAAGTGGTCTCACGGTTGCTCTTGTTGTCCGGTGTGGCAAACGCGGCACCCATCGCGCCAACAGCTTTCTCATGCCCAAAATTTCATGCAGGATATGACCCACACGGTCTTTTGAGATGCCTACTATCTCAGCCGTTTTCGGGGCACCTGGGCATGGCTCAACAAAAACAGACGTGCGACCACGTTGAAACTTGTTAAACCAATTTTCGATCGAGTATGGTTTTCAAATCTGGAATCCTTATTTTGCCAAGGACATCAACCTGCTTGAAAGTGTACAACAAAGAGCGACAAAACTGCCAAAAACCCTAAGAAAAACACCCTATGAACATAGATTAAAAATCCTCAAACTGACAACTCTGGAGCAACGGAGACACAGAGGAGATCTCATAGAGACATACAAAATACTGAGGCAACACTACGACTGCCCAGAGTTGGAAAGCATGTTTGTGTTCAATTCAAACCATCACTTAAGAGGTCACAGCCTGAAACTCAACGTTACAAGCTTTTCAACTGAAGCAAGAAAGCACTTCCTGACAAACAGAATCGTGAACAGCTGGAATAAACTGCCCGAGGAAGTTATCGAAGCACCAACCATAAACGCATTCAAAAATAGGCTTGATATCTACTTAAAAAATGATATATAAAAGGAAAAAAAAGGAAACAGCAACACCAGTGAATTTCATAGATATGAACACATCAGCGTTAAGCTGCTAGTTCATCAACAAATAATAATAATAATAATAAATTTTTGACGGTTGCCATCGAAGGAGAAGAGTCGCCGTACACAGCATCCAAGCGCTTTGATTTCGCTGCTCTATTTCCCTTCCAAAAACAAGAATCGAATCACCGACCGATATTGCTCTTTTTCCATTTTTATAAAATCCGCAGACACACCCGCTTCCACAAGCGGTCAAAACAAAACTACGAGTCCGATTCAGCTGAATTTTCGACAGTCGCCGTCTACGAGAATGTACTACACGATAGTGAATTTCTTTTGCGATAGTGGCGCCATCGGGCGGTGAGGCTAAGTACTTATCGGATCGCCCTCGTATGCCGTTGGAAAGCTCTTTTCATTCACTGTCATTTGTTACTATGGCATTTATTATTATTTCGCATTTGTCACCCGACTTCAAAAAAAGGAGGTATCAATTCGGTTGTATTTTTTTTTTTTAAATGTTTGTTACCTCAGAAGTCTGTCATTTATGAACCGATTTGGAAAATTATTTTTTTATTTGGAAGGTTGTACTTCCAGATAGGTCCCATTTTTATCAAAATCCTGATGATGGGAGCCATGAGGAATTGAGGGCACTCCTCAAATATTATCATATGAAGTGGAAAAGTTACATGTTGGTTCAGTTCCGATGACAATGCATTTTTAATGGTAAGGATGACCTGATTCTACATCCAAGGGTGGCTCCCGACGAGGTGACTCCTCAACGGTCAACAGCACAGACACGAAATTTTGAATACACATTCAGTTATGATAGCCCGTTCTAAGTATCACCATGACATGTCTGCTGCACCCAGGGCTGGCTCCCGACGAGGTGACTACTCAGCGGTCAACAGCACAGACACGAAATGTTGTATATGCATTCAATTATGACAGCCCGTTATAAGTTTCACCAAGATAGGACTGCGGCACCCAGGGTTTGCTTCCAACGAGGGAAATCTTACACGAAATTTTGTATCCGCATTCAATTTGATAGCCCGTCCTAATTTTCACTATGACATGGCTGCTGCACTTATAACAATTTTTGAAGTCGGTTTTTTTTTTTGTTAAAATTTTGTCTATTATTACTATGGAAGCCAGTCTCGAATCATTATGAGAAAAAAGTTACTAAACTAAAAGAAAAACCTGTGTAACTATGCGAAAAATCGTCGCTTATCACCACCCGGATGTCACCAGGCGCTTATCACCGCCAAAAAAAAAATTGCGATGCATTATGGTTTTAATATATGACGATTAGTTTGTTATTTTGACACTAGCACGTAGTAAATAAATAAAAAACAAACGGAGCTGCAATGGAATTCCCCGACCGAAGTCCGGAACATCATAATCTATTATTACTCTTCTGGGGGGTAAGCCGTGGACTCCAGACTAACGACCGGCTGTGGTAGGTTTAGGACAGCTGTGTTGCCACATGTGAGCGTTCACCTTACCACTCATTCACTCCCCCTTCAAAGCCATACAATTTGAGATGCAGAAATTGCAGTTTTAGATTTTTTTTCTAGGAAAGAGTTAATTATTATCCTGGAGAGACCAAGATCTTTAAAAAGGTGAAACAGAGATTTAGCTGGCAGGCCAAGAGCGCCAACTTCCACCGCGTGACGGTGAACAGTGAAGCCGTTCCGGGTGACGGCATTTGCGAGATCATTGTATTTATTTAATTTGTACTAGTGGTCTTTTGGGATATTTGATTCCCATGGAACAGTTAATTCTACTCTATACTCATCTTCCGATATAGAGAGTAAAGAGTTATATCTAAACTGAGGGCTAAGCATCCGAGACTTTCAGGGAATTTATACTACTAGAGACCGAATCGACCTCCAGAATCCAATCTGAAGCTTTCTCGATTATTGAGAAAGGTTTGGTAGCGAAATGTTTGTTGCCTTTAGAGCCATCCCGCACAAACTGTATTGGGGGTTTGGAGGGTACTGTCAAACCCTTGTCGGCACGAGCCACTGAGAGGCTAATTACATCGCGAATAACAGCAAGGACTTTGTCGTAGCGGTAAGTGTGCTGTCCGTGATCTAAGGCCACCTTGCAGCCAACTAGAATATGTCTAGCTGTGCAAAGGGTATTGCTACAAAGGGGACATGAACTATCCTCGGCCTAGATGTTTTACTGTAAACGATATTCTAGATACAATGATATAGGTTTTTGTTTTAGCTGTATTTTTTTTCCATGATGATTTGAGACTGCCCGCCAAAGTAACAAACGACAGTCACAAAAAGAGTATTTCAGCGAGATATGTCCGGTCATTATTGACGGGTGGGGACGTTTTGTCGCATCCTCCTTTCTACATGACTATGCACCTTACCTATGGATTTCATATATTGGTGGGAGGTTGCCGAATATAATCTTCAATTCGGTATTATTTAAAAGGGGTTTACTGTTTCCGTTCTCCTCCTCAGTCATTTGCTCGAGAGGTAGTTTAAACATCTGTAAAAAATATATAAACTTAGTAACAATGTATTTATAGGGTATTAGATTGTACAATGCTATACTACGTTTAGGCAGCTAGGATTTTACTATGAAACGCAACGTGTAGATGGCACTTATAGTTCCGCATATAAAAACTAAATATCTTACAGTGACAATGGTGTGAAGAATATTAACATAGTTTGATTCGGTTTGAAGCAGCTCCATGAAGACTTGCTGCCGTGGGCTCATCAGCTTCCGCACCACATCCACAGGGACACCGCATTCCGCTTCTGACGGAGAAAAGAACTCGTAATTAGTTTTTGGCCGAACGATCCGGTCTGGTGCAAATGGAAATGCAGCGCTCACCGTCGAGGAGTTGCTTTCCGTCGGGACTCTGGGTGCTGTCGAGGAGTCCACCGCTGAGGCTGAGGAGAACGGCGTCGCCCACAGAACTTCGCCTCTTGTTGAGGGCAGAGTCTCCGCCGCGTAATTTGCGTTTTCGTAACCTGGATAAACAAGAAGGAGTATTAATTCGTACTGTATCCTGAGCGCCTGGAGCCGCGCAGACATTCACCAGATTTATAGCGGTCCTGTTAAAAGAACTACCCCCTTTCTACGTCTACGTTCTACCCCCACTTTTATGTACTAAAAACTACTTCTGTTTTATCAGTCGAGTCTCATGGGCCGCTTTGTTCGCCTAACGTAAGTCAACGCACAGTTGCACTCGATTGTATACATGCAGGATTTGTATTGGTGTTACATCTTTTACAGGTCTCAATGACTCAGCTATACTTTAAGTCAGTTTAAAGATCATTTTTATGTTTAATTTGTTCCCTTGACATAATATAGTAACAGTACTCCTGCTCCCAGATTCTGAAGCGACGATATGATACACAATTGTCGTCACTCGATGATATTTGCGATTCTGGAAGCGATTTGACATGAGGTGTATGTAGCCTGCATGTCGTTGCTGTTTTTGAAAGCTAGGAAATGGCAGTTAAAATCCCCATTCAGAAATAATTACCGACAATTACCACCCAAGACGATTGAAATTTGAATACAGCACCGATGGTAAGGATATTTGATTTAATAAGTAAAGGAAGCTATTCTATAGGAAATAAAGCATGCGATAATAAATCCCTAAGCACGCGAGACTGGTTCGAAATGAGCATACTCCGCTCACTGCTAAACGGCGTAACCCGGTCAATCTGAGTTCTGAGATTAGCTGACGATTCTGAAACAGAATCAGTCAAGTCGTCGGATCGATGATGATATCGAATTCAATGTTGCGTCGCGGTGACGTATCGCATCGCCACTTCGGAATCCGAGGGCTGATCTGCTCGGTTTCTGGATTTCTTATATATGGTGTCGAGTGTGTATTTTTTTTGTCTAAAAAAAATTCCCATGTCAAAAATTTAATTGAGAACCGTTTTCTCTAAATGATACAATAGCAAAAATCTTTTATTACAGGATGAACACTTTATTCATAAAACGTTTCCTAAGAATGACGTTTAAATTAATCAAATAACTGAAGTTCTTTAGTCAGATATCAATAAATGTAAACGCATACTAATAATTATAAATAAAAAATCTCTTCAATATCTTAAGTTATAAAAGTGCGAGTATCGAGTATCATAAGTTATGTATCGTTGCTAACAGTGTACGAAAATGGTTGCGTTCACGCTTGAAGAACGCTGGGAAATATTAAAATTTTACTTTGAAAACGGGTCCAATGCTGCAGAATGTTGCAAAACAAACCAGCAACAATTGATGACCTAAAGGACAACATACGCACTGCCATTGGCGAGATTTTGCCGCATACCATTGAAAATGTGCTCAAAAATTGGAACGATCGAATGGGCTACTGTATGGCCAGCCATGGCAGCCATTTGGATGAAGGTGTATTCCAAAATTAATGGCAATAATTGAAATTTCAAATAAAACTAAAAATAACGAAAAAAAATCAGTAGTTTTTATTTTACAGTTACAAAGTCTAAAATTTTAAATGACCCACCCGGTACAAGGCGCATGACTTCAGTATCTTGGTAGGGTATCTTCTCTAATGTAATTTTTTCCCCTCACAAGATCAAAGATTATCTATGAATGATGTATAACTTTAAAAAAAGTCACATTTGTGCCTGTTACAAAAAGGTTTTTGTATGGTTTTCTAGAAATTGCTTTTCACTGATGTCTCTGGCTCCGAAACAACGACATAAAAACCATTAGAAACTCATTTTCGAAAAAATAACTCATTTCGAGAGTATCGTGGATTCTACTGTATCTCTACAATATTGGTGATCAGATTGGAAGATTTCGGCATTTGAATATAAAAAGTCATCATACCTATTGAGCTGCAGCTGCGCGGCGGAGAGCGGTGTGACGACGGATGAGGAGGTGGCTCCCGGACTGCGCGGCGGGGAGCTCTCGCGCTCGCGCTCCCGCTCCCCCGCCGACGACAGGGAGCCGGCGGACGAACGCCGCGACACCGGTATCAGCGAATCCAGGTACTGCGGCACATTGTAACCTTCGTTAGTAGAACTCCATTGGTCGATGCGGGCAAAGGGAAATTAAGGCGTGAAGAATTAACAAAATGGATGAGGATCATTGTTGTATATCGTCAGTCGACTTTCAATTCAGTACCTCTGTAGCGGCTTATAGTTCCTTAGGCAATTGACGGTTCCTATGCAGTTGGGCCACTAAGATACGGTCGTTAACTTGGGTCGGCTCAACTTGAGGTTCAGCCCCGTCCGGTAGCCTCCTCGAAGAGGGTCGAACCTGGCAAGGACTCTGTTTCCTTCGTCGCGGCAGGTGAATGTTCCACTGGGGAATAACCATCGGGCGCTGCCGGTGCGGTGTCAGTCAATCGACTGTGCACTCTTTTGGCTGACAATAATCAATGGAATCTGTAAATGCCTAAGCAGCAGGGGTGGTTGTTGACTTGTTGTCAGCCACTCTTGAAACGACCCGTTGGCCACACGATACCATGTGAAAGATGGGCAAAGGGCGATAAATCCGAACTGAATTACCGCTGACATCAGGTAGGACATCAACACCTGACGTCCTGTGACCAGACAGGAGGGAGAAATCCAAATATTTGTGAATTTATCTACATTTACGTTTCGAGCTGTTTTAAAATGGGGGTCACCTTGTATAGAATAAAATTAAATAAACCAATTAACCAACTCCCTTAGGTAAGGGCATAACACAAAACTTCTACTTATCATCTCAATGATGATTAGCAGCCAGTCGCAGAAGTTAATCAGAGTTTAACAGAATAGAAGACTCGAAATCCAGGAGCTGGTTGATTGTACTACAATGAAACTAATGTATTATGCGTATACTTACATCCTCGAATAAGTAGTCCTTTTCCTCCTGTGCCTCTTCATTCTGCACCGAGGCCCAAAACCACTCAGCCTTCACGATGTGCGCTTTTGGACTCACCGAATCGGGCATTGCTGTCGTGTTGTGTTCATCGACCACCTATTATTTACAGTAAACAAGCATTTTAACATCCAAGAAAAAAAGAAAATGCTGCAAAATCTACAGATATTATGATTTTTTTATATATTTTTTGACTACTACTTTTAAGAGCAATGAATCCAGGCCACGAACATAACGTTAATATCTCGAAAACTAAGAACGCTAACTTATTCAAATAAAAAGTATTTTATAGACTATTTAATACTACTCAAATACAGCTAATAAAACTCCTTAGTCGCTGTAAAGTAATGACATCAAAGAAGCTAAAACAAAATAAATATTTTTTTGAAAATCGAACTACAAATTCAATGCAATTGCTATTGATTTTGTTTCTGTTCTATCACAAAAAAAAAAAATGTTTGTCAGCCCCGACGAGCGAATTGAATTTACTCTGTAAGTTCGATTGTCACTGAATATACAATATGCAAAGGGGGTAAATTTATTGATTGATTGATCAATTGATTGATTGATCGATCGATCAATCGATCGATAAATTAATCAATCATCAATAAATCAATCAATAAAAATATCATCAATCAATCAATCATTAATCAATCCTCAATAAATCATCATTAATCAATCCTCAATAAATCATCATCAATCAACATTAATCAACATTAATCAATCATCATCAATTAATCATCATCAATCAATCGTCAATTAATAATCATCAATCAATCGTCAATTAATCATCATCAATCAATCATTTAATCATCATCAATCAATCTATCATCAATTAATAATCAATCAATCACCAACCATCACTCAATCAATCTGGTACAAAACTGCAAAACTAGGCCTTTTTGGTAAATATAAAAAAAAAATGTGTTACAGCCCCGACGCGCGACTGGAGTGTGATCCTCTCAGATTGCAATCTGCTGATTCGATATCCGTCTCATTTCATCATTCGACAAATGTATAGTCAGTATGGGTTGGATTGGAAACTGGCAAACATTGTTGAAGTTATGGCCTCCTGTTGGGTATTGCTGCACTGTTTTCAATTTTTGAACTTTATTGACATTAAACTTTTTTTACCCATCAAATTCTCAATCCCCGGGGGCTGTAAATGAAATCGATTCTTAACCCCTCGCGTACCAGACGGCCCGAAACGTCCAGAATTGATATTTACCGTCGAACCCCAGACGGCCCGAAATGGCCAGGCGAGGCCGACCGCTAATTATGTTAGTACAACTTTGACTAATAATTATGAATAATCTTTATTGCTTTACATAACGACGTTACAAATATCTAATAGCAAATTTCAATAGGAACATAAACCAGGTCTTTTTTAGACGATCGGTGTGACAGTTTCGGAGTAATCGTTTTTTTTCTGAAACGCCATCTTTTTTTTGAGACTCGCGAATTTCTTACGGGCCTGGCCGAAATGGCCAGGCGAGGCCGACCGCTAATTATGTGAGTACAACTTTGACTAATAATTATGAATAATCTTTATTGCTTTACATAACGACGTTACAAATATCTAATAGCAAATTTCAATAGGAACATAAAACAGGTCTTTTTTAGACGATCGGTGTGACAGTTTCGGAGTAATCGTTTTTTTTCTGAAACGCCATCTTTTTTTTGAGACTCGCGAATTTCTTACGGGCCGTAAGGCACACATTAAAATTCAAACCGCGGGCCGCGAGGGGTTAAGGAGTAAACTCCAAAAAATATATAACAAGCGCTTCTGGTATTTAATACCTTCATTAATATGGTAAATATTAAATAAGTTAGCACTGTCAGTTTCCGAGATATTCATACATTTATGGTGACCGGGATTCCTTGGTATTGAACGTATTTTTGTATCCTACCAACACAATCACAAAATATTTATCTTGGCCAATGCGAAGCCACTCCTAAACGAGATCTCAATCTGCGATCCAAACAATCGCTCTAATCTATCCCACTGCTGCCACCATTATAACACTTTGGGGTTGGGTGTGAAAAATTAAAACAGGCGGAAAAGCACATGGGTATTTATTATGATAATAGGAGACATGCATTTTAAAACATACAATACCTTGTCTGCGCTTTGCCCATTTTGTAAAATGTAAGTCTTTTATTATTATAAAAAATTATCACCTTCCCAACCCTATGAGACCTCAGGTCTGATGACTTTTATGATGAGTATACTATATTAATTTTGGTGGAACGGTATAAGGTAATTTCGGTGCTATTTCAAAAAAGCATTTAACAATCAGAAATTAGCAGATTTTAAAAGTTTTTTGAAATGTATAACCTCAAATTATTATCGAACCCATGTCAAAGAGGACCTCCTCGATAAGAAAACTCACATACTTATTAAACTCCAGAAAGACGAGGATATCGGTAGATTTAACACCCGAATTTATGGTGGAGTATTGGTCAATACTTCAGTACTGGCCGATACTTGAGTTATACCTGAGTACTAGTTTTCATGTTTTCACACACCTCGTATATCACACGAGGTGTGTGAAAAAAGTAATGAGACTGACAACACTGCGCGCGATCTGGCAACGCTGTGTTGCGATGAGGCATGCGCTGTCGTTCAGCTAGTTTTAACGCATGCGCTATGGTATTATAGGCATGTGTCAGAGGAAAATGCAAGATGATATGAAAAGTGCATGTGTGGGGATAAACCGTACGAGTGGGCTTTCAATGTTTCAGGGCTTGTGTTCCGAAATTTAGTTTCAAGGATGCTGGAGATACAGTCATATTTATTTTTCAACGTATTCACATGTTTAACATCTTCACATGTATTTTTTAACGTATTCAACGACTGTATGTTTAAGGAATGTCCGCCCAAGCACAAGCTCTGCTTAGTAGGGCGACATCGGATAGAGGGCATCATTTAGTAATTGAATTTAATTTCTTGCTGTGAATTAACCCCTGGGTTATCACACACGCTCATCGGCATTATTCATATTATCCGTATTTATTCAATTACCGACTCTATTTCTCCCTCCACTGCGGTAAAAGCCTGTCATTGGATAAGCCACCGTTATATATCAGTATGCTTGCACACAACTTCTACAAACACAACAGGTTAAACGGTTTAATTATATAATATTTTATTTGATGTTCTATATTAAAACTTGTAATATTAGTGAATTGCTTAAAATTCAATTAATTTAAAATTAAATTACACAACACAAAAAGCTTTCAAAATCTGCCAATTCCCTTTTAATACCCCGCCGCATATTTAATAATTATTATTATTATACCAACCACCAACCCACAATATGTATATGTACAAATGCATATATTCAATATTAATACATTTTGGAAAGTTACGTCGAAATACGATAAGATTATTGTTTTAGGAATGAGGTATAATTTACATGGATGCAACTGTTAATGGGCATTATTTTTTAATTCTGAACTTAATTTTATAATTATAGTCAACTACCACCATTAAAGTTTATAAAAAGAGTTTATTATTATGTCTCTTAATACTGCATGCTAACGAAAACTAGAGATAGACAGGTGATACTTAGAAAGATAGGTTGCCATGCGCAGGATTTCTTAGCGTTAGTATTTTAAGAATATGTGAGGCTTCCTATTTTGCATTACACTAAATCATCTATGTATTGTTTTTGAAACAACAAACGCAGAAAAGGAGTTAATGCGGGAAAAAAATGAAATCTTTAAAAAAAGAGTGAATAAAATCGAATGAAAATTTGGATTGAGTTATACTTTTTCTTCTAGTCTATCTACATTTTATAAAATTAGTTTGAGTTTCCATAGTTCGATATGAAGGCAACATTTTTATCATTTATAGGGTAATCATGTACCCACTAAGAATACGTTCGTTTCTTTCTTGCGTGTTGGCATTGAACTTCTTCGAACGCTCAAATGTTTCAGTTGGATAAGTTTGATTTGCCAAAATTTATCTTTCACTGAAAAACTTTTTTTGTTTAATTATATCTTGCTGTTATTAGCTTTCAAAATAGTCGTTTGCTCTGTAAATACAGACTACCATTATAAATAATACAAAAACGGATTTTACTTGGTGATTTACTTTTGCAAGAATCACCCCTGAGCTCTTAGAGACCGAGGTATATTTTGAGCCTGTTTGAAGATCGTTTTTATGTTAAATTTGTTCAGCATTACTTATTCGATCCGTTGCATATGATAGAAATGCTTGTGATCTACTTGGTATCTAGGTTTCTTACGTATTGGATCATATGATCGTGACATATTAAATATAACCGCTCCAAGGCAGTCAACCTTCGAACCGCATCTTTCAATAGAAAGATTTACTTTGTGAGGATGTAAAGGAAGAGAATACTGGGATGCCATCTCCCCTATACCACCAAGCGTAGTCTTAACAGATTGGGTGGGTGGACAGGATGCCGAGCCAATGTCGTCCGCTGGGGTTACGCAGGGAATCTAATATGCGACTGTGGAACGTTGGAGGATAAAGACTGCCTCCTATCCTGCCCGCAGTTGTTAACCCCATCACGCAACAGGTTCTACAACAGGCGAAGGACAAGGCCATCCAGGTCGCATATTTTTGGAGAGACGTCTCCTAACCTGGCCCGGACACATTAACGAACGAACGAACGACATAATATTTAAAAACATCTACAGATGTTCAACGCGTAGCCGGGTGCTAAAACTTAATGCTCACGGTAAAATCCGTTTTAGTATTATTTATAATATTGAACGATCGCCGCAATAGTCTTCGATCTTATATCACAGACTATCAGATATTGATTCCTTATTCAGCTCGATAACCTGATAACCTTTTACAAATTGGGACGAGGCTAAACCTGATTTCTTACCCATGCGAAGGTTTAGTTCATGCAATCTCCTCGAACCTACGAAAATCTAATAAAAAAAGTAATGTGGAAAATGCAATGATTGTTAGTACCGATAGGAATTGACGGTTGTGGCGAGGCAGCAGAGCGGTGGCTGAATCGGTCTCGTCCGTTGGCTCTCGGCGGGGGAAATGGGGCGCAACGGCGGGGGCTTCGGGATCGAGCGTCGGGGAGGAGACTGTCGGCGTCGCTACCTTTCGCGACTGCGGCGTTTTGAAAAGGGCCTCTTTGGAGCGCTGCTGCGCGCAGAAATCCAGCGCAGCCTTGCGCAGGGGCGTCGTCGCCTCGAGCGCCGACGTCGCCGCCTCTTCGCAGTCTTCGTTGGAGCTGACGGGCGATATTTCCGCGTCGGGCTTCTCGCCGCGCTTGCGGAACGACGCCGTCAGCGATTTCATGCTGCGGCGGATCCGCGAGGCCGACTTGGTCCCGCGCAGCGAGCGGAACGAAATGTCGAAGATCCCCGACGACGTAAAGACGGATCTGTCGCAGATCGAATCGGCGTCGTCGTCCTTTTTGGGCGACGGCGTCGACGTGAGGCACGCGTCGAGCTCGGAACGGAGCGGCGATTTCGACTTACGCGGCTTCTTCTTATCTCTCTTAAAAATGACCGGTTTGCTGATACCTTTGAAACGGAACGAGTCTTTGATTTTGAGCTTTTTGAACGGGGATTTCCAGTCGGATTCCTCCGTTTGTTTCGCGGTCGAATCGGTGGAGTTGCGCGACCTTTTTTTCCCCGATGAAAGAACGGCGGAGTTAGTTACGGTCGGCAGATCGAGCGTGATTTCGGGCTCAGGTTCGAATAGTACGCTTAAATGCGGCGATTTGAGGATGTCGGCGTCGTCTTCGTTCGTTTCCGGTATCGTTTCTTCCGCGCTGCGCAGCGTCGACGTCTTGCGCAGCAGGCCCTTTTTTGGCTCGTCGACGTTCTCCTTCTCCGAACACGATTCGTCGGTGGCCGGTGACGTTTCGGTGGAATAATCCAGACCGCGAGTCAGGCTTTTGTATTTGTCCGCGTCCATCGTTTCGAGATTGAAGCGGCTGTAGTCTTCCTCGGAGCGCTCGGGCGTTTTCTTTTTGGCGGACAGGCGAGCGGACAGTCTCCGGTATAGGTTAGTCTTTGCGGTGGGGGTGTGAGTGCGAGAGCGGGGGGAGAGGAGGTCCATGCTGGAGCGGGAGGGGGCGTGCGCGCGGCCGTATGTCTCCCCATTGGCCATTACCTGAAACAGGTGTGAAATTGACAAACACCGCACGGTCCGGTGCGTATCGGCAGCGCGCGGGATAAAGCGTAACCAGACGATGGGCGAAGCGTGCTTTGTTATGCGATTCGCAGTAGTCACTGTTAGAAATATCGCTGGCGGATCGTGTCGCTATTTAATACCAGTGTTTATTAATCAAATACAAATAAAGTTTTGTTGATTTTCTCTCAGAATAATTTAGTTTGATATTATTAGTGTGAAACATCGTGTAAAATTGGATTGAAAATAAAACTAAAGCAATGAGGCCTGCGCAATCCTGGGTGCTATCCGATGACTCGGACATTGTAAAATCAAGGTTGAAAAGTCACCAACAGGGATAAAACGAGGATTGTCAATCTCTAACTGATAAAGAAGTAGTAAAGTCAGCTACCATTTTCGTTTTGAGGGTAGTTATGCAACAATTGAGATGTGCAATTTGTCTAGTTTTATTTCCTCAGATACAACTTTCATCTCAAAGCTTCCAATGTTTCAAAGGACATTTTCTGTGCTTCAGTCATAATTGAATTTAGTCGAGAAAATATTTTGTCTGATTTCGATAGTTTTGTTGTATTTTGATTGCCTTTACGTATTTTATTTATTAAACTCAGAATATTTTTTTGGCATTCCTCATTTTTGACAACCCTGACGGAATCCTCTTGTAAAAAGATTCAGGTGTTCGAATACTGGGAATACAGAATGCGTGTAATAACAGTTCTGGACAACATTTCATTAATTATCAGTTCACAACCGTTCTCTTTAATAATACCTTACCAACTATGAATTCGTTAGAGAGCAATTGGCCAACTGATGGTAGGTCTACATACCACCATACAGACTATTTAGTTGGCTCTGTGTGCGCTCTAGCAGCCCAACCCTACTAAACTACCAGCCGATAGAGTCTGTTGTCTGCGGGGTGGCCCTTAGAGTTCAAAGGTTTAATAAAGCTCCTGAAGTATTAGCGCTCCGAAGAAACGGGAAAGAATTGGAGCTCAGGAAGATTAAACGACGGTTCAAGCGCTAAAAGACCTCTCTACAAAAGAGAGTGACTTGACGCTGAGTGTCTGGCGACACAAAAATTGTTGGAAACAGCTGACCGGTTGGCTAAAAAAGAAGCCCTACGACTAATCATAGGTACAGTTACAAAACTATCCTACGGCGTATCAAAGACCCCAGCAATTTTTGAAAGAAAAGGAAATACATCAGACTCACCAAGCGAGCACAAAATAACAGGATAAAAAGTTGCAAAAGACATAATAAAGAAGCACTCGCATAAGAAAATGTTTAAGCTACTAAAACCAACCAGTAACCAGAACTACTAAACAGGTCACTGCAAGTTGAACAAGCACTGAAGACTCAAAATGAGAAGGAAAAGTGACTGCAATAGTAAAGGCAAACTCGCTATTGTTCCTCATTCGGAGACCTTTTCACCATTTTTCAGAGAAACTAATGCTGAAAATCTGTAAGCCATTTGTGAGACCCATTTTGGAACACACCCATCAGATTTGGAACCCATACTTAAGGAAGAATATCGATCTTCTAGAGAAAGTCCGGCGAAGAGCAACTGAAATGCCTTTTAACTTGAAGCGTCTAACATACGAGGAAGATTGGCGGCTCTCGGTTTGACCACTCTGGAGTAACGCAGGACGACACGGGGTGACTTGATCGAGACATATAAGATCCTTACTGCATCGTATGATATTCCTGGGTTGCAGGCTATCTGTACCATGAACACCAACACACACATCTGCGTGGGCATCGTCCGAAACTCCAGTGTGAATTATTCCAGTTAAATCCTAAAAATATTTCCTCGACAGTAGAGTGGTAAACGAATGGAATGCTATCCCTAGTGGTGACCAGTGCTAAAAATGTCAATGACTTTAAAAATAAACTGGACGTATTCCTCAAGAACTGTAATGCAACAACAGACTCAGGATCACCAGCTTAAGCTGCCTGCCTGTTAAACATACATAAATAAACCAAGGTTGGCACAGGTCACAGTGCACCTGGACTCCGAAGAAATGACTCGCGTGCGTATTATCTAATCTAATCCTTAATGCCTTATTTGCCTAATTATCTGTTCTCAGGAATAACACTTCGTACAGCAAATGAACACATTGTCAATATATTTACAATACCAACTCGGGCAGCGCTCTGTGTATGGTCGAATCAATGGTTATTTGAGAAATGAGCCAAAAGCAAGACACGTAACCGCGAAAGATCAAAGATCAAAGCACTCTCATCCACCAAAGCGTATTGAGTAGAATCGTATGGTTATGCTTTATGCAACAACATGCCAGAGGACAAGATTTTATACAAAAGATTAATAAATCGATACATATACAAAATTAATATATATGAATATTGTGAAATAAGCATGGCTTTGGTGATGATTATTTTTTAGATGTCAAATTCGATGATTTCAAAATTAGGGATACCGTTTTTAGATGAAGAGTCGGCTCATTGTTTGGTTGAGTTATTTGATGAGGCTGTGCTTATTGTGAATACGCAACATCGATATGTATTAAATTATCAAAAAGTGTTTAACCGCCAAAGTGCAAGAAATAAACAGTGATTAAAATCTATCTACATACAGTCCATTTGTTGAAGGGAATCTGTTCTAAGAGGGCAATTTCTGGGGTCCAATGGGGTTTCTGCCAGTTTTAATAGTAAAGTCGTTTCCACAGAAGTAAATTGATGAAGAGTGACTTGATGATTTAAAGGCCAGTCAATTTGGACACGAAAAAAGGCCTCCACCTAGCAAGAGGTCTTGTTTTTTATTTTTTATATGTTGTCAGGACCTGTGCCAACAGTAAGAGACAAAGTTTTCAGCTCCGAAAGAGCAGTGCGATATTTCGAAATTTATGCATTTTTTTCCGATTTTGCTCAATATCTTTTGTAACCAATACCTAATGTATGTTTTGCGTCCTACAGAAAAGTTATTCATTTCTTTTTAAGCATTTTAATTGTGCTACAATCTAAACAGAGCCCTAAAGGGCTCTATGTCCTGGGAACCTTCCCATGTCATGGGAACCTTCTGGACATAAATGTCCAGAAGGTTCTGAAAAACAGCTCTTTAAATGTTTTCCAAAAAGTAAAACAATTCACAACAAACAAAAAACTTTTGGATTTGGAGATTTGAGGAGCCAATGGGTGATTTGAGGGATGACGCTTTGATAACATTGTCAAACAGAAAATTTTTAAAGAGCTGTCTCAAACTAAGTAATATGACCCCTCGGGACATGGACAGAACAATACGGAGCGTGATTTTACACAAATAACAATAAAAAACGCAAAATCGTTTTTTTGCCGCATGCAACATAATGATTGTCATTAATCATGAACACACTCTTTATCAGTTTGCTTATTTTTTTTTGAATTTTATTTTCAGTGTAAACGCAGATAAAGTAAAAAATGGCAAAAATCTCATTGGGCCTCAGAGAATGACCTTGTAATCCATCGTTTGCGCATGCAAATTTTGAACTAATTTATTTAACAAAAAAAAAAGCAATTTCAAATGTTATTTTTTGTCATTAACCATCTTTTTTAATAGAAGACAGTAGGTATTTTTCATATAATAAGCTGCGCAAAAGATTAATTAAATGTCACATTACTTTCACATTTCCCATTAACTTTAATTAGTAATTTTAAGTGCCCTAATGTTACAATCAATGTATATTATTAAAGTAGGTAGCTATCTAAATTAATCAACCACCCAACTATATTAAAATGTATCTACTCAAGATACCAGCCAAATTAACTACAGTAGATTTGAAATATTTAATGCATGCAATAAGATCAATCAAAAAAAAGTCCAGAGCTTATTTTGACAAAACGATATGATTTATGGGGATTCAACGATTTACCTTAAACCTATATTTATCGCTAATAGTAATCTTCATATACAAAAAGAAGAAAATCATTTTAGTTCATGATGCCTAAAATAATATATTTCTCTTCCGCTTTGATATTCATTCATATTAATGTTGAATTTTAGATTTTTAACGGCAGATATAATAAAATAAAAACATCTTATTATATGCTGATCTGATAACCTCACTAATCGAATTTATGGGGGGAAATACATCATCGTCGTGGGAGGAGAAATATGTACTTAACTGACCAAAATTTACTTTTGGGATTATGAGGATTTTATGTTTCCTTCAAATAAACCTAAAGACAATGCAAAAAACTTAGATTGATTGTTTTTTTTAAGACATACTTCTACTATAAGATATACTTCAGAGGTAACAATAATAATATTGCAAAATTTTATCATGACTTGTTATGTGGGACATAAATCCGCTTTCCTCGGACCTACAGAGTGTACTGATATATATTCCGATTGGTTAACAATGAATTTATAATACTAGCAATATCCCCTAATATGCTGCTGTGTAGAACCCACCATTTGGGACATAAATAAATAACAAACTGAAAAACGAAAAAATGGACTCAATACAAGTTACCTCTGAGGTACAGATATCTTAACACATTAGGAAGATGTTAAAATAACTGCTTAACCTAACAACTATAATTTGTCACAAAATTTTATATTGAAAAAAAAAATATATAAACGCAATTGGGTATTTTTTTCATGATGGCAAATTAGTTCATTATACTAAAGGAATGATCTAAAATACCTTTTTTCGAATGAAGTATTTACATGAGCTTTACAAATATCAAAAAGCTGAACAGGGCTTGGGTCTGGTGACCAATCTGAGTTGTTGAATGGTCCAACTTATGGCCCAGCATCTACCTGTTCCTCGAAGAGGGAACTACCTTGGAAAACCTCGGTGAACTCTGCCTGCAGTTGCAGATAGATGGAATCTGCAGTGCGCCAGAGAAATTGCCTTGGGTGGCTCTGAGTGGACTTCACTTGTGAGAAGAGCTAAAACCGGCAAATGACCGGGGCAGTCTGGAAACGTATGTTTCCTAAGAAGCGGGGGTAGACGGTGACCAACTCTCACCTATCATTAGAAATGACCTGTTGGCCACTTAAACCCGAGTGAGATGCGGATAAAGGGCGCCTGCGGGCCCAAGACAAATCTGCTGCTAACAGTAGGTAGAGGACGCAGTGGCGACTTTAATCAGGAACCAGACTACAGGAAAGATTGTTCCGTTCCAAAGTCCTTGTGACTACTAGGGGTGAAATAATGCAAGATCGTTTTAATATCCCGTTATGGCGGGTTCGCCTAAAACATTAATAACTACCTACCTTTACATACATCAAATACCTAATAATTTAAAGGAACCAGAAATTAAAGAAAGAAAGAAACTTATTTTACCATGATAAGCATAATTTAGCCTCAGAAAACGTAAAACTGAAATTATAGTATTTTTTTATAGAAACAAACTAAACATTAAAAATTACTAAACATTTCTACTGATAAAAAAACTAAGCATTAAAAATATCAGTAACCTTAAATCTAATAAACAAAAGAAAATCTCAGTGTGTCCGGTTTTTTTTTTTTTTTTAATGCTTGCTATGTTAAATGTACTCTTCATATGTTTAGACAATACAGTATACATCAATAGTTTCTATTATTTTCACTGCATGCGTTTGGAAATATTGATGTGCTGACACGAAAGTACCTAAGTGCTCAGATGAAGTACTTTCTCGCCCCCACGACGACGACATGCATTGTGGATTTTAAAGAATAATTATGTAGTTTATCTGTATTCTCGACTTGAAATCTTACGGAAATTACCAATAGGAAAAAAAAATATGACTATATCCGAGACGTTAAACTGTTTCTAGTATTATTATTAACTATTACTAGTTTTGTATGTAAGAGCGAAGAGTTTGGGTTTTTGCTATGTAATTACTTTTTTTTAATAATAATATTGTAATTGGTTAATTACATTTTAATGATTCACACATTCACAGCAATAGCCTCACTAAACAAATCCACACGGCAAAACAAAATTAAAACGGGACATTTTCACTTGCGATATTGGCAAAGCACAAAAACTAGGGGGAAAATATAGTGAAGTGTAGATACCCATATGCACTATCAAATCTAATTCTGCACTATATTTTTACCCTAAAAGACATTAAAAAACGGACATTGAATTACTAGACTATTGATTGATTTCTGGGCGAAAACAAGTCTATATATTCTATTTCTTTTATATGTTTTTTTTTGGTGCTATATTACATATCATGAGACATCTTTCCATCCAGAAATCATACTTGAGTGAAATACTATAGAATAGTGTGGTGATTGTGATGTGGAGTGCTGGGGAGAGGGCTCACCGATGTAGCCAAGCGTGATATTGTAGTAAAAAGCGGGTAAAACTCACCACGTGCGTGCAGGTCAAATCGTCGAGGCTCGTCGGTTCGCCTCCGTTTTTGCTGAGGACGTCGGCCATGTGCTGCCTCTCATCTTCGGCAAATCCGATGAACACCACTCGGGCGCCCGCAAACACTTTGAGCTTATGTTCCGTCTGAAAGAGAAGTTGCAACATTCAATGAAAGTATGTCGAAGAACGGGTGGCACTAAAAAATATGAGTGCCGGCCGTTTGTGAACTGACATCGATTTTCCTTGCCAGTTTAAGAAATCTTTTACTACAGAGCCATCAGGATCAACGCCATCCAGTCATGTAGAAATTTCTCTCAATCGGAGAATTAATTTTTAAATTTTTTATTACTATAACTATTTTTTATTCTGGACGGGCAGCTTTTCTGATACACCCAGGTCAGGTCTTATAAAGCTAGTCATAAACAATATTAAAAAGTTTTGAGGTACAAATAAGAGTCTGTTTTTAACGTGATTGACATAGCTTGCACTAGTCATTTTAAATTATAGTTTAATCCACGTCTCTCGCTTTTGCAGAACGTTCTTACGAGGATTAGATTTAAATTTTGCATAATTTAGATTTTCGCTGTGACCTTGAATATTTGTGTTGACGTAATAATTTGTGAGATATATCGTAATAAATTTTATATGTTTCAATCGGGTCCCCTCTTTGTCTTCTTTGTTTGAAACTAGTCAGTACGCGTAATTCCAAGCAATCTTTGTAATTGCAATTCCTCAGGTCTCAAAATTAACCCCTAAGACAGCAAAAAATGCTTTTAAAGCATTCATTAAATCCTGTACATAAGAGGTTTTACAGCAGAGGTACAAACTACAGTTAAAATTCCAAAACCGCATATAACAGGGGTCATACAAAATTTCATTTAAAGAACGTAAACTTCATAGGTAAGAACCCTCCATGAAAACATCCAACGGATTCTATTTACTTTAAAACAACTACAAGATCTGTCAAAAAAAAGTATCCGACCTTGAATTTTCTATTGTTCTTTGATTTCCATTGAATTTAGCATCACGAATACGCACCGGAAGAACAAACTGTGACTAAAGAGTACAATCAAGAAGTTCTTCACCGACTCGTTGATACAGTTTGACGAAAAAGACAAACCTATCTACGGCCAAAAACTGGCAGTTGCAACGTGACAATGCTCCACCTCATTCATCGCTCCTGATTCAGATTTTCTTGGCGAAACATGGAATTCCAATCGTTCGTCAACCTCCCTACTCCCTAGATATGGCTTCTTCCGTTTTATGGTTGTTTCCTTAATTAAAACCCCTGAAAGGATCATGTTTTCAGAGTAGAGAAGAGATAATGCATAACGCGACGGCGAAGTTGAAAACCATTCCAAAAGAAGCCTTCCAAAAGTGTTTTCGGCAGTGGAAGGAATGGTGAACTAAGTGTGTGGAGTTCCAATCCCGTCATGTATGTAAGTAATATATTTTTCCCGCCCAATGGTCAGATACTTTTAGACAGACTTTGTATACATAAATAAAGCCTTACCATGATAGCTTCGTCGGTGGCGTCTGTGGTAATTTCTTTCCTTTGTTCCCAGCAGGCTTCCACCCAGGTGCGAGACATGATGGGCACTCTGAAGGTCACAGCATACCGGTATTTCTCACCACCTGCTGCAGCCGCTATCAAATGGGTGACCCGAGCGGACATGTCCTTCCGAATCGAGCCTCCCATGTTATGGATCAGTGTTATGAGATGAGTCTGAAAGATCAATAACACTGTTTATCATCAAGGGCGGTAGCTCGCTTATGCATTCCGGCAAATAACTAGGGGTCTAGAGATGTATGTTTCCTATGATGGTGGGAGGGGGGGTAGCTGACAACAACCTGCTGTCATCTATCCTTGAAACGATCCTTTGGCCACCTTATCCCAAATGACCATGGCAGGCAAATGGCGCCTGGATCCGCAATATATTCAAACTGAATTACCGCTAATGTCTGGTAGAGACCTCGGATCCGCGGCCAGACCGGAGGATAGAGAAATTCGGCCAGATCTGGCATGAGGTCATCCCATTGGGTTTACTTCCCAGTGCCTCGGGTAAGGTCTCTCAAGAGCGTGTTGATGTAGTTGGACAGTGAACTGTGCTCCGAACTCCTGAACTGTGTTCCTAATGGTTCCGTTCAGCTTAGGCCTGATGGCTTGGTTGTGTTTCCTTAGGTCGGCTTAACTCTCGGTTCAGCTCCCATCCGGTAGCTTCCTCGAAGAGGGACTTAACCTGAAAAGGCTGCTGAGAGCTCTGCCTGCGGCTGTAATCTGTAGTCACAACACACATCTAACTAGGTTTATGCCTGTACCTAGATGTGCAATTTACGATTTATTTTAGATTGCGAGCTGATAATAAAAAAGACATAATAAAGACAGGGAAAAATTCACAGAGCTGACAGCCAACCTCCTGCAGGAGAGGCAGAATACAAACCCCTAAGAAGAAGAAGAATAAAAACAAAGTTTATTAGTAGACATTAGTTATAAAGTAATATTAAATAGATTAAAAAAATACACAATATATTTACTACCTATTTAATAGGTATGCATGCTACGGCACAAAACCCTAAAAATCAAATGCGGTTATAGGATGAAAAGGAAGATGAATAATAATGTTATCGTACCAGTTCTTCCTTTTTTCGAAATCCGGTGAAGCAGATGACGGCACCGCGCATGGCGAGGGTGTAGAGTGGTCGAGCATTGTTGGGCAGTCGCTCGCCTTGTGCAGCCAGCTGCAGCAAAGCCGTTCTACCCAGGATTCTGCAAACAAAGAAAATTACTTTTATAATAAAATATACATTATATTATAAACTCTAAATATGTCTAAGACGGGAGTTACTTGTTCAATCTGGCATCGTTTCAGTCTGTGACGTTGGTCAGACTGACGGGAAACTGATCGTTTATTGCATTGACTGATGGACTAAACTGATGTATTTTCAAACATTTTGATAATTTCTATCAGTCCATCAGTCAGTTTGTGATCAAGGTCGCGGACTGAACTGATGCCAGATTGACCGTGTAACACCCGTCTAAAACTGTTATTTTAAATTTGAATAGGAAGACATCATCTTTAAAAGTTTAACTACCCGGTTGAATTTGCGGAATCAGTTAAATTCCTTTTTTTAAATCGATTAGATTAAATTTCTTTTTCCGATTTTTTAAATCGTAGCTCCTATTATTTTAGTAATATTTATATAAATATGTGACTTTTTTATTTGGTACACATGTTTCGGTACATAATAATTACACCCTTTAAAGTTTAGACTAATAGACGGCAATCTATCTCTCTGTAATATTTCTGTGATGTAACCAGCCTGTATAAAAATGGGATAGATGGCACTAATAATTGAAGTTATTATTGTTATCATTGGTTTAAAATTATAGGCTTTTTTATAATCAATCAGTTCTTCATAAAATAAAAAAAAAACATTCATTATCAATGTTATTATAGATATACAAATAAATTGCAATTTGTTGTGCTATCAATGCTATCCCTGCCACCTGTTTTTCGCCGGTGCAGAAGGGTTGCCAAATCGTACTATGGAGTTGTGCAATCTAATAGCATATATAATCAATGCTGTTCTGCTATTTCCTAGCAGCATTGTCTCACTCATTTATTGCAAAAAACTGCAATGGTTTTCGCCTGCAATTCATATTGTCTATTTGTTTATACGCAGTGATAGTAACATATTTCTTGATTGTTCAGGGCAGCAATATTTTTAGATCTATTTTTACATGATTTATCACTCCATACATGTGTTGTAATATAAGCATCATGTCATAACCTTGTCCACACATGTATTTTACGAAAATGTTGGCTAATTGGCATGGACACATGCAACATTCATAAATTTAAATTCAAGGTCAAGTTTGTTTACCTTTTGGCAACAGTTCCTTGCCTACCCTATTTTTATTCATAAATAATAATAATAATAATAAAACGCTTTATTTTTAAGGCGAGATTATTGCCTGCAGGCAATATTTTAGACCTAACCTACACTATTGTATGAACATTATTTGCGAGTAGACTACATAACTTAACCTATATAAAGAGTATGACAAATAAAATAAGAGAATAGAAAGAAATATACACTTAACTCTTTGAGGGCACAGGATTTGCTACACCAAAATAATCTAACACCTAAAAGGACGCTAAAGATTAAAAAGGAGGGGAATGGGAGAGGAAAGGGAACTTATCTGGAAGATTTCAAATGCTCTCTGAGTCCGTTTTTAAAAGTTGTTATGCTTGGCGCGGTTCTCACATTTTTCGGCAAAGGATTCCAAAGACGGGCTCCATGCACGGTGAAAGTGAATGAGAAGAAGTCACTGCTGTGACTAGGGATAGAGAGTAGCAGGTTGTCTTTTGATCTCAGAGGGCGTCCATGAGCCGATAGTGCAGTAAATCTGCCGGTAAGATAATTGGGAGCGACGCCATCCAACATCTTGAAAAGCAAACAGAGAACTCGCATGTCTCTTTTCTCCCGGGTCAACAGCCAGTGAAGCTTCTCTCTGTACTCCGTGATGTGGTCAAATTTTCTGAGGCCATGGATATACCGAATGCAAACAATTTGGAGACGCTCAACTTAGGTGGATAACTCCTCTGTGACTCCCATCTGCGACTCCCCTCTAAATGACATGTATCTAGCAGAAATCACTTTTTACCGATTTATTACCCAATAGCCAATCTTGTATTTTCTCATGCGATGATGTTCTCTATAGGTTGTGATACATTCAACACTAATCAAGAGTTTCAATTAGGCTAATTATAAGCGGGTTCATTCGGGCTAATCCCGTTGACAGCTGTTAGCCACGGACACAATAGTTAGTCATTTGTCACAGGCTATTGCCCTCAAAAATAATGAGTACGAGAAAATTTACTTTAGTCTCAAAAAATCGAGACAATTCATCTCAAGTCTGGAACGCGACTCTCGAAAGCATTGTTATGAAAGATACAGTCACCATATTGGTTATTTACTGTTTCAACACTTCTCCAATCACATAGCATACATCTTCTATCGTCTATACCAACGACTTAAAATGGGGAGAAAACGTGACTGCAATAGTAAAGAAGTCAAACCCTCTATTGTTCCTCATTCGGAGAACTTTTCACCATATTACAGAGGAACTGATGCTGAAAATCTATACGTCATTTGGTTTGCCACATGGCCCAGTGGCATAGTGGTTAGGTCGCCTGATCCTACATTGTAAGGTCTCGGGTTCGCTTACCAGCTGAGTCACCATTTTCCGTTGGGATAAAACTAACAGAATTGCATTTCAATTCTGTCGATAGAACGCAATAACAAGACACACACGTAAACACATGTTACAATGCGCACATACATATAAACACATCATAGTAGGGTTGGTTGTAAGAGACTGTCGTATTATAATAAACCCGCCCATTGTGAAGTCACAATAAAGAGTAGAAACAAACAAACAATTAGAGAGACCTATTGTGGAACAAGCCTATCAGCTCTGGAACCCATACTTTCGAAAGGATATCAATCTTCTAGAGATGGTCCAGCGAAGAGTGGCTAAAATGCCGTTTAACTTCAAGCATCTAATATACAAGGAAAGATTGGCGGCTCTTGGTTCGGTCACTCTGGAGCATTGCAGGGCACAGGGTGACTTGATTGAAACATATTTTTATTTATTTATATAATAAGTAATGAAAATATTAAAAATAACAGTAAACAATTTCAGCGTAGGAATGATGCATAGAAATACTTACAAAATTGAGTGAAAAGCAGAAAAAAGAATACATTGCATAGTCTAGTGGCAACGTCACCTAACTAGGCCGGGACCTGTTCTAAGGTAAACATTTATTTTTGAATGTGCTTGCACAAATACCGTGTTTATAAAAATGGCATATATTCCATGTATGCACAAAATAATGGAATTGCAAAACAATATTAAAAATGACTAAATACTTAAATTAAAAAATTAAATTAAAGTTAGAAGTGGAAAATTAAAATGACAGCAAATAAATTCAAATCAGAAAAAAACAAAACAATTTAAAATAGTAAAAATTAGAATAAGAATTTAAACAAAATAGTCCTGCATTTTACTTATAACTAAGATAAAATAGTGTTAAAACTAAAACAAATTATCTCTTAGTATACGTTAAAACAAAATAATAATAATAATAATAATAATAAATAAAATAATAATAATAATATAACTCCAGCGCAACGAAAAGCTTGTCATATGGCGTTCCACAGGGCAGTGTCTTGGGACCTGTATTATTCCTTATATATATAAATGATCTTTACAATCTAACACCAAGTAAAGCTATTTCCTTCGCAGACGACACTGTAGTAATATTCAATGATAGTAGCTGGCAGCGTGTATTTACTAAGGCAAATGCAGATATGGATACTATTAAGCCATCTGCAATAAACACCATAACAATTCATCAATGCGGGAGCCTTAAACATTGTAAATGTGCGCCATTGCAAAAAGCACTATCGTTGAAGTATTTAGGCATAATTGTGGATAATCACCTCAAATGGGCTGACCACATAGACTTAGTTTCCACCAGAGGCAGGCGTCTGGCTTTCTTGTTTAGAGATATAAGGAATATTTTAGACCCCAAGACATTAAAAACAACATACTATGCCTTGTGCCAAAGTATTTTAAGCTATGGAATCATTGGCTGGGGAGCCTGTGCAAAAACTACTATTTACCCCGCAGAGGTGGCACAGAAACTAATAATAAAAATCATCACGCGTAAGCCTACTCATTGGAAAAATTGTTTGGGGAATATGAAGTATTGGATTTAAGACAGCTCTACTTAAAATTCTGTGTAAATTTTATTCAATTCAAATGCAACAGGACATTTTCGATAGATATCTGGGAATATCTATTTCGACAGGGAAATAGATATTCCCAGAATGATGACCTCTTTTGGTCAAAGGCATTTTACTGTTTTGGGCCCCAGGGCATATAACCTATTAGAAGATGGAATTAAAACAATTCAGACTAAAGATCCCTTTAAGAAGCAGAGCCATATGTGGCTAATAAATGAAGGCCGTGAAAAGAGCCACAAACTAATTGACTATCTAGTATAATTTTTATTTTTATTCTGATTTTATTTTTATATTTTTTTATTTTACTGAGTAGGTATCTATCTATCTATTTACTATTATTATGATTTCTATTTTTATTTTTTACTCGATAATTTTATGACTATAATTTCAAATACTTCTTGATATTTTAATTTTATCTTTTTAACATGTTTAATTTTTAAGTTTAGTTGTTAAATTTTTTATTTTTTTTGTGTGCACAGGTAAAATATTTCCTGGTACACCTGCCTTAGTACAGGCCTAGGCCTAGTTAGGCGGTGTTGAAGTAGTGACCAAGATACTGCAGTGTGCTCTATTTTTCACTATTGGTCCAAACCCATTTTTTTTGTAATGCAGAATATCTACCTATACCATGAACAGCAACACACATCTCCGTGGGCATCATCCGAAACTCTAGCGTGAATCATTCCATTCAAATCCTAAGAAACATTTCCTCAGCAGTAGAGTGGTAAACGAATGGAATGCTCTTCCTAGTAAAGTGATCAGTGAAAAAATTGCCAATGACTTTAAAAATAAACTGGACTTGTTCCACAAATACTGTTTGAATCAAATATCCCTAAAGACCTTGATACAAACTAAATAAATACTGTCATCTCGCAAATACCACCCCCGGAATACTTTACTGTTTACCTTCAGGTGTTGGAAGTTGGCGCTCGTGCCTTGGCAGCCAAATCTGTTCCACCTTTTTAAATATATTAGCCTCTCTAGAAAAGTAATCCATTTCTTCTTAGGAAAAATGTTTAAAAACACGCAATTTCTGCATCAAAAATTCTATGACATTGAAAGGAGAGTGAATGGCTGGTAAGGTATGCTAATTTGTGGCAAGGTAGTTGTTCTAAACCTACCATAGCCGGTCATTAGTCCAGAGCTCACCGCAACCCCCCCCCCCCCCTGCCCCCCCCAGAAATCCATGTGTACTAATAATAATATCATTATGATGGATTCCAGCTCCAGCTCCGTTTGTATATTTTAAAAAAAATACAATATGTCAATTTATGTGTCTATAAGTTGATGAATCCTCTAATAGGGTTGAATATCTTTCAAAACTTATTATTTTCCAGTAAATTTCAGCAATAAAGCAATAAAGCTAAAACGTAAAAAATGGAAAAAATACAATCATTATTAAATTTTGCTGGTTTCTATTGTGAAAAACCAATAGATTCTGAAAGCTTTTCAAATTATTTAAAACATTCTTTGACTTGTGAGTTGAATTCTTTGAGTGTAAGACTTCGACTTGTATCTGTATATAATTTCAAGTTATATAATTCGTAATATTTCATAAATTTTCCAAAATAAAACTGGGTCACCTGTAGTTGTCACATTAAAATGAAGCGCTACGGGGGGGGGGGGGGAAATCGTTAATGTTTTCGTGAAAATGAGATACTAATGCCATCTTGTGGCTTGTTGCCAAATGAATCGAATCATAAATCGATTTTTGAAAGAAAGATCACAATCTGCGCTTAATCGCCCTACCATTGGGTTATTATTCAAAAAGTAGGTAAAAAATCGTTGGTTTTTCATTAGATTTTTTAATATCAGTACTTGTTTCCAATATACCAGACAATTTTTCTTACACAATAGACCAATTTATTAACCTTTTTTGTATTTAGAATCGTAGGAAAAAAATGATGTATCACGTACGCTTTGTGGGTTTTTTTTTGTTTGTTTTTGTACTCGAATGTGATGCAGGTTGTTGCGTTCGGGCAATAATATAACGGATGTATCGCGTACGTTCGTATAAGTAGGGCGGTTAAATGAAGGAAGAAAAAAACGTGTGACTGGTAAGAATTATTAAAATCCAAGCGGTGACGGTGGACCTTCATCATTCTTTCCTGTCAGGTTCAGAGGTGGGGTACCTCGATGACCCTCCGGTTGACGCTGAGGAGGAACTGTGATGGGAAATACTGATCAAGGCTTTTCCATTGACTTTTCCACGTTTTCGCTTTTTTTTCTTTAATATAATTTTTTTTTTAGAAACTCAAATATTATTATTATTATATTATGAGGCGTATTATTTCGTAATTTAATGTGACATATTATTACGATGCTATGTAGTTATGTTCCTAATATGTATTTTTTTGACGATTTCAACAGATTATGTATTTACTGATTGATTATGATTATGAATGATTATATTTAATTGTTGTAGGTATATAAGGTTTAAAAATTAAAATCATTTTGATTATTATGATTATAGTTTTTGCTTTTTCCGAGGAGTAACTTGAGTAAAATGTATTTTTATTAGAAACTCGAGTATATTTGGTTTACTTGCTTGCTAAAATGTAATTTTTTATGTTAGTAAATTTTAGAAATGGAATTACCAAAAATTTCTAAAAGTTGATAATGATCATTTTACCCCGTGACCCTTCAAATTTGATGTGGTAATTTCACAAATGTGCTCCAGATACTGTAAAGAACGCTGTAATATCACGAACAATAACATTCGGCTAACATCGATCAAACTACGACACCACAAGCACATGCATAACAAACGCAAAACATCCTTATTTTTTTGAGTTGTAAAAATCCGAACCTCGGCGGTGAATCGTTCCTAAATCGGTCACAATATCCTCACCACTAAACAATCCAATTCGCACACTCGAAAAAATGGCGCGAAACTCGAAAAACTCGCGGAAAAACCGTGAGCGTTTCGCGCGCGCGTTCCAGCGGCTACTGTACCGATGGTCGGACGTCGGCGGGACGGCGACGTCCGGCGACGCACCGGCTCTCAGGGTTGCGCGGAAAGCGAAAGCAAATCGTTAAATAAAATAGAAACGCACGCGTTTGCGCCGTGTCGAAAATCGGAAATAGATCGCGCGCGAAACAATCACGGCGATAAATAAACAATCATAATATACGTGGCCTGTCCAAGAAAAACGCGAGCTGAGGTTATAACTACTTTATTAACCCTTAGACAGCTAGCCATGGAAATGAAACTCACGACGGCATGATTTCAACCCTCTATCATTTCTTTGTAGGGGTGCAGTAGGGCGGTGTCGGCAACAACGGGCGATCCCGTCACCCCAGGCTATTATAATGATATGTGATCGTTCTTTCAGACGTGGGATGAGCGAAGAAGACTTCGAGACAAAGACAATCTACTGGTTAGCTCGCCAGCAGCCCGTTAGAGACCGACGCCTTACGGCGATGTACCGGGAAGGTAACCAGCTGTCAGCCTTGCCCCCTAACAACAAGTTTTGGTAGGATATCTCCGTCTGGAATTACCCTAGGGATACTTCCGTCCTCCCGACTGGTTACGGGTCCGAAGCCGTTTACGCGACCTCTACCTGTTGTATTACAGCGGTAATTCAATTAGAATTTATCGCGGACCTGCAATGGGCGTTCTATGGCCGTAGTGCCGTACGGGATCGAGTGGCCCAAGGTCATTTCAAGAGTGTCTTGACAACAGGTCAACATCCATCCCCGCTGCTTAGGAGACAGTGTATTACCATAGTCTCCAGACTCCTTCAGCAATTAGTTAGAATGCACAACCGATATATCGGTGTGCAAACCGTTTAGTGGCGCCGGGATGCAATCCCGCTGGGAGAAACCGGCTTTGAGGCCTGAGACACGTGAATCTTACTCGGGGTAGCCTTCCACACGAGAAGGCTTCTGAATAGGAGCTGAATCGTAAGTTGAGCTGATCCGAGAACACAGTGGATCTTGTGGCCCAAGCTGCACGAAACCATTTACCACCGTTTGTAGGGGTGCACACATACTAATGTATAATGGGGGCTTATTCAATGAAGGCGACTTTTTTCGCATATAATTACATAACGCATAAATACGGAGATCGGCCGCCCGCGAGTTGTCGCAACGGAAAAACCACCGATCGGTGGTATCAGCATTCCAGTGATTAAACAATAGGACAATGGGCAGTTTTGTATGAAAGGTGTATCCAGGGTGTAACAACTAGGGACTTATAGCAACTAAGTGTGCTTGTGTAAATAAGTAATCGTATCGAAGTTCAACTCATTAATTCATGATAATATTGGAATTATACATATCCGAAGTATTGTACATATGGATGATTTTGTGATAACTAGTTATTAAACCTAGTTAAATAGGGCTTATTATGAAACTAGAGTATATTACAAGTCGTTATTTGAACCAACGTTTAAAGTTATAAGGTATTGAAAATAGTATAGAGGATGCGAAAAAACGTCCCCACCGACCAATAACAACCGGACCTATATCATCGAAAATCTGATTTCATGATTGTCATTTGTTACTATGGCGGGTCAGTCTTAAATCACTGTAAGAAAAAAGTTACAGCTAAAACAAAAACATATGTCACTGTATCTAAAAAATCATGTATTATAGTAAAAGATCGTTATTACGTGTTAGTGTCAGAATAACAAACTAATCTACTTATATTAAAACTGATAATGCATCCCAATGTGCATCAAACTGATAATGTTACTTTGGCGTTTTCTTTCTCGCAAAAAAAAGGTATGATGACGCGAAACATGGCGGCATGGCGTGGCTCCGCATACCTGGCCGGTGATAAGCAACGATTTTTCATATAGTGATACAGGTTTTTCTTCTATCTGTAACTTTTTTCCCACAGTGATTTAAGACTGACCGCCGTAGTAACAAATGACAGTATTTTTTTTAAAAAGCAAGCTTTTACTAAAAGAATGTGGTACCATAATTAAATGCGTACACACAATTTTGTGTAGGTATGTGCTGTTTACCGTTGAGGAGTCCCCTTGTCGGTAGCCAACCCTGGGTGCAATAGCTACGTCATGGTGGAATTAGAACGGGCTATCATAATTGAATGCTATACAAAATTTCGTGTCTGTGTTGTTGACCGTTGAGGAGTCCCCTCATTGGAAGGCAACCCTGGGTGCAGCAGCCATGTCATAGTGGAACTTAGAACGGGCTATCATAATCGAATGCGTATACAAAACTTCGTGTCTGTGCTGAAGACCGCTGAGGAGTATCCTCGTCGGGAGCCGATCCTGGGTGTAGAATCAGGTCATGCTTACCATAAAAATACATTGTCTTAGAAACTGAACCAAATTTCAACTTAATAGGATAAGAGGAAGTGGTGCTTGTAAGATTTAAACTAAATAAACTGACAAAATTCCAAGGTAAACAGTAAAAGCTTGTAAAAAGAGCTTTCCAACGACGTATGATTCGCTCAAAACAAAAATAGCCCAAATGATAGTTTTGGCGAATATGAGTTAGATAGATAGATAGATAGATATTCTTTATTGCACATTAACCAAAAACATACAAAAGGCGGACTTATTGCCTAAATTACAATCTCTTACAGCCAACCTCCGTGGAAGTGTAAAAATTTAGGTGCCAAAAGATAAATTAAAAATTAACAAAAAAAGAAGAACAACTTATTACATAACAAAAATTAACCAAGTAACAAAAATACCATTTTTTAAATAAAATTAGGATTTGGAATAATTCGCAAGGAGCGAAGGATAGGAGAGGATGGGATGAGACCTAGGATAACTAGGAATTTAAGGACATGAAATGAGTTATGAATGCAAAGTTGTACGATTTTAGGTTATTTATCAACCTAAAGCATAAGACATGCGAACTTCTCATAATTCTTTAATAAAATTGTATTGAAAGGATGTGACTCAGGATGTGCATCAATCAATGTCTGGAAGACATTTTGTTTATTAAAGCACAGAGTTAATGTTAAAAACATAATACTTCACGGTGAAGATAAAATAATTCAGTATTAATATAAAACAGGAAAAATTGAATAGAAACTGTATCAATACATGAACGAAAATGAAATGAAATACTTTGATTTTATTAAGACTGAAGAAAATGAGGAACATGCCACGTCTGAAACTGACGAGGACGAAGGGAATGAAGCTGGAGGAGAGTAGTTATAATATAATGTAGACAATAAATGTAACATTTTTTTAAATAAAAATGAAAAATATAAGCAAATTTGTTTCATTTTAAAATTCTCAAGACAAAGACCATATCATCTTTTTCCAACAAAAAATAGGAACCTATTCCAAAACATATTTTAAACATAACTGAACAAAATCATATTGTATCAAAGATGAAATAATTAAAAAATATTTAATATTTCATGACGATGAGAAGTTTTTATTGATTTACCTAAAGCTTGATCGAAGTCACATGGTCTTTTGTGTTTTGAACGAATCACATGTGTGGTCGTCATTGGTGGTGGGGACGAGTTTTATACATTTTTGTCCATCCTCTTTTCACGTATTTTTTAAATCGTCACAATAACTAATGATTGATTTTATAAAATTTCAAAATAAAGGTGACCTTATTGTATGACGCACACGCACGTACGCACGCACGCAAGCACGCACGCACGACAATTCTTGGCTGATATACGATAATAAATTAGAAAAATATGTTTTGAGATATATTCATTAGAGTAAACAATACAGACACCTGAAAGTAAGTCATGTTCATAAGTTAGAGAGTATTGAATCAGTATACCGAGTTAAAAACAGTAACCGCGGCGGGGCGATGCGGGGATAGTGTGCGAGGGAAGTGGGTTGTCAAGACTACAACGGGCTAAAACGTCACCTCATTGCAGGAAGTTTTAACGATAGTGATCGTTTTATCTCCCGTGCGATGAACGATGACTTAGAGACCATACTAATTTACCGTCTAGCTATGCCAACATGCACGCCAGAGGATAACGCCTTACGGCGAGGCACCAGGAAAGGTGCTCAGCGGGCAGCCTCGCACCCTGTCTACCAGTTTTGGAGGGATATCTCTGTCTGGAATTAACCACCAGGTTACTTCCAACCTCCCGACTGGTTACGGATCCAAGGTTCCTCTTTACCTTCCGCATATTTAGCGGTGATTCAGCTTGAATCTATCATGAACCATTGGCATCTTTTGCCCGGCTTTGAACTCAGGACCAGGTAGCCAATTGAACATTTCAAGAGTGATTGACGACAGATCAACATCCACCCCCGCTGCTTAGGAGACAGTATATTTCCATAGTCTCCCGACTCTTTCAGTAATTAGTCAGAGTGCACAACCGATTGGCTAACGCCGCACGGCGCGCAAACCGTTCAGTAGCGCCAGGAGGCGTTCCTCCAGGTTAAACGAGAGTCCCACCCGGGGTAGTCCTTCACACGAGGGGGCTACTGAATAGGAGCCGAGTCGTGAGTTGGACCGACCCGTAAACAGTGGATCTTATGGCCCAAGCTGCACGAAATAGTTCGCTATCTAGGGAAGTGAGCAGATACGTCTCGCCGAGCGCCTTTGCTCGGGCGTTACGCGGCGATTGCTCAGGCGTGCACTTGCGGCCAACGAGATACTACGAAATGTATGAAATTGCGCGACAGCGCGCTCACTTGGCCGCGCGGCCTTAGCGCACGCGGTCGACAGCGATTCCATACATTTCGTAGGATCTCGTTGGCCGCCGCGGCAAGGCCGCAAGTGCGCGCCGGGGTTTAGAGATTGCCGAAATTCTCAAACGTTTGAATATCGACTTCAGCGGAGTAGCGCCCCATATGGCGGCCCTTAAAACTCGTGTCGTCGCTCGCGTCGATTTCAATTTTGTTCTAAGAGAAGCTTCTGTCTGGTATACTGCGGTAATGACAAGTGTAAATTTGTTCTGAAATATACGGAGGCGGGGAGAGGGGGGGGGGGGGTCAAATATATACACTACCGCTCAAACGTATTTGGGAACCCACTTTTCATTGTACTGATTATATAAAATTAATTTAGAAAATACTGTTTTTAAGCACTTTTAAGGTTTTCAACTCTCATTACGGTTAAATAAAAAAAAACGCCTGAGGACGATCGACGAAGAGATGAAAGCAGCCTAATCAACGATTGATCCAAATTTTGATCGCATGTGCTCAGTTAAGCAGGCTCACATCGCTCATTAAACATATTTTCATATTATATTGATATTAATAATTAATAAATATTAAATAAACATCGGTTTTTCTTTGGTGTACCTTTAAAATTTCTTATTTTTTTAGGAATACCTTGAACACAAAATATACCCTCGATCCCGCTTTCGCAGCCCTGCTATCCCGGTCGGTCAGCGAGCAGCGGATGCTTCGCTGCCGCTATGCCCACACAAATAATAGAGTCGACCGACTCGTTGGGGGCATTTTTCTAAACAGCTCTAATTATAACCGGGACGAATGGGAAGTGGCGAGCCATATTGGGATGCTGGCTATGGCGTCTGCTAGCTCAGTAAATAAAAAAGCCACATGCGATAGAGCTAAAAATAAAATAAAACATTCCTCCTAATAGGAAATGCGAAGCCAGTTGGAAATTAAAGCAGGAGTTCGGTGGCTATGCCTTAAGAAAGCAATTTCGTCGTCATCATCATCAGCCGGCAAACGTCCACTGTTGGACAATCCCCCCCCCCCCCATAGAATGCCATGACGAACGGTCTGGGAGCTAATGGGCCCAGTGCAGTTGGACCAACTGGCAGGTAATTCTGTGAATTGGGCCGACCCTGTCATCCCCGCGGTCTATTCTAGTATATTTTGGTATGGAGTGAATCCGATTCGTTAGCTTGCCCCCCGATTCTGAAGGGACGATACGATACACGATTGTCGTCACTCGACGATATTTGCGATTCTGGAAGCTATTCGACAGTCCTTCAATCGTCAGAAATGAGGTTAGGATAGACGACAGCACATGCGGTGTCGTCTGCGTGTCGCTGCTTTAGGAGATACCTGGAAAATGGCAGTAAAATCCCCATTCAGCAATAATTACCGCTCGAGACGACCGAAATTTGACTATAGCGCCGAGAAATAAGAATATTTTATCTAATAGATAAAGACACGTTCCGAATTACCCTTAGCTCAAAGCACTAAGCACGCTTAGAGCCCGGTCCGAATTGAGCATACAATACAATACAATCAACTACTCCAGTAGATAGGCATTTCTACACTTGGATGCGTTACAAAATTAAATGCTAAAAATTTAACCCTTCGAGGAGCAGCATAATTTCATGGCATACCGCGGCAATTTATTGGAATTTCTTGCAATATCGCCGCGCTCGACAAAAAGTACTATAACTATGGAACTACTAAATAATAATAATAATAATAAAAGCCTTTATTGGCTGACCGTATTGTACAATTTTGCCTTATGTGAAAAACAATATATTTTATTAATTTTTAAACTAATTTTTGAATAAGGTATCATATTCTTCAGCAGCCAGTTTTTTGGTCAGGTTGTCCTTCGACATAGGCCTCCCCCATTTTCTTCCATTCATTTCTGTCCCAAGCTAAAACCTTCTCCATCCTTTCGGTAAGTCATCTTCCCATCTTTTAATTTGACGTCCTTTTTGTCTTTTCCCATTTCTAGGATACCATTCCATTACGTCCTTCGTCCATTTATCTTTGTTGGTTCTCACGATGTGACTAGTCCAGTTCCATTTTAGTTTTCTAATTTTGTTCAAAACATCGTTCACCTTTGTTATTTTCCTTATTTTTGAGGTCGTCCACCTGTCCTGTAGCCGTATGTTCAGCATGCTTCGCTCCATTTTTCGTTGACATACTATAAGTTTTTGGTTGTTTTTGTTCGTGGCAGGCCAAGTTTGACACCCGTAAGTAAGACATGGGAGAATGCATGTATTATAAAGTTTACTCTTTACTGACATTGGTATCGTTTCATTTTTAACTATCTTTTTTAGTGACCAGTACCGTTATGGAACTACTATAGCAATCATAAAAAGAATAACTGTGCAATGATCGCATTGAAATTTCATATATAGAATATTGAAATCTCATTTTGTATAACAATTAGATAATTATGAATAAATATGAGAAAGTCGAAAAAGTGAAAAAAAACTCGGCATTTCTAACTTGTACCTACTTATGTACTGGTAATAATGATATTTGGTATGGATTTTAGGATGCGTTCGAATTAGAAAATAATATTACTGTGCTCTCGGGGAGCAAGCCGCCAATATTGGTCGTTGCGTAGTCAACGGTGTTCTGATGTGCAACCAAATTTGGTCGTTACGTAGGTGAAGGGTTGATTATTAAAAACATAACTATCGTGTCATGGCTGTAATATTATATTTAATATTAGCTACATACAAACAATCAAAATATACTAATGTAATTTAAGAATCAGGGAGAATAATATATTAAAATAGAAATGCAAATTCTATGTAGAATAATCAAAAAATATATATTTTATTGTAAATCCAGCAATATGCCTTCGTATTTTTTAAAAATGAATAGATGTATAATAAATTATATGACAATTAGAATGTCACCTATCATAATACCATTATGTTTAAAACTTTACGCATTTCATTAATCATCAACATGGAAAATAAACTCAGAATTTTCAAACTCCCTTATACCATAAATTGGGTTTCTTACCAAATTATGTATAATTATCTTTTTAAATTGGTCCTCTCCAAGGCTTTTCATTTGCTCTGGAATCTTATTATAGAAGGACAAATTTTGGCGAATAAAACTGTATCGCACTTTGCTAAGTCGCTGTCGGTTTATGTGGAGATTGGATTTATTCCTCGTATCGTGATGATGAAAATCACTATTCACCGGAGCTTCTGTTAGGTGTCTACGATCGTACATAATACGAGCGTATATACGCCGCTCGCTGCTAAACGGCCGACCCCGGCCAATCAGAACACATTATCGGGGTGGGAATCACGTGGGAAGTATCGAGTTCCGAGATAAGCTGACGATTCTGAAACAGAATAGGTCAAGTATTCGGATCGAAGACGATATCGAATTTAATATCGTGTCGCGTTTTAATCCAGGGGAGGATCAGACAATCGGAAGCAAAGTCCGACGTCTATTCCCAGCCTTAGACGTTGGTAAAGTCGCGTCTACGAATTGAATATCCCGGTGACCGTTGAGGGGCCGTCCGATTGAGGCATCGCTCCCTGCCAAAAGTTCGTCTCGTCTTGACGCAACTGTCGTGTTTGTTTACGTTGGCCCACCGGCCGCCACCGACAGCAGTGCTGTGCTTCAGCAGAAAAAAACCGCTCGTAAATTGGCATACGTAACGAGAGGTCATTGCGGCAGAGTCAACAGATCGAAGTAAGGCGCGACGCGGAGCTTGATTGCCGAACGAACAGTTTACACGGTCACGTCTAATCGCCGAGTGGAAATATTCTTATCCGTGTCGGCGTTTTTGGGTTCCCTACCAAAATGTTAAACGGAACTCTATTTCTGGGACTGCGCAGTCCGTTTGTACATAATCCATCCGATATCTATCCACTCTCCTATTCTATCCTTCCAAACTGGTAGTCAGGAGGCTGTCCGCCGGTTACCTTTCCCGGTGCCTCGCCGAAGGCGTTGGCCTCTGACGGGCAGGTGGCGTATCTAGACTGTGGATTGTTTTCGTCCCAAGTTAGTATAAGATCGCACCGTAAATGTGTGCATCTATCAGTTATTTAACCGAAATGTGATTTAAATGGAAGTTTCCACATAGTAGCTGGGGATTTAGTGCAACAGTTTGTATGGGAACCCTGCATTTTGTGTTTAACGGCTCTTATTTGGCACAATTGTTCCTTAGGTGGTCCTGAGTGGTTTTAAACCGGGAGCCATCGGGGGCCACCCCGCGTGTGGCGGGGGGAGGGGGTGGGAGTTTGAGTCCACCGCGCGCCACTTTGAGCCCGATATCTCTCGGAATATAGGTACTAGGGCAAATGGAATATCATTTTCGGGTAACTCAATGATAACGAATTCATTTTTGGAAGACAAAAAATACCGGTCCATAGAAAAAATATGAAATAATCGGTAACATCCAAAAATCATTCACATCTTTTTTTTACTTAATCAAAGTTTACTTTTTAACCATAAGAGTTATCGGTATTTTAAAAATATATTCCGAAAGCCACACTTATCTTAATTATACCAGTATATATTTTATTGGACTTTTCATAGTAAAAAGTGAGTGAAAAAAATATAATTCATCGCACGGCAGACCGGTGTATTACGCCTGCTAAGTAGATACGGGCATCGAGCGAAGTTAGATAAGTACTTATAGGATTATTTAGTTGCTGCGATAGGTTAGTGTGTTAAAAATAACAAGTACAATAGTAATAATTAGTATGATAATTATATTATTATTGCTTTTTTCTATTTAATAAAAATAATTCATCATTCACACACCGTACCTAACTGAGTGGGTAAATCTTTTGGTCGACCCACTCAGTTCAGTAGTAAACAGTGAAAGAATTTATCTGCCGCGCAGAGAATTATTAAAGCATTTTGAAAATGTGTAATTTCTGGATCGAAAAAGTTATCGCAAATTTACGGGGATGGCTAAGGACCAAGCACATGAGCAAATGAATGCCATATTAAAGGGAGATGTAGGTAGGACCTATTTTTACTCTTGCATTCATCTTTACGCTAAATAGTTTGTGATTACTTCTTCATTATACAACATAATATTATTTTACACATCACAGAATAGAAAGATAAGAAAAAGCGGCAAAGAGTTATTGATCTTATAAAGCTATTGCTCATACATAACATTTGTGAAGGAAGATTACACACAAACTCTTAAAATATTTACTGGATCCAACCAAACTTAGTAATATCTCCTTATACAACAAGTATATACACAATATAAATATACAAGTTATTAAAACACATAAAAAAGAGTGAGAGCAAAACGAAAGCAAAGATAAGAGGCCTTGAGAATGACTACAGTCTATTCAGCAAACTTTATTTTGCAACCTGTGAGCACAGAGTAGAAGATCTCAATTCATTCTTGGCGCAAGAAAACCAAGCCAGTCCTCTAGCACTTTCTTCAATGGGTAAATTGCGATCTGGAAGAAGGTCAGACCTACTAAAATCGATTACCAGTATTTTTGGAACTGCAACCGTTCCAAACGCCCCACAAGTCTCAGCGAAAATTCTAGATGGATCTGTATTAGTACACATACTGAGTTTTGGCCATAGAAAGACTTTGGAGAATAGGTACACCAGTATGTATACCATTTCTTTGCAAAGAACTTACAGGGTTTCAAAATTAAATATGGTTTGGGACATAACAACGAAAGCATAAAAAATATTAACAGAGGAAAACGTTCAAAGAAAACGGGTCACTGCTACGACGAAACTACCCAAAGTTTAGGCCAATTGGATGATGAACAATTGCTTAAGGAAGGATTGTTTGCTCTGATAACGGCAAGGAAGTTTGCAACATAGGTGGACCAAATACTTAACCAATATCACACGTGACACAACGCGTACGTTTCTTCGTAGTTACGTGATACGTAACCACGATGAATGGTGGTGCATGTATCTGACACTGTCGCTCATGGCTTGACGAAAATTATGCTACTGACTGTGGATACTGAGTTCGCAGACCAGCAGCAGAAGTGCAAATTACCACAATTACACAGCTTGAGGAGCTGTGGGTGCACAAAGGTTCTGGGAAACGCCACCAGTATCTCTCTGCTGTCATGATATTGCGACTACCTAAGGTAAAAACTATAATGTTTGTTTTATATTTAGTAAGTATAGATAGGATATATTAAGTCTATAACATACATAACATTTACGTCGTGTCCAATTGGTGGCTAAAAATCGCTCTTGAACGTGGCAAAATAATTGTATTAGGTAGTCTAATTACTTCTCTAATCTTTACTTAACATAGATATGTAGGTTGTTAAGAATTTAGCTATTAGATTGGAAAAATAGTATCTCAGAAACTTTGGAACCTACTAAAAGCTATTTATTGTAAAATCTTATTACAAAACAAAATGAACGCTTACTTATTAAAAGAGTTAATAATTTGAATGGGTACCTACTAAGAGTTACTTACTCAACATACTAACTAAAATAGTCAGTAAAAAGTTAAATAATCAACATAGACGCCTAATAATTGAAATAGTCAAAAATTCGAGTAGGTTCGAAAACGTACTAAAAGTTTTTGATAGTAGGTAATATACAAAGTAGTCAGTAAAGTGTTAAATAATAAGATTAAAGTTAATCATACATTTAAAAGCTAAAAGTACAAATTCATCATCTAAATTGGTATAAAATTTGTAAAGTCTAGCCCATAATTTTTTCAGTTATAGGGCCACGAAGAGCGAGGGTGTTGCGCCTGTTTCACCTAAAATGAAATGAGAAATTTGAAAATGGGCATTCAAAAGAATAGCCTTTTTTCAGTGTTTTAATAGTTTCTTCTAGCAATTAAGTAAGTATGGGTAGGTATGTTCTTGTATCATATATACTACTAATTATTATTTTTTCAACGAAGTGGTAGGGATTGCAGACAAATTAATACTTATTAGGTATTTAAGGTATGTAAGCACAAATATCAGTTAGGTTGTGTGAATGATGAATTATTTTGAAAAAACAATAATAATATAGTTATAATAATAATAATAACGATTTTACTTCTTGTTTTTAACTCACTGGCCTGTCGCAGAAACTAAATAATCCGATAAGTACTTATCTAACTGGGATCGATGCCCGTCTCTGCGTAACGGACGTAATACGCCGGTCTGCCGTGCGATGAATTATATTTTTTTCCCTCACATTTTGCAATACCAGTCCAATAAAAAGTATATGTCTATAATTTAGAAAAGTGTGGCTTTCAGAATATATTTTTTGCATACCGATACCTCTTACGGTTAAAAAGTAAACTTCGTATAAGTAAAAAAAAGATGGCAACGATTTTTGGATTTTACCAATTATTTCATATTTTTTCTATGGATAGGTATTTTTTTCTTCTCGAAATGAATTTGTCATTACTGAATTATCCGAAAATGATATTCTACTTCCCCTGGTACCTATAGTCTGAGAGATATAGGGCTCAAAGTGACGCGCGGCGGAATCAAATTTCCACCCCCTCCCCCCGCAACCCCCGGGGTGGTCGCCGATGGCTCCCGGTTTAAATCCACTCAGGATCACCTATGGAACAATTGTGCCAAGTATGAGTCTTTAATCACAAAATGCAGGGTACATCGCACTAAATCCCCAGCTATAGGGCTATAATATGCCGCAGGGTTGCCTAGCAAAATCGTCCACAGTCGCGCAGTCCTTCTTGCTCGCTACCTCAATTAAAATGCTGGCAACCCGCACTAGTGATAGGTTTTACGTAGGCAACCCTATTCCTTCGCGTTAAGGAAGACAGTAGCTACAATTTTGTGTTAAAATCAAGTGAATACATGATAGGTGGCATTAATCGATGAAAAATAACCTCTTTGCACCTGGCAACCCAGGGGCTGTGACAGGTTGAGGGGTGGCAACCTACTTTTTTTCAACTCTTTAGATCGGTATTTCTACTGTTATGAAATATGAACTTACACTAGTACCTAATCACTCTCATTTATTGCACTATACGTATTGTATCTCGTTTTGTTTCTCGTATTGTTCTCGATTATAAATAACTAACTAACTAGGTCTTAGTGGCCAAACTGCAACAGGGCCTATTAAGCTCCCTTATAGTGTTGCAATTGGCCACTCTTCTCCGTCGGCGACATGCAGGCAGCGCTGATAAAATTGTCCGGCGAAACAAATCGCAATTTATTTGGCCATCTATAATAACACTGATAATGAATGCTTTTTTATAAAGGATAGATTGATTATAAAAACCCGATAATGCAACCAATGATATCCATAATCATACTCAATGATTAGTGCCATCTATCGCTTTATTATACAGGCTGGTTACATCACAGAAATATTACGAAGATATGAATAGAAAGCCATTATTTATTGACCATATATTGTCTTCAGCGACTATATCGAACGATCATTTTCCGCACTTCGAGAAGCGTTCTATTTGGGATCAGCCAATTTAAATCAAAACCTAGCGCATGCACACGGACTTATATTCTAGTATGTAAATATTCATCCGATCGTAGATTTTTCTACTAAATAAAGCATGTCACGAATTTTATTCGCACGGGTAGCTATGAACATGCTGATTAATTACATATGGGAAATAATAGAAGATAGAATGCCATAATTTATTGACCGTTTATTGTTTTCAGCGATTATATCGAACAATCGACTTGCGCACTTCAAGAAGCGTTCTTTTTGGGATAGGCCAATTTAATTCAAAACCCCGTTCATACAAGGGTAAAGCCAAAATTTTTGACACTTTTTTTTTGTTTTTTCGTCTGACGTCATAAAAAGAAATATATCTTTATTCTATTGAGTGTATACGTTAATTCAACAGTAATAATTGCATTGAATGATAAAATTTAAAAGTCATGATGAAAAAATGTATATTTTCATACAAAAAATAATGTTCATTTTTGAACACCCAGCTGTGGTTCGTATTATGAGGTGAGGTTATTGGAATGTCGATTTTATAATAGAGACCATAAATATCAATAATAGAACTAGGGTTTTGTGTTTTATTCGCCTTTTATGTTACGTAACATACTATTTTGCAAGCGGTAACGCAAAAGTAACATAAAAAGTTACTTTCTATAGCTTTCCTATAACTTTATTTTAAAACGATAAGGAATTGTGAGCCGTGGTAAGATTTGTATGATACTTAAGTGTTTAAATATTGATATTACATAAAGAAACAGATAAATATACACAAACGTACCTTGGAAATCACACGTAAACGTTTAACAATGTTTTAAACAAATCTGACGCACCCTACTTCTTCAGTGAAAACCACAAACAAAATGGCAGATGGCTTTAATTTGAACCTTATTTTGACAATGACAGATGGAATAAGGTTTGCCAGTGTGAAAAGAATAATCACCACTACATTTCATTAGGAAAATGTATTAAAAAATCAATAACATAAAAAGAGTAACGTAAAAGTGCAAAAGCTAAAGACAGGCGAATAAAACAAAAAAAAACCCTATTTCTATTATTGATATTTATGGTCTCTATTGTAAAATCGACAGCCCAGTAACCTCACCTAATAATACGAATCAAATCAATAAGCGTAGACAAGTATTGAATTTCACTAGGACTACAAACACAGATGGGTGTCAAAAATGGACATTATTTTTTGTATGAAAATATATTTTTTCATCATGACTTGATTTTTATCATTTTTACTTTCCTGACGACCTATCGGAAAGGAAAGTATTGTGATCGCGCTAAAAAAAAAATTTGAGATGAAGATGGGAATATATATTTTGAGACTCCCTGAGACGATTGAGACTATTTCCAGACCGATCTCTGTCTGTATGTATGTCTGTATGTCTGTATGTCTGTATGCCTGTATGTATGTATTCTTCCACGATAGCGCCCAGACGCTTAATCGGATTGAGCTGAAATTTGGTATATAAGCTTCTGTTAACCGTCGGAGGAACCCATTAGTTTTTGGAGTCCCTACGCCCTACGGTTGTGGTACCTCCCATACAAATTTGGGGTTCCCGGCGAAAAAAATGTTTCCGCGATAGCGCCCAGACGCTTAATCTGTCTAAGTTAAAATTTGGCATAGAAGCTTCTGTTAACCATCGGAAGAACCTATTAGTTTTTGGGGTACTTACGACCAACGTTTGGGGTACCTGCCATACAAATTTGGGGTACTAGAGTAAAAACTGTCGCTGTTTTTTCGCACCTCCCCGGATACTAGTCAGGAAAGTCTTGGGGTGACACAACCGATTTTTTTATTTATTAAAGAAAAGCACATTTTTCACGGCAGTACATTGTAAGTTTAACATAAGAGGCTTAAATGTAAATAAGAGCAAAATAGAAAGCACCGCAGACCACAATTTTTTGAAATCAACGCCGCCTAACTAGGCCTAGGCCCGTACTAAGGCAAGCATTAAAATGCAATGATTACTGTTGAATTAACGTATAAATTTAGCAAGCCAATATATCAATGGCCACGATCGGACACGAAAACTCAATAGAATAGTGATATATTTATTTGTATGACGCCAGACGGAAAAAACTGTCAAAAATTTTGGCTTTACCCACATAGCAAACAGCCAGTTGTACACGGGCTTATATTCTAGTATGTAAATATTCGTCCGATCGTCGATTTTTCTACTAAATAAAGCGTGTCACGAGTTTTATTCGCACGGGTAGCGGTGAGCGGTGCGTGCGGTGGCGTGTTTTGACAGCGATCGCCATTATTTATCGCAGGAAGTGCACTCGCCAATGTAGGCGCAGGCGCCATCACCATCACCATCGTCGCCACCGACAACATCTCTCATAAAAAAAAGGCAGGATAGGCCCGAGCCATTGCCATATCGTCGGAATAGTAAGTCAACAAATTATAAACACAAGGCAAGCTACAGCGTGCGAATTAACTGAAACAAAGAGTATTTTTCTTCGAAATGTGCTTTATTAGACATAAACATACAAAAACAGTACTGGTAGTTATAGGAAATCGGAGACTATCGCGGTTGTTTGACATTATAAATAAGATAAAAGACGAATTTACCGCGTAAATTTTGTAGCACCCGTTGTTTCAGCGACGTTGCAGACGCCGGTGTCTAGGGTAGACCGGTCTATGATTGTTATGGTAGTTATACATTGTTATGGTAGTTATAGATTGTTAGTTTTAATATAGAATATGTCCTCCTTTAGCGTTGATAACACCTTTCACTCATATAGGCATAGAATTTACCAGGTTTTGTCCATCGATATATAATCCCCTAGATTGGCCTTTCGCGCTCAAAATGACCCCATCAAAACTACTACTGAAAGCAGGCTATTAGTAGTTTGGTGGCAGTCCGCTGGCAGACAGCCGACCGTTTCCGTTGTGACAGTTGCCGCGAAAAATATTGGCGTGTGATTCTCTAGCATACTGTTCAATCTATTGGTCTCTCTGCCACATGATTTACGAGCAAAGGGAACGGAGACAACTTATTGGTATCTGAGGCAGATCAATCTGCCTCTGGGTTCGAGGCAGATCAAGCTATCGATGGTTTTGACAGCTTCCTTTCAGTTTATTGTGAAACCAGACTTGAATTACTGCACTGATCGTCTTGGCTTTCGTTGTAGAATCCATCTTTCGTTGTAGGTAAAGTGCATATTTTTTTAAATGGAATACAATAAAATGTTAAAAGTTGACAATGATCGTTCTTCCCCGTAGCCCTTCCAATTAATAAAAGATTTTGTAACTAACTAAAATCATCCACGTTCCACGTTCAAAGTGGCCAGTGTGAAAAAAAATACAAGTACTTGGGTGAGGCCTCGTTTACACACGTTTTTTTGCCGTAAAAATCTACGGTTAATTTGTTTATGTTGTTTATGTTGTATGGATCACTGTGGAAGCTTGTCCACATACACGGTGGCGACGTCGTCCGTTTTCCCGTTGTGTCCGTGAACATGCTTCCATAGCGATCCATACAACACTGACGAACGTGCCTACATACGGCAAATTAACTGTAGGTTTTCACGGCAAAAAACGTGTGTGTACAACAGGCCTAAGCCTTTTGGTCCACACTAAGGCCTCAAACTTTTCAATAAATTGCCCGAAAGATTAAAAGCAATTAAAAACATCGATATTTTCAGGAGATCCATCCGAGTCTATCTGCTTAAAATCAACATGTATGCCCATAACGACTTCTTAAAATATTTTGAAAATACATAGCATCGTATCTACCCATTTAATCTAATACATATTATTTACCGTTAATTGTTTTGTTGTAAACTGTTATCATATAGTCTATGTTTTTGTAAATTGGTAAGTTTAAAGCTATATATTGTATATCATCTCTTGTCTAAATTGAGTAACTAGTTTAAGATTAATTACTATCATTCCTACACAATTGTATGGTTGTATTGGAAATAAATACCTTTTACTTTACTTTACTTTACACGTTTTTTTCGCCGTAAATCCACGGTTAATTCACAATGGAACCTTGTCCACGGACACGGCGGAAAAACGGTCGGCGCCGCCGCCGTGTCTGTAGACAAGCTACCATAGCGACACATACCCCACTGGCGAACGCGCCTAGACATGGCAAACAAACCGTGGATTTTCACGGCGAAAAAAAGGTGCGTGGGCAAGAGGCCTATTCTTGTCCACGGCACGTTTTTTTCAACGTACGACGTATTAGCCGCGCCGTAGAAAAAAAATGTGACCTCTTGGCCACTCCACGGTATTTTCGCCGTACGACGCGTTAGGTACATACATTTTGTGAACAACTTCAAGGTGACGCAATAATAATAATTGTCAGACGTGAAAACGCCCGGTTCATACATAGCCATACAACAATGATGAAAATGTCGTCGTAAATAAACACGTCTCGCCGAGGGGGATATACGGTGCATACGGCGGCGGAGCCGTGCCGTGTTTCCGCAGTGTTCCTGGACAAGCTTCCATAGTGATCCATATTCCACTGACGACACGGCGAATTAACCGTTGATTTATACGGCAAAAAACGCTAAACAACAATGATACAAATTTCGGCGTAAACAAACACGTCTTGCCGAGCGGGACATACGGTGCATACGGCGGCGGCGCCGTGCCGTGTTTTCGCCGACACGGCGACACGGCGAATCAAACGTGGATTTTCACGGCAAAAAAACGTGTGCAGAGAAGAGGCCTTAGGGTCTATTGATTCATATTTTTGCACCATGAGTGTCAGCAGTTCTGAGAAAAATAGCAGAAAACTTATCGTAGCCACACAAACGTTGGTTTTTCTGTCCCATCTACATTTTTTCTTGAGCATGAACGCGGCGCTCAAAGTTCGCGTCGCGTCACGGCGGCGTCGCGTCGTCGCTAATAATTAGGCGATTTGGGGGAGGTGAAGATGGACAACACGCTTCCTACATTCATTCTCTTTTATTTGAGTTTATTTACGAAAATTATGTCAATTTTGTTTTTTCGCACGTGTCCGCTATTAAGATAAAAAGCAGGGTTGTCTGACCAGTGATTAGCTTGTAAGTGGCGTGTGTTGTGCCACACTTTGACGTTGTCAACTACAACGGGCGAACGCGTCACCTCAGGAAGTCTTACCGATATTAGATCGTTCTATCTAGCGTGAGTGAGAGTAGAAGACTTGGGACGAAAACAGTCCACTGTCTAGTTACGCCACTCGCCCGTCAGAGGCCAACGCCTTACTGCGAGGCACCGGGAAAGGTATCCAACGGGCAACCACGCCCCCTGACTACCAGTTTGAAAGGATATCTCCCTCTGGAATTAACCGTCAGGATACCTCCTACCTCCTGACTGTTTACAGGTTTGAGGTCGCTTGCGCGGTCCTCTCCCTTACGAAGCTGTGAAACGGTGTGCACCGAATCTATCGCGGACCAAGGCGTCCTTTGACCGACTCTGAACCGGGATCGGATGGCCAATGGTCATTTTAAGAGCAGTCGCCGTAAGGTAGACAACCACCCCCGCTCTATAGGAAACAATACAGTTACCAGACTCCCCCGATTGTTAGTCGGAGAGCACAGTCGATTGGCTTGCGCCGCTCGGTGCGCAGACCGTCCAGGAGCGCCGAGAGGTTTGATTCCCAGGGGAGACTGGTTGACCCAGTGTCCTACCCAGGCTCGCACCCCATGCGTGGAGGCCATCAGATGGGTGTTGACCCGTGAGTGTGACCGACCCTGAACACATGGGTCATCGTGGCCACCTCATCATGGGCCCATTAGCACTCCCAACAGTCGGGGGAGTCTGGAAGCAGTACTGTTTCCTATAGAGCGGGGGTGGTTGCGGACCTTACGGCGACTGCTCTTGAAACGACCATCGGCCATCCGATCCTGGGTGAACAGCCGGGCAAAGGACGCTGTGGTCCGCGATAGATTCGGTATACACCGTTTCACCGCTTCGCAAGGGAGAGGACCGCGCAAGCGACCTCGAACTTGTAACCAATCGAGAGACCGGGATAATCTGGTCACAATTGGAAGTAAGAGCGTGAGTGTCGGCCCGCCGGGTAACATACCTGGCTATCTCGCGGTTAAGGTGTTGGCCTCTTACGGGCTTGTGACGTAGCTAGATGGTGGACTGTTTTGTCCCCAAGCCTTCTACGCTCACTCCAGAATCGTTAAAACTTCCTGAGGGGACGGGCTCGCCCGCTGTAGTCGACAACCCAAGTTGTCTGCATCAGAAGACGCTATTTCCCGTCAACATAGACAATCGGTATTTTCAAGTTTACAAGTTAGATTGCCCCCACATCTACCGATCGGTCATCGATCGACGGTAGAATAGATCAGTCGACGTCGATCGTTAGTTGTTACATACCAAACTAACGCGGGGGTGGTCGGGTTGGTACGGGGTGGGGAAGGGGTGGGGGGGGGGGGGGGGGGGGGGTTGGAGAGGGGCTAGAGGGGTTGTCTACTTGCCGGGAAAGTCTTGGGGTGACACAGTTGTTTTTTTATATACCTGTTCAATGTTATAAGGAACGCAAACATTAAAAAAAACTACCGAAATCTCCCCGCGAATTTGTACGTAAAAATAAGATAATCGCCCTTGATTGGAGGGTTAATTACGTATCCTTAATAATAGGTAGTATTTTACGCGACAATCTGTTTGTATATTTACTAGTTGTTTGGTGCTGTTGCACTATAAATGTCAGCAGTTGTCAGTGAATGTCAGAGAAAAAGTTGCAGAAAATTTATGCAGAATCTATTTATTTTTCAAAATCAAATTATATTTCAGAATCATATGAAGTCCTTTAATCAAATTTACATCCACTCCTGTAATTTTAGCAGAACAGCTTGAATTATAAAAAAAATCTTCAAGCACTATTACCATCATTGATATTACCACTTCTGCCGTCGTAAATGAAAACACAGCAACTTGAAAAAAGACGTTTTGAGAAAAACGCGGTCAAAGTTCAGTTGTTAAATATTTGTTTTCATAAACAAAGTAATCAATATAGATTATTTCTTTAATCTTTAATGTCAAAAAATAGTTAGAACTTCAATTCTGCGTAAAAATATATATTAAATTATAATTGTTTAATTAATTAAATTAGATATTTTTTGATAAATTTTATATTAATGTAACTGAGTGGTTAATGTGTTATAGGTAAATTTTACCCATTACTGTGTTCTAACCATGTAAAATCAATGTATATTTTTAAAATAAATAAAAAACTGCAGGCACCTTAAACACAGTAATTGAGATACTGTGATTATTTCGTGTATTAATAAATCAACTTTTAAGAAAATTTTACCTAAAACCACAGTATCTAAAGAAGCCGTGTTGTAACCAAACCAAAATATTTCTTAAATGCTTATAGTATTAAAAAAGATCACAGTAAATAATAGGTTACTGTATTTTAACTTAAAAAAATATACATACTGTGTTTTTTATTTAAAATATTAGTTTTTTTTTCAATACTGTGTTTTTATCTAAGGTATATCCGTAACTATCCATCGACAGACAAACCGAAAAATTTGCCTTATAGTACTACAACTCGTGATTTTAAAGAACCAAACTTGTATAAACACAGTAAATAAAGTTACTGTGTTTTCATTTACGACGGCAGACTTACTCGTCGTGGTTTGTCGGTGACCAATCTCTTCACTGTAACGATCGTGTACCAGAGTTTTATTTTCTTGTTGTAGCTGTTACTTTTTTTTCAGTTATTGCTAACCATGTTTGGAAAGAAAGATTATAGGAAATATGTAACATCATATTTCTTTATAATAATTGAATTTTATGTAATTGAATCTTTATAATAAAAACATAATAATATATGTAGTAATATAAATTGATTATTTCTAAATGTAATTTTATTTTAATTTTTCTGAATTTATTTTGTATATTATTAATACATATTAATACATATATAAATATATATTAATTTTTATAATGTTTTAAAATAAAAAAATTTTGAAAATTTTCATGACATTTTCCTACGAATTTTTATTAGGTAATTAAGATATTTCTGTTACATTATGTATGATTTTGTTTATTTATATAAATATAATATTATAGATTTCTTAGGATTATCAAAATAAATTGTCTACCTTGGAACAGGCGGCAGCCTAGTTAGGTTAAGACTTTTGTAAATTGAATGTACTCAAAATGTGAATTCAATAAATAATTTTGAATTTTGAATTTCATATTTCCTATGCAGATCCGACAAATTGGTAAATACGGCCCACTGTGCTCGAACGTATCCCAATAGGGTCGCGTTAAAAGAGTGAAATCCACGCGACTAGGCATCAGATAAACAGGGAAATCGCGATAGATAAACACGGAAGTGTTATGGCATCGAATCGTTATGACTCGTAGATTCACAATAACAGACAGATCTTTAGCTAGACACCCACTCCAATGCCGTACCGTAGATTCCTATTAGCTGAATTGCGGTGGATAGGTGATGCGGCGCACAGTGTGCCACGGCTTTTGAAGTGACATCTACAACGGGAGAACTCGTCACCCCAGGAAGTTATAACGATATACAATCACTTTCGACCTGGAGTGAGCGTAGAGTTTTAAAGACAACGCAGTCCACTAATGTAGCTACGCCACGCGTCCGTCAGAACACAGCGCCTTTCGCGATGCACTGGGAAGCAATCAGATTTGGCCAGATTTCTTTGTCTCACAGTTTGGTCACGGGTTCGAGGTTGCTTGCGCGGCCTCAACCTGACGTAATATAAGCGGTTTTCAGTTTGAATATTTCGCGGACCGCGACGCCGCCCTTTGCTCGCTATGGTAACTCGGGATTATTATTTTCGTATAAATTCGTGAAAATCAAATGATATGGAAGGTTTTCGCGATGCGCTGGAAGAAATTATTTATATAGAGGACCTGAAAGTCATGGACAGGCTGTTTGCCATGGAGGCATTGGAGGCAAGGCGTGTGCGTCGTCGGAAGATCTATTGACCGCGATTCAATCCGTTTGTTATTAAAGATTTAGATTTTAAACGGAAAGTCACAAACAAATCAAAGGAAGAGCGATATTCGGCAGTCGACATGACAGTTCCTCTTTTGGAGTGATGTGCAAATCAAGAAATAGTGTCGACTTAAAACTGGTTTAGACGGCAAGAAAAAAAATTTTTTTTTATTCCGTTGAAGTTTATTTATTTAACATTTAACAACTTACTTTTCTTTAAATAAACTTTAAACGCGTTTTTTATCAAAACCGCATTTTTCTGTTTTGCGACGGAGATAAAAAAAAACTACTTGATGGATCGAGTTGTTCCAAAAACATTTTAAAGATTATTTAATTCCCCTTTTTATGAACTAAAAAAAAACAGAAAAAAATAATTGTACCTACCTATGTATTTCCTTTTACTAGTTAAAAGCAAAATCTTGGGGTGAAAATCAATTTTATTTATTTAAATCCCTGAAAAATATAAAAATGATAACTTTCAGTTTTTTTTTTCATCTATAAAATATAATAATATATAATATGTAAAAATTAAAATCTCAGTATTTTTTATTTCAGACAAAATTACGCTCGCTTTTTTTTTTGCTTACTAAACCAGGCCTCCCTCTTCCCCTTTTTACTTCAACGTTCATGCAACTAGACTATGGAACCAGCTCCCGTCAAATATCAGAAACGCACCAACAGTTTCTACATTTCAGGTGTCTCTGAAAAAGCATTTCATGTCCCTAAATTCCTAGTTATCCTACGTCTCATCCCATCCTCTCCTATCCTTCGTTCCTTGCGAATATTCCAAATCCTAATTATATTTTGAAAAATGGCATTTTTGTTACTTACTTGATTAATTTTTGTTATGTAATAAGGTTTTTTTTTATCTCTTGGCATATAAATTCTTACACTTTTCTCCCTCTAATTATCCCCCTTGGTCGCTATTCTCGGGTCGAATGGAAATCTCGACTTTTGCACATTATGCACATATGCACATAATATGACACATTGTATCAAATAATTCCTTTTTATAATTGATCATGTAGGTATATTTCAACATCTGAGCTATATAATATGACCTATCTCATTTAATGAACGAAATTATGTTATAATTAGTTGAATGAAAACAAAGTCCACTCGAATGATATCAAACACATCCGTCCATCGCTTGACCTGAGTAAAAAGTCTCTTTGTGAATCAGTCATTTACGCGTTGTGTAGTTAAACGTACCTTAAAATGCGTTTATTCCTTAAGGCGACATGAGACCTCCGAAAAATATCCGAGATGCGCGTACACGCGAAAAAATAGGCGGGACCAATTTTTTAGGGTTTGACCAATAAAATCCAGCGTTGACGAAGCGTCAATCGCAGATTCTACGTCCGCTCGCGCCGGCTACTAGGCGCATACTAAATGCTCAATCGCAGCGCTAGCACAGAATAACTATCTTTACGCAGTTAGCGTAACTCTCAGAGCGCTCTCACGTTTCAATTAATTGTAATTAATTTAGGGCCTAAATAAAAAATGTGGCTAAGTGCTGCCCTAGAGAATTACCCAGTCAATATAATGAAATTATAATATAACACACACACCGCTTACATTGTAGGAGTAAATGGGCCTGAAAGTTTTCGAAGTAAGTTTAAAGCTTTAATGTCCAAGGCAATGAGCAACTTTTTTGAGTCCAAATTTTAAATTGGTTCCTTATCGAGGGCTTCACTTAGAAACTTTTTAAAATTATTGCTTATATTTTTAAAAAAACTCATAAAACTAAAATTCTTTAAATATGGCCGTTCCCAGGTATCATGTCGCCTTAACGCAGTGGATCCGACCGAACAAAACAGGCGGTCGACAGCTCCTTAACGAGTTTAGTATAACACCGACCTGGTCAACAGTGTTTTACGAATATTTTTATTTCTAAGGCCGCCAATGTTTTGCTACTCCAAAAGCTATTTTGTTATTCGGGCTGTGTAAGAAATTGCATTGTCGCGGCGGAGGATGATATATCGTTTCTGCAAAGTAAACTTATTATTATTATAATTTATATATAGCTAGTTTTGTTATTAACCCACTGTGCGAGCGAACGGTGAGTGTGAATGAGAAGACAATAACTAGAAGAGAAGCTCTGTATCGGGAGATCCGTAAATAAATTTACGTCATAATAGAATTGGTGCGGGGGAGCGACCGTCTATTTCGGCGCCGCTCGTCATTCATTGTGTTGATCGTTTGATCCGGCCGCGGGATTCCCCCCCCCCCCCCCCTTTCCCCCGGTTTACGGCTTCAACACCTGTTCACTATTTATCCATTTAACGTTTTACCCCTACATTGCACCATGTCATTAATAAACAGAACAGAGGGTCCGCTTCAACATAGTGACCTACATTCATATAATAGTAGCTAAACCTGGCCAAGCGTCGCTGTGGCTCAGTCTGATGTGAAATTAATGGGAAACGTACCGATATCGAAGAGCACCGACGATTTCACCGATGCGGGAAGACTTTTGTCGCGCGTATTCGTATGCGACGTTGTGTAAAATTTTCAAGTCAATCCACCGACTACTTTTCGAATTTCGCGACTACAAACATACGCGAGGTGATTTTTTATATTTTACTAGTGGAAAGAATTTTTTTATATTTTTTTTATTTGTTGAGTGGGGCTTTTCTAAGGTCTTTATGAGTCTTGTAACACTGCGACCATTGCCGATCTATTGTGTTCGCCACCTACTATGGTTCTGCGCTAAGCCTTGTGTCATTTAAGAACCGCAGCAGGCTTTTGGCGCCAGAATGTTTTCCCTCCTCAGGTTGGAGGCAATGACCACCCAAGTGGGTGTATCTTTTACGCATCAGCGGGCCACACTCGCACATGAGGTGCTGGGGAGTTTCCTCTGCTCCTTGGCAGAACCTGCACATTTTTGTGTGTCTGAGAGGTTGAACATGTGTTTGTTCAGGCCACAATGCCCCGTGAGCGCCCTCACCAGTATGCGTAGATTGTTCCTATTTAGCGACAAGGCCTCACGGGCCGTCTTACGGTCGTAAGCCTTAATTAGTGCTTTGGAATGATTCAATCCTGGCCTGTTGTTCCAGTGGTTGACGGATTGTTCTAAACATATTTGTTTGAGCATTAGGTTTGCAAGGCTTTTTGGTACGCCACAACTTGCGGTGTCAACTACAACGGGCGAGCCCGTCACCACAGGACGTTTTAACGATTTTCTCGTTCTGTCGCCCTGCAGTGAACGTAGAAGACTTTGGACGAAACAAATCCAACGTCCAGCTACGTCACAACCCGCAAGAAGCCAACGCCTTACCGCGAGATAGCCAGTGTTACCTGGCGGGCCGACCCTCGCGCCCTTGCTTCCAATTGTGACCAGATTTCTCCGGTCTCTCGATTGGTTCCGAGTTCGAGGTCGCTTGCGCGGTCCTCTCCCTTACAAAGCGGTGAAACGGTGTGAACCGAATCTGTCGCGGACCAAGGCGTCCTTTGCCCGACTCTGAACCGGGATCGGAGGGCCAATGGTCATTTCAAGAGCAGTCGCCGTAAGGTAGACAACCACCCCCGCTCTATAGGAAACAATACAGTTCCCAGACTCCCCCGATTGTTAGTCGGAGAGCACAGTCGATTGGCTTGAGCCAGAGGTTTGATTCCCAGGGGAGACTGGTTGACCCAGTGTCCTACCCAGGCTCGCACCCCATGCGTGGAGGCCATCGGATGGGTGTTGACCCGTGAGTGTGACCGACCCTGAACACATGGGTCATCGTGGCCACCTCATCATGGGCCCATTAGCTCCCCACAGCAAGGTACGCCACAGCAAGGTTCAGGGCCGTATAACGTTCCCTTTGCTCCCGTCTTAGCAAGTTCGTCGGCTGTTTCATTTCCCTCGATTGCTGCATGGCCGGGAACCCATCTTAGAATTACCCTGTTCTTTTCGCCCAGGGAATTCAGTAGTGATATGCAGTTTTGCACTAGCTTTGAATTAATGGTATTCGAGGCTAGTGCCATAAGAGCTGCTTTGCTATCCGAGTGGATATAGATACGGTGGTTGGCGTAGTTCTTTTGGAGGTTGATTCAATAATCGCGTATACCTCCGCTTGAAATATGGAGGCGTATTTCCCCAAGTTTACACTTCTTTCGAAGTTTGGTCGCTCTCCATATATACCACAGCCTACATTAAGTCCCGATTTGGACCCATCAGTATACCATTTAAGGCTACCGGCCTCCCATTGCAGTTGGCTTTTTAGCCAGTCGTCTCTGGGCGGCAGTAGTGGAAAGGTACTCGGCAATTCTATTACTTCAGCTATATCTTTTTAAAAAATCACATCGCTTTATTGGTCCTTTTCAACTTCCAGTTTCGAATTTATATAAAATTTTCATGGCGTCTATACAGTTAAACGGTATAGAAGTTGATGTGCTGCAGCGCCATCTAGTGGCGAGTTACAACAAACTGGATAGCGCGAAAATATTATCCGTCCTCAAATACCTATGAGTTTTAATTAACAGGCATCCTTGAAGGGGTGAATCAGTACGAGCAAATAAGCAACTTTTAATAAAAAAATGTGGAAAAATAAAATATACATATATTTTTTTCTTTTTTTAAAAAAAATAAAATTTTCTTTTTCTGAAAAAATAGTATATAAAGCGCTGAGCAGGATGCGTCGTCTAGCGGTAGGTAAAATATCCCTAATATTGCTTATTAGCGATATTTTACCTACCGATAGATGGCGCAGCGCACTCAAACGTTTGTCAAAATTTTATTTAACAGTCAGATTCTTTAAAATTAAATAGTTGCTTTAGTTGCTCGTACTGATTCACCCCCTTGAAGGATGTCGGTTAATTAAAACTCACCTGTATGTGTCAACTTTTATGGTGGTCCGTCAAACGGTGTCATAGTCTATTAAGCTCAGGCAGATAGATATGAATATCCATTTTTGTATGTATAAATTTAAAAAAATATAAATATGTTCCAGTTGATTTATGAGAAGTTGATTTTTATGTTTGAATAGAAGCATATATTTTTATGTTGTTGTATTAAATAACTGTGACGATAGTTTTCTTTTATAAAACTGTCTTTTATAATAAGTTGAAATCATAATCTAAAAATAAATTAAGTTTTAAAAAAAACACTAAAAACACGCTTTATACAGGCACCTATGTCAATATTTACACTATTTACACTCAATATTTACAAGTCAATATATAATAGGTTTGTTATAACCTTGAAACCTGATCGTGTTCAAAGTCCATTACGTGACCTATCTCACAAGTGCAAACACGACTTTGATACGATATTCCATCATGGAATGCCAGTTCCTGTCTTCCGGCTTCATCATCAGACCTTGAAACTTAATCGTGGTCAAAGTTCATTCCAAGACTTTTCTAACAAGTCCAAACACAGCTATGATACGATGTTGCATCATGAAGTTCCAGTTCATATCTTCCAACTCTATCATCAGATCAGTTCGACAGTACCATATTATTGTATTGTCATCAGAACTACATACAGCTGCCAATTTTCATGACGCTACGATCCTTGGAAGATGGTTAAATTAGTTACCTTAGATCACATTACATAGTTACATACAGGTCGACCTTAATAAAAGCGTGTTAATAAGACTTTTCCTTCAAAAAACAAGACATTAGTAGGTATATTTTATACTACAGGATTTCATTTATATGAGTACGCCTCTGAGACGTATGCTAAGGCTTTATATACCTCCAAAATAGATTAGGCTTCTAGGGTTAAAACATGCATACGCGAGTAACCGATCGATAAACGAATTACTAACTCCGTTCTAATGGAGCATAAAGACCGTTCCGCTGAATTTTAAAATGACCTTCCGAAATATCGGCACGACTTAATAAATGAGTAAATTATCCCGAATTGAAATGCGGCCCATTTCCGACGAGCGAGTAAACATGCGCCGCGCAAAAAGCGCCACCGGAACTGCGCGAGCGAAATAAAATTACGACTGACGCCGAGTGCTTCCATTTCATGGCCCATCCGACGATCCCCGGAATGTATCCCAAATTATATGTCTCACTTTGATCCCTCTGACAGGAAAAAATACGCATTCGAATTGAGTTCATGGAGTGTTTCTTCGGTGAACTTGAGATATTATATCGGCGAATCTATGTAATAATAAAAATAATAATAATAAAGCTCTTTATTTTTAAGATAAATGGGCGAGCCTTACGGCAATACCTATCTGCTAACCCAGGGGAGCTAATGGGCCCTGTTGCAGTTAGGCCTTTAAGACTCAGAGTCACTCAAACATACGGGTCAACACCCATCCGGCGGCCTCCACGCAGACGTGCAACTAGGGTTGTCGACTACAGCGGGCGAGCCCGTCACCTCAGGAAGTTCTAACGATTAGTCGTTCTATCTCCCTGGAGACTGGAGAATACGACTGGCAAAAGTACAGAAAAGCTACTTGTACCTTGGCATAAAATTTAAACAGTTGGAGGACATAAAATTTAAAAAAAACATCAAGGAGATGCTGATAGGCCACCCTTTCTATAATCTGGCCGAATTTGAGGGCCATGATATTTCAAATATTGTGCTCATTTAAATTACTTAAAAAAGTAGACTTATTGTCTAATTATTTTATATGGTCTTATATCTGTACTTTTAGTTTAAAATGCATAACGTAGATTTAATTTGATTATTTAACATTTTACTGACAATTTGAATATTACGATGAATAATTTTACTACGTATCTTTTCGAATTACTAACTACTTAAAATATTAGGCTTCTATTTTGATTATTTATATTTATAGTTTGACAATCTAGTAGTTAATTCTTGACTACCTATGTATGTTCAGTAAAGAGTAGTAACGAAACTTACTACCTAACCCAAATATTTTGACACGTCCAAGAGCGGTCTTTAGCCGTCAATTGGACACGACGAAAATGTAATGTAATAAATGTAAAAGTGACCGCAGAAGACTTGAGGACAAAACAGTCCACCGTCTAGCTACGCCACAAGCCCGTAAGAGGCCAACGCCTTAACCGCGAGATAGCCAGGAGTGTTACCCGGCGGGCCTACACTCACGCCCTTACTTCCAATTGTGACCAGATTACTCCGGTCTCTCTGCAGACATGCAGTCAGGGTAGAACTCTGGCCTGCGAGCAAGTTTCCTCTAGGAGTCAATCTTAGGGTGCTCCTGGACGGTTTTCGCACCGTGCGGCGCCAGTCAAACGATAGTGCATTCTGACCGACAGCCGGGGGAGTCTAGAAACAGTACTGTCTCTTATAGAGCGGGGGTAGTTGTCAACCTTACAGAAACTGCTCTTGTGAAACGACCAATCGGCTCCCCGATGCCGGCTGACCAGGCGGGGCAAAGAAAGGATGCCGTGATCCGCGATAGATTCGATAGACACCGTATCACCGCTACGTAAGCATAATATTAGAATTAGATACATAATTCTTTAAAAAATCATGTTTTTACGCCGATTATATCTTAATCCGTTCGAAATTATTAGAAAAATATTTTACAAACTAAATTATGAAACAAAATATGTACATTCCTAAATATTTGTTAGTTGAAAGAAAACAGATTCCTACCCCGCGGAAACAGATGATTGTAGATAGATTGTCGATTGTAGATAGAATGTAACGGGAAAACTCATCGTCCAATTCCACACGGCAAGGAACCCCCCCCCCCACCCACAACAAAAAAATGACAAATAACCGCGAGTTTATACATACATATGGTATATTCCATGTCAATTCAAGCAAGGGGTTCCTTCATAGTCTCAGGTTTTTCAATTGATCGTATGTTAAAATATAGAAAAAAGTAAGTTACAAGTATATTTTGTTTTGCCCAAAAAAAAACCTTGCCCCAAAATACAAGTCGCCAAAAATGGCATTCCGGAATCATTCCTCAATTCTGCATTTCGACAAAAAAACTCTGGAATGGGACAAGACATTTCGTTGCGGTTTCTTTTAGTGTAAAGCTAATATTTTTGTGTTAAGAATGACGTACTCCACTTTGAAGTATGTGCGCAACTTTTCTTGCTGCAGCTTTCCAAAAAAAAAAATGTTCTTAACCAAAAAAATTGTCTTTTTCGGAAACACCAATTTCAATAATTTTGGTTTTATTACTGTTGATCTATACTTTACACCATTAAGTACTACATTTTTTGGAATGGAGCACTTCCACTTTTGAGTTTAAACATTTTTCAGAAAGAATGTAAAATTTTGTTACATTTTACCAATTTCGATGCTCGTATCTCTGAAAATACATACATATACCTACATACATATTACAAATTACTTATAGTTGCAGTTGTCGCTGCTACTTCATAGACGGATCGCATGTTATACAAAAACAAATTGTACTGACTGTAAAAAAAATTAATTTGTAAAAGAGTATAAATATCTGGGTCTAACGATAGAATGTAACATGAATTGGGGCTTGCACGTGAATAATATATGTAATAAATTGAGATGGATGCTATATAAGTTTAATCACCTTCAGTATCTTGTAGATAAACCAACATTACGCTTAGTATATCATGCCCTCGCTGATGCAGTACTGAGCTATGCTCTCACTTCATTTGGTCGTACTTTTCGCACATATATAGATAAAATATTTAATTTGCAACGTAGAGTTATAAAACTTTTAGTAAATAAAAATGTGTTAACACAATGTAAAAAGAACTATAACTTGTTGTTTAAGCGATGCGATATATTACCTATACATGAAAAAATTACATTCTTACTAGCAATGGAGCATTTTAGAAATTCAGAATTTAAAATACCAATACAGTACAATAGGAATGTTAGAGAAAAAGTCCGTAAAAGATTTGAAGAACCAAGAGCGAACAACTACTATGGTGAAAGGACGTTAAAGTATCTCATTCCAAGAATCTTCAATACTATTGTATCTGAGGAAGAATGTGTAAGCGTGAGCAAACAGATGTTTAAAAAGAGATTAAAGAGCTACCTGTTGGACGTTTATAGTGACATTAGTGGTCATAATTAAATTTGTTATACGTTTCTATCATTTAAGCTTGTAACAATACTGGCCTAATTTAAGCCTGTAGTAAGACCAGTAGTAATACTGCTGTGCATTGTTTTTTATATTAGTAAGACTAGTGTAGTGTAAGAGTTTGTCTCGCCAACAAACTGTATACCAGTTTGGCAAATTTGTAATATTTAAAAAATGTATCTTTTTCTTTGAATAAATTTATTTTTAAAAAAAAATTGGGAAAATACGGAGAAAGGATGTAATATATTGCCAATATTATTAACTAAAAATCTTTGCGCCAACCACGTACCTATTTTTTTCAAGCAAATTAAAAAACAAAAACTTTTCGTTGTTCACATCAAACGTGACCATTTTCATCGTCAGGGGCTGAATGCATGTATTATTATATTATTCAAACCCACACGAGCACGAACTACAAGCGTTCATAAAATTTTATCGATAAATTTTCATTGTTGCTCGCAAGAATAACAAAAGAATTGCGAACAGCCAGACGGTCTGGCGACACGTTTTGTTTGCCTTGAAGATTGATAATAAATAACGAGGTATTATAGACTGCGCAAGCATTTTTCCAGATAAGCATACCGACTTTTTAGGGGCTCTCTAGACGATCAAGCATGCTTGTCAAGCATTGCGTCGCGGGCTGGGCAGGGATCGTAAACCGCAGGAATTATGCATTTTTTTAAAAATATTTACTAAAAATGCCTAATTTTGTAGTTTTATACCAGGGAGTCACGTCCTTCATCAATAAATTACGTCTAATTAGCGTTACTCCCTGGTATAAACTACAAAATTATAAGGGATTTGAGGTAAATATTTTAAAAAAATATTTGCATAATTCGTGCGGTTTACGATCCCTTCCCAGCCCGCGACGCGTTGCTTGACAAGCATGCTTGATCGTCTAGAGAGCCCCTAAAACAACAAAACTGTACTATGTTGATGTACTTATACATTGCGTCCGGGGTCGTTTTAATGGGCAATCCTGTACACCAAACTCAAAAAAGTACTTTCTTTCAAATAAGGAGATTTGTTTTCAAGGTGGATTATTCAAGATAGAAAACTGAGTGGAAACTCGTCTCAAGTTGGCGTTTTATTCTGCAGTCTTGAAACCACTAAATCTGTTTATTTGACGTATTCCCAATCCACAATAAGAATATTAGCAAAAAGCGTTTTTAAAAACAAGCTTTTATTACAATGCTCTAAAAGGAAAAAAGGACGGGCTACTATGATTCAATGCGTATATACAATTGTTTGTATGTGCTGTTGACCGTTGCGTCTAGTTGCCGAGAGCCAACCCTGGGTGCAGTAGCCATGTCATGGTGGAACTTAGAAAGAGCTATCATAATTGAAGGCGATACAAAATTTCTTGTCTGTCCTGTTGACCGTTGAGGAGTGCCCTCGTTGGAAGCCAACCTTGGGTGCAGCAGCCATGTCATGGTGAAATTTAGAACGGGCTATCATAATTAAATGCGTGTACAAAATTTCGTGTCTGTGCTGTTGGCCGTGGAAGAGTAGCCTCGTCGGGAGCCAATCCTGGGTGTAGAATCAGGTCGCGCTTACCATACAAATGCATTGTCATCGAAACTGAACCAACATTTATCATTTCAACTTCATAGGATAAGAGGAAGTGGTTCTAATTCAGCTTGTAAGATTTGACCTAGGCAAACTGACAAACACTGCAAGGTAGTAACTAATAATAATAAACTAAACACTGCAAGCTTGTAATAACTAATGGCCTGATGTTTTGGAGAATGGCAGCATATTAAACCATTTTTTTCCGTTCTGCTTTCCCCGCATAACGCATGTGAAAATTGCTTACTGCACGATTTTCTAGGTAGCCAACGATTCTCGTACAGATGGGCTACTGAGACCCATTCTTGTTATCTGAGATCAGCTCTACTCGCGGTTCAGCTCTTATCCAGTAGCCTCCTCGAATTAGAGTCTACTCAGAGAAGTGTTCCAGGCTACGGCTGGTGGATCAATTTCCCCTGGGATATGTCTTATGGGCGCTACTGGGCGGTGTGCGTACCGTGCGGCGTCAGTCGACTGCCAGCCGACTGCTAGCAAATCGACTGTTGCACTCCAGCAAATACGGCTTCGAACGACAGTCACTTTTGAAATGACCAATTGGCCACCCGATCGCGAGTTCAGAGCTGGGCAAAGGACCTCATGGTCCGCGATAAATTCAAACTGAATTACCGCTGACTTAACATGGGGTGGAGACCGCGCAAGCGACTTCGGTCCCGTAAACAGGAAGACGGAGAAATCCAGCTATAACTGGAAGCGAGGACGCGAGGCAGCCCCCTTGGTAAACCACCCAGTGTCTCGCGGTAAGGTGTCCGACTCTCGCGGGCGAGTTAGCGTAGCTACAACTAGGGTTGTCGACTACAGCGGGCGAGCCCGTCACCTCAGGAAGTTTTCACGATTAGTTGTTCTATCTCCCTGGAGTGAGCGCAGAAGACTTGAGGACAAAACAGTCGACCATCTAGCTACGCCACAAGCCCGTTAGAGGCCAACGCCTTAACCGCGAGATAGCCAGGAGTGTTACCCGGCGGGCTTACACTCACGCCCTTACTTCCAATTGTGACCAGATTACTCCAGTCTCTCGATTGGTTACGAGTTCGAGGTCGCTTGCGCGGTCCTCTCCCTTGCGAAGCGGTGAAACGGTGTAAACCGAATCTATCGCGGACCGCAGCGTCCTTTGCCCGGCTGTTCACCCAGGATCGGATAGCCGATGGTCGTTTCAGGAAACAGTACTGCTTCCAGACTCCCCCGACTGTTAGTCAGAGTGCACAGTCGATTGGCTTACGCCGCACGGTGCGCAGACCGTCCAGGAGCGCCAGAAGGTTGATTCCCAGAGGAAAACTAACCATAAGGCGCGAGTCCTAACCAGGCTCGCACTTCATGCGTGGAGGCCGTCGGATAGGTGTTGACCCGTGAGTGTGACCAACCCTGAACAGAATGGGTCTTCGTGGCCAACTCAGCAAGCAACTCCCGAACTAGCGTAGCTACACGGTTAATTATTTCTTCCTAAGTCGCTACGTTCCCTCCCGGCTGAAAGAACGTTAAATATCATAACTACCTGGGTGACGGTTTCGGCCGTTGTAGGGGACAACTCACCACTGCACAATTTTCTACCTTTTACAAAAACTTCGTTTTTTGTTTTGTTCCGTTTCGTTTTCGGTTTGTTGTTTGACAGCTGGCTTTTTTACCTTCTACAGTTATTAGGGTTGCAAGAAAAATAACAAGTTAAAAGTTCGAAATAAATGTAATCCTATATTTTCTATATTATCTATACCAATATTATAAAGAGGTAAAGTTTGTGAGGTTGTAGGAAGTAATCTCTGGATCTACTAAACCGATTTTAAAAATTCTTTTACCAATAGAAAGCCACGTTATTTGTGAGTGTCATAGGCTATACATTAATCCGAAAAATGAAAAGACCTTTCGTGGTAGTCGGATTTGCAAAGTAAGTCGGAGAAAAACGGTCGAAAGAAAACGTTTCTAACTAACGCTGCCTTTACGATGAGAGATATATGATTGATTTCTAAAGAAAAGTTGTAGAGCTTAGTAATTCCTACAAAAAAGTTAGCGACAGCATATGTCTAAATTTTATATTTAATTCACAAAAAGTAGTTTTTTATATTAAAAAAATAATTTAAATCGTTGGGTCATATTTATTGGTCATATTATCAACAAATATGAATTCATATCAAAATAAGTAAATGTATCGTCTCAAGTGTTTAAAACAAAAGACTTTTCCCTTTTACTGCATATAATTTCCCTTTTACTGCAAAAATGGTTAAAGAGATAAGACACTCACAAATAAGACACTCACAAAAAGACACTCGCAAATAACGGTAATATAGTCAAATTGGCATGCAAATACATACATACATATGCAGTAAAAATATAACGCTTCTTTTGTTAGTCAGGAAATAAATCAAAGCACTCAGTACTAACCGAACCTCACTCAAAATTTCATCACAAGTAAAAAGTTTTACCGCCCAACGAGGTGGGCACGGATCAGCTAGTCTATATATATAAAACAAAGTCGGGTTTGTTCGAACACTTATACATCGAGAACAGCTGGATCGATTTTCATGTTTTTTTATTTGTTGTATTTGTCTCCGTCCCGAATAGCAGAATAGCTATTAAAAACGAAAGTTGGAAAGTTGGCGGAAAATTAAAATAAAAGAAAAACATTTTCCTATACAAAATGTAAATTCGTGTTTTTCTCATGGTCAGTTGTACGTGGCATGTTCACGTGTCGGCAAATCATACGCTTTATTTGTTCTTGCGCTTAATAAAAATAACGAAAAATGTCGTATATCACAAGGTGCTTCAATGAAGAGAATTAAACCGAGTGCATCGCATGCTGCACAATATGTAAATAGTTAATTCAATCATGTCTTGCTGACACGCGATTGATATACTTAATTTTTGTACTTTTATATTTCTTTTTGTGGTATTATCTTAATAAAGTAGTGAACTTAATATTTATTTTGTATTCATTGTATTACTTCCATAAAATCATAAATTGGGCTCGATTGCGTTTCTTCGTGAACTAAAATCGGAAATTAGTCCGTGTGAACGAGACAGGGCAATACGCTAGAGAGGAGTGTGAGATGACCGGTTGTTTATTTTTCGCATTAAAACTGCCCGCCAAGGTCAAGTAATATGCTCGACCGAACCGCACGAAATATGCTCGAATTTATACGGACGAGTATAAGTTAGGCAGGTAGTATTTTTCGACGATTGTTCGTTTCATATTCCGCTCTAACGTATTGCTCTGTCTCGTTCGCTTGGACTAATTTTAGTTTTAGTTCACAAAGACATTACGTTCAGCCAATCTGTAACACGAAATTCATTGACTGTTAAACGGTACGAAGTTCGCCGGGTCAGCTTAGTAATATATATATATATATATATATATATTATTATATATAAAACAAAGTCGGGTTTGTTCGAACACTTATAACTCGAGAACGCTGGGCCGATTTTCATGGTTTTTGATTTGTTGTATTTGTCTCCGCCCCGAATAGCAGAATAACTAATAAAAACAATGGAAATTTGACGCAAAAATAAATGAAAAAAAAACACATTTTCCAATACAAAATGTTCATGCGTCTAACATTTAATGACTATCAAACATTTAATGTTCATCCCGTCGATACGGTAAACTCTCCCCTCAAATAAAAGAACGTATTTAAATAAAGGTTAAGATGAATAATAAAGGTCTCATCGAAAGACGAGCTCATCAGCAAAGTATTTCCGAACATCATCGCTAACCAAAAAAGGCTAAGATTAAATTGATATACTTAATTTTTGTACTTTTATATTTCTTTTTGTGTTATTATCTTAATAAAGTAGTGAAATTTATATTTATTTTGTATTCATTGTATTACTTTCATAAAATCATAAATTAAGTTCAGCTAATCTGTAACACGACATTCATTGACTGTTAGGCGGTACGAAGTTCGCCGTGTCAGGTAGTTATAATATATATTAAGATAACATAAAAATCGTATCCATGAAAAAATACATATATGTGTCAACTTTCATGGTGATCGGTCAAACGGTTTCGGAGTCTATTAACCCTTCAGGCCTCGGCCCCTCAGCCGATTGACAAGTTGATGTCCCAATTTTTTTTTGTAAAAATTAGTAAAAAATTGGATTAAGACCCCGTCTCACCAAAACATTATTTACTGCCAAACTGCTGTACCCATAATTAAAATAAAACTTATAACAATATAAAACAAATGAAATAAAAATAAAATTTAAACGGAGCCGTCAGGTGAATAGTCTTGTGGTCGATATCACCAATTGGGGCTCTAGGGGTTAAGCTCGGACAGATAGATATACCAACATATATTTTTATATATAAGATAGATTCTTTTGATTTTTATTCATTCATATTTTTGTTTAATCCGGGGAATAATGAATAACAGTAGCCTTCCGCGTTTTTTTGATGATAAACGCTATTTTTACATTTCTTTTAATTTAAAAGTTTTGGCACAGGAGTGACACAAAGGTGACAGCGTACGCAAAAATCCGGCGTTACTCAGCGCCTAACCTTTTCAGGAATTCAGGAAAAATCCGCGCTGCGCGGCCCCGTTTTGTATACATATACACGCTTCAAGCGGGTTTTACGATCGACCGCCGAGCCAGCCAGCGCTTGTTAACAACTCAATCACAACCAGCATTCCTACGTTATAACGATCAGATCTGATGAGACGACGCAGGAAGTAGTTTTATTATGGATACAAAATTTATTTGAAAGCTAATTTTATATTTGGCATAATCATAAAGTCAAAAGTCAAGAAAAAGTGCAGAAATGGTACACATTAGAAAGATATACCGTCGCCCTACGAGGTGCTACCCAAAAGTTCGTTGAATTTGAATGTCGCGCGCGAACCATTGTAGTCCAAGCATATATTATTAATTTCTATATTTCTTAACATATTAAATTTACTTATTGAATATTTTTTATAAATTTATCTTACTCTTTACTTTAGTTTTATGTCAATTCTATTTGTCTCCCTCTATTGTATTGTTTCTTTTTTAATTTCTTTATTTCAAGACCATTTTTCAGGGCAATTTAGTTTTATGAGCATTTTAATAAAACTTTTACATAATTTATTGTAAAATTGATTTGATTGAAACTCTTCATAAGCGTTTATTGATCCTAATCAACCTTCCAAACCCAATTCATTGAAATATATAATATGGCCGAATCATGTACAGTTTGAGTTTCGTTTGGTGATTAAATGAAAGGCGTTTGTAATTAAAATAAATTCAAGGTATTCAAATTACCTGATGAAATATAAACGATTTTCCGACTTTTTCGACTTTTTCGGCTTTTTCGACTTTTTTGCATTTTTCGACTTTTTGCACTTTTTCGACTTTTTTGACTTATCGACTTTTTCGACGTTTTCGACTTTTTCGACTTTCTTGACTTTTTCGACTCTTGACTTTTTCGACTTTCTCGACTTTTTGAATTTTTACACAGTCGCACGGAATGAATAACAGTTAAGGATGGCGCAGCTGTCAAACAATAGTATCGCCGCGAACGCCATCTATTATTGAAAGTGGCCCATTTCCCAAAATGACCAATTTCGATTTTTATTTTTTTTTTCTAAATATTTTTTTTTTGTAAACCACTCCTGAATCAAGGCAAACAAAACAAAAAAAAATATTCAAATCAGTCAGATCATTTTCGAGATCTTGCGAGACTAACGCACGGCGATTCATTTTTATATGTAAAGAAGAAGATTAAATTATTTATTTGCAGCATGTCAATACAAAAAATATACAATACAAAAAATATATACCTATCCAACCTAGCGACACCCTTTAAAACTCAAAAATCGAGTATTTTTTTTGTAAACCACCCCTGAATCGAGCCAAACAAAATAAAAGAAAAATATTTCAAATCGGTCGAGTCATTTCCGAGATCCTGCGAGACTAACGCACGGCGATTCATTTTTATATATAAGAATAGTAAGGCCGCCTCATTAGTAGTACTAGAATAACTTTTCGTCTTGAAATTTAAGTATCGAACGAACTTATTTTGGATATTTTGCAGTCTGTTAATGTGGACCTGATAATAGGGAGACCATATTGGAGAAGCAAAAGGTTAAGGTTTCGCCATTCGGTTCCTGTTATTTTATAAGCAAAAACAATGTTTTATAGTAATTAATTCTTAAATAAATAAATAAATAAATATGGGGGTTTTCTCAGGATAAAAATCCTGAAGTACTTTTCTTAACGGTTTTATACGTATTTTTGGACGCTGAATCCGATTTTCAACTTCAGGGTCGTCCATTAATCACGTGATGTTTTTTAGCAACTTTTTATCCCTCCCTCCCCTCTGGTGATATGTGGTCAGGTCTTAGACTAACCCCCCCTCCCTCAACACAAAATCACGTGCATTTTTTTGGTTCAAAGTATGTTTTTTCAGGATATTATCTTTAAATACAGGTATAATCCAATTTAATTCTGAAAATTAATCTCCGTGACAAAAATGTCCATACAGACAGACATTAAAGTTGCAGGTTCTTTCTTACTCTCATACAAATAATAAAGGATGAAATGTGAAAACTTAAAATTGTACTGGCACATGAATATATTTAATGGAGATTGTCCTCGGACCACGGATTAGCGAGACTTTCTTCAATAAATGCACATGATATCTCACTACACCCCCTCTTCCCCCTTGTGATATTTCGTGATTTTATTCGACCCCCCCCCCCCCTCCCCGACTTTCGAACCTCACGTGATTAATGGACGATCCCTTTGCGACCTCGCCAGCGGTGAGCTAACTTCAGGAATCGCGAAAAACCGCAAAAAATGGGTCACCTCTGGCGAGGAAATGCTGACACCATGCACGGGTTCGATTATGAAGCAGTTTGACCATATATTTCGAGTTCTTTTTTGCATCCACTAAATTTCAGCTTTTCAGCCAACAGATACGAATTTTTGTGACGCACAGTTGACACACTCTCGTCTCTTCCATCCGCGCTCGTGCCGTCTCTTTCTGCTTTATTATACGCTAGTGGCGCATCTCGCCACGCGAAAAATGTTTATTTTCGTCTGCCCCTTCATTCATAAAAGATCCCGCAGCGATATTGCGATAACGAGAACCGCCACAGTTTAAGATGTAGGAATTCCAAAATTCTCTGGAATTCCAAGTTTCCAGTCAGTGGCGTAAATAAAAAAAGATGCCCCGTGGAAAATGAAACTCAAGTAAATATATTAAAAAGAATAAAAAACACGAAAGCCATTACAGAAAGTGAATTACTGTATTTATAATTATTTCTATTACGTTTTTTTAATGATTTATTTCTTTTATTCAGGAAAATAACTGTATAAAAGTAAGTAGCGAAACAAGATAGATATACAAATTACACCAGAGACAATTTTCCACTAAATGATAACATCAAGATAAATGAAAAAGAAAGAAAAAAAACGAGAAAAGAAAGAGGATAGGAAGGGAGGGACCAGAGAGGGAAGGAGGAACATAGTAAAAAATAATCACATTATGTTGATGGGTGTCCACGTATTTAACAAATTTACCAGTACAGAAATAATATTTCTGGTTTACGATATATATCCATATTTTTTTTTATAGTTACATAAAAAAAGATTGCGTTCATTTTTTTAACACATTTTAAAAGAATACATATGATGAAAATCGCGAAAGGGCATTAACTTGTCAGGATTACATCACCCCACTAGGTATACGCCTGTGTTGGGGTGATGGATACAAAGTTCTGTGGTATTATTTGCTGAGCCTGTACGCCTTGCCTGCTGTCCTTCTTCCGTCTCATAAAAAACAAAACGTAATATAATTTAGCATATGTAATATAATATAAATAATATAATATAACATATAAAATAATGTATCATATTTATATATAATATAGTATAACATAAAAAAATATAACATAATATAATCTGTATATATGTATATCCATAATTTACATCTATATATCCTATAATTTGTGGTTAGAAATAAAATATTTTAATATATCATACTTTCGCAATCATCTCTAGTATAATTTGAGAGCCAATGAGACACCCGTCTCTTGAACTGGTTGTCGGTTATGTTTAAAATCTGTCTTGAGTTTAGGTCCGAGATATGCGTAGTGTCGTTGTCCGTATACAGTCCTCATTTTTGGTTGAATCTGTTTGTCTTTGTGTCTAGTGTTGTGTTTGTGCTCTGGTTTGTCTTTATCCGTGTTCCTCATGAGGAACATTTATATATACACATATATCTTTATTTTAGATTATATACACATATATCTTTCCGGAATGTTCTTAATCAGCTTTCATTTAATTATAACCTTTCATTTGATACTAAACACCATATATTTATATTAATTTATTGAAATTTGGAAATTTTGACAACTATTGTACTTACTTAATATTTGGACAGTAAAGGTACACTATGACAAAAAAGGTCTGATTAAGTATATTCCGGAAATACACATGTACCTAAATGGATAAATACATAGACCACAAGTATTGCATTAATAAAAAGTCATAAAAATAATTATAAATACAATTGTTTCTTAAAATAATTAAAAATACAATTATTTACCAGTGGTTATTTTATGCGAGAGCAAATTTGGAAGGCTACGAAAAGCACTCGAATTTTCACGAACGTAACACACGCAATAAGAATAACATCGTGATTCCGGAAGTCCGGCTGGGTTTATACCAGAAATCTTTTTTATACTTGGGCTTTAAATTTTTCAATCTGCTGCTAACAGAAATTAAAAAAAACTCGAAGAGGTGGCATTCAAAAAGTGCATAAAAAGAAGCATAGCCAACCATGCTATCTATAACTTAGATAAATTTAACAAGGTTGTGGTTGAGTTTAAAATGTAATTATATAATTGTAATCTATTTGTTTATTGCTGAATAAACTTTTTTTTTAATAAATAATCATGTAATATTAGGATATGGAATATTTCTATATCTTTTACAGTATTTTATTTAAGAGTAATTTCGTTTTTATATTTTGTTATCTTAGTAGTACCTACTCTAATGCTGATTATTCTTGAAAAACTAATTATTATTTTTTTAAATATTGACTATGTGTTTTTTTTATTATTATTGAACCATACATACCTTTACATACCATACATACATAAATATTGTGTTTTTTTTATTATTATTGAACCATACATACCTTTATATAAAGTATATGCATGTAATGAAGATATTAATATTTGTACATTGAAAATGACGCATTCCACAGTATGTAATTTTGAAATTAAGAAACTATGATTAGGACTATGACTATTGCTCACTTCTTTAACGGCAGTCGTGTTTTTTATTCTTTTAAAATATTTGCTTGTTTAAATTTTGTTGTTACAGAATCTTAAACGGTATTATAGTTGTATTATGTAGTCTTTTAGAAAAATGGTTTTTACAAAATTCAATTACGGATAAAAGGAATATAAGTCGTTATTAGAAAATTGCAAATCGTTAAAAGTTCGTTATTAAGTTCCTTAAAATCGTCACACCTTCCTGTAGATAGGATACTTCCATAAGAGACAGGGCTGTGTATTTTTCAATATGTGAGACAGGGCTGTGTATTTTTCAATAAGTCGTAGAGTATATAGACAGTAGTTTTACTCCGGTTTACTAGCTCCATGGGTAGGTTAGAGGTGTGCGAGAAATGTAATTGTTTTTTTTTCTATGAAAGTATTGATTTTTTTCAAACAACAATATTGTCATATGAAATCGGAGACTATCACGGTTATTTGACATTCCTTTCATTGAAAGTCCTTTCATTGAAAGTCCTTTCAGTCTATCCTAGACAACGGCGGTTGCAAAACGTCGCCGAAACGCCGGGCGCTACAAAATTTACGCGGTAAATTCGTTTTTTATCTTATTTATAACAAAATTGTCTCCTTCAAAGTCCGAAGGTCATCCAGAAAGTAAGGTTACAAGGGCTCCGGAGGCAGATGGATGGATTTCGAATTTGGTATTGGGGGTCCTAACGATCAGTTTGTTAGGTCCCGCGTATTTGTCGGCCATTACGTTCAATCACAGTAAATTATTCCGATGGAGAGGTAGTCGCGCGCTCCCGCCACCACCCCTCCGTACGAGATCCGCGCGGTCATCCATCCACATTTTGACTTTGTAGAACTATACCGCTGCGAATATCCATCGGATAACGAAGTTATTCGTTTGATATACGAACGGTTGTCAACCATTCCCCCTATTCATCCGACTCGTCGCCTTCGGACTATAATCTTTTCACTAAACTAAAAGAGTTTTTGGTTTCGAGACATTTTTACAACGATCAGGAGGACGAGGAAGCTGTGAAGAAGCGGCGGAAAGAGCTGGCGGCGGAGGTAAATGACACTGTCATACAAAATATCATCCCGCAACTACAGAAATGTCTCAATCTCAATTAAATAAAAGCATTTTTCGATCCCACAGGGGGCGGAAAGGGGCGGAGGGATGGTGTTTGAGGGGGGTTGGGGGTTTTACGGGGTTTGGCGCACGAGGGGGATTGTCTGCTTGACGGGAAAGTCTAGGGGTGACACAACTGATTTTTTTACTCAACATAGTAAAAAACATTTTTTTAAAGATTTCAATCATTTCACCGCCATCTAGCATATAATATAGTAAAGCTATACGTGAGATGTAAGCAACTAGCTAAAGTAAGTTGAATTGGCGCGAAACTTTTTGTTTAATTTCTGACACACATCATATCACGTACGCGTCGCTCTTCGATTGTTGCTGTTCGTTTTCTCCAAGACCTTGGTGACATTCCTGATCGCAGGTCAAATGAGCAAGGCGCCGCAACGTAATCGAATTAATCCAAAGAAATAGTATTTCTACATAAATAAGAAATATGTTTCCGTTTATTTTTGAAACATTACTGACAATAAAGTGACCGTCGATCTCGACGGGTTTCAGCTCGTTATGTATCAAGTTGGAGACAAACCTGTGCTTGGCGCGATGGGCGGCTTCGAAGACGGGTCCTTGGAAATGGTCGAAGACGACGTGGAGGGGCCGGCCGCCGCCGCAGCCGACAGCCGCGGCGGCCAGCTCCTCGAGGCCGGCGACCGCCTCGTCGTCCGCCGCGTCCGCCGCGTCCGTCGCGTCCGCCGCGCCGCACACCTCCGCGGCCAGCGCGGCCGTCGCCTCAACGCACTCCTCATCGGCGGCGAGACGACCGCAGAGGAGTACGCGGGACGGCGGCAGGTTTCCTGCAACAAACGAATACGTAGATAGTTATAAACGAGAACTATTCAATGTAATCATAATAATACAAGCTTTATTTATAAACAAATCGCCGAGATTATTGTTTTTGAAGCAATATCTTACAGTTAACCTTAACCTAATGAGAGAAAATGTTCTGCGGTACAAGGAAGAAACAACTATTATTAAAATTCACTTGTAAAGGCAGTCGCTTAGGTTATATGTATCTAATCTAACATTAAAATCCAGCAGAAAATAAAACATAAATTTAAAAAATAAAAAGTAATAAACCTATAATGACGCAGGGAAGGGGAAGGGGAGGGTACGAGAGAAATTTATGAGCGTGTTTTGAATTGTCCTTGGACCCTGCACTTGAAGTCCTATGTACCTATCGTACATAGTTATATACTTTTCATGCAACATATCAGTAGCTACTACAAATATTTATAAATATCTATAAATATTTATTATATATCTATAAATTTCTATAAACATCAATAAATATCTGTATCTATATATCCACTATACGACCTATCTATATCTTTATTTATATCTATATACATATACACATACCATTGTTTGTTTGTTTGTTTGAAAAGCTTTATTGCACACACAAAAGAATACAATGTGGTGGGCCTATTGCCAAGTGGCAATATCTACCGACCATACCGCCAGGGTTATTGTGACTGAAGGTTTATGTGGGCAAATAAATTTACAAGTAATAAATAAATACACATACAAAAAAGTCATCATAGTATAAAATATAATTCAGTGATTAGTAACGTATGCCAACTCGTATTGAAGGGAGGAGTGAAATATAAGGACAAGCAAAGGAGACGGGAGGGGAGGGGGAATTCATAAGTTGAGTAAATGTCTCTTTAAAGAATTTTTAAACCCGCTCAGGTTTTCAAGTTGTCTTATCGGTAAAGGCACGGAATTCCAGAGACGGGCCGCTTGCACTGCGAAAGACCTAGACATGAAAGTTGATGAATGCTGAGGTATAGCCAGTAATAGATTTTCCTGAGAGCGCAATGGGAGACCATGGGATGATAGCGGAGAGAAGAGATTATACAAATAAGTAGGACAGTTTGACTGTAGTACGCGGAAGAGTAGGGCGAGTATGTGAAATTCCCGACATCGTCTAATGGGTAGCCACTCCATTTGCCTGCGAAAGTTTGATATGTGATCAAACTTCTTCAGGGAATAAACAAAGCGAATACACGCGTTTTGAACCCTATCTAGCTTATCGAGTAGTTCTTCATTCGCATCTAGGTAGGCCACATCAGCGTAATTAATTAGCGGTAAAAGAAAAGATTGTGCCATTTGGCGTTTAATACAAAGAGGTAAGAGATTGTCTAACTCCTTCCTAATCACTTACAATTCCCTACCTCTCCCATTGGTTTTCTATATTAATTTTATATTTAATATGAACTTAGTTTAATTACATTTAATTTATAAGTGTAATATGCTGAAATCCAAATGTGTAATATGCGGAAATCTGTTACTTTCGTAGGAAACGATTATCGGCGTAATGTTTTTCATTTTTTCTACATTATGTTTATGCACAAGTATGTCAATTGTATGCGCTGTATGTTTCCAGAATTAAAATAAAAATAAAATAAGACAAACTCGGTGCTGTCCTTACATGTGTGAGTAATGTATTCCAGATACGGGCTCCATGTACGGAGAAAGAGTGCGAGTAGAAATCACTACTGTGATCGGGGATCGAGAGCAGTAGGTTGTCTTTAGATCTCAGAGGGTGCCCGTGAGCCGATCATAAGAACCTACTTATAAGATAGCGCGGAGTGGCACCCTCCTAGATTCTAAATAGCAAAATAGTAGTTTATTTATATTTCATTATTTGGGAAGTTGCTGGCAAATGGCGCAAAGGCGTCCTTTGGTCATTTGCCATTGGTCGCAAATGTCGTCTAAAGTCGAGGCAATGTCGAGGCAATGTCGAGGCAAAAGTCGAGGCAAATGTCGTCGTTTGGCGCGAAAGTAGACCAAGTTTTTAGACCTTGGTGCGCTTTAAATTAACTTTAAAATCGGTTGTGTCACCGCAAGACTTTCCTAGCAAGTAGCCAAGGACTTATGGAAGAAATTTGAGCATGATATCCCTTTGGGAAGGACATTGACCTGGTTGAAACAGATAGTAGGTATCGAGCGGGGATAATGGGAATGAAACGCATTAAACACGCTTGATTCAATCGTTTACGGAAACATACTGAACGGCGAAATTTCAATGGGATTTACGCTCAATAAGGCAGGGGGGGGGGGTCAAAATAGATATTTCCTTCATCTAAAAAAAATCAGTGCGTCCACAATATTTTCACTCCTCCTCGGTTGGTGGGACGGAAAAGTGAAACCATATTTATAATAGGTAACAATCGCTCCAGTTTCGTTGGATAGCGAATTAACGTTACAAGCATCATGATTTTCATGCGTTTTTTTTTGTTTTATTTTAGCAGCAATTACAGGCTACATTTGGTTGTTACATGTTACAAGTCCTTACATTTGGATCACACGTGTGTGTGTGTGTCTGTGTCAACTCTGCTCCGCGCATCTGCAACTGCTCAAATGGAGACGGTGCGCGCATCAACTCAAGAACAACAAGTGCTCCGCAGTTTTCATTCGAACATTGAGCGAACATGTCATCGCCAGAATTTAGTTTTAAATTTCTCATCCTTCGGATGAGACATCCACAGCACTGTATAATTTCTGTACTCCTCTAATAGAGGTAGACATTCCTCTTCGGTCCACTCAATAGCGATGGATTCATGGTTACTGAACGCCGAACGTCATGCGCGAGACGTACCCACCAACGTCTCACTTTGCTCGCGTCTACGAACACACTGCGCTCCACTTTGTGTTCGCGCATTTACCGCCACCGCTTGGAGCACTCGCCGCGGAGCGTGCAACGTTGCACGTTCCAGGAGCGCGAACGTATCCACTACTGGAGCAGTTGCAGGTGCGCAGAGCAATTGATGCGCGAACCTAATGGATACCCACCTGCGTTCGTGCCTGCGTACGAGCGAGAGACCGAGAAAAAAGAGAGAGAAAGGGAGGGAGTTGGGGGGGGGGGGGGGAAGGAAGTGAGGAAGGGAAATAACAGCATAATAATGAAATGCGTACGAGATTCGTAACCTTTGATTCCGCATTGTTTAACGATACAAAAAATATTTTTCTATACAGCTGCATAATCGATAGACGTGCATGTGTCTTTAATAAGAAAAATAAGAAAAAAAACAGCAGGATAAGAACAACAACAATAGAGATTGCCTTAATTTCAGAAAATTATTCATATAAGGGGCTTCCTTGATGATCTAGTCACGTCATTCATCAATCAATTACGTCTAATTAATGTTATTCCCTGGTTTAAACTACAGAATTAGGCATTTTTGGTAAATATTTGAAAAATATATTTGTATGTTTCCTGCGGTTTACTATGCCCTGCCAGCTCACGACGCGATGCTTGTTAAGCATTCTTGGTCGTCTAGGGAGCCCCTAAGACTATTAGAAGCAGAAGAGTATGCACATATTCTATTATTTAGGGATGTAATGGGACCGTGGAGCTTGGGCATAATGGGTTTAATGTCTACCCGACTCACGGTTCAGCTCCAATCCGGTAGCATCCTCGAAGAGGGATTAACCTGTAAAGGCCTCTGCGAACTCTAAATGCGGTTGTAAGTCCAGTCCTGGCCATTTGGAAACTTAGGTTCGATCTGGGGGGGGGGGGGGGAGGGGGGGAACCTCAGGCGAAAATGGCCGGCGTCAGCCAGTCGATTGTGCACTCCGGCGAATAACCGGGGGAATCTGCGTAATTAAAACAGGTTAATAATAATGTATGCCAGACAGCGCCTAGCAGAAACTGTAAAAAATGCTGACATTCACTCTCACCCTACCGGTAGCTTCCTTTTGAAAATACCCCGAATAAGACTGACAAAAGTGCACATGAAATGTGCAGAACCTCTACTTTCTCCTGAATCTTCAATCTTCGATCAGTCATTACTTATCAGATCATTTATTTTTTTCAACGTTTTTCTATGCCGTGGACACTGAACGCTCCCCACTGCGAGCGAGGGCCATTTTAAAAGCCTTTTCGACCATGTTCAAATCGAGCTTCCCACTTTTTGACAGTTGTATACGATGAACACGGTTGCTATGGGGATCTGCTTCGGCATTAACCCCTCCTACTTGAGTTAACCATTCTTGGTTTGACGCTTACAAATGCTAAGACTTGAGCTAATCAATTTTGGTTAGCCAATATTTATTATTATTATAATAATAAATGTTTGTAATATTTATTCATTATTATCTTAATTGTTTTACGAGATAAGGTTATAATGTTTTATATGTCAAATTTCAATGCGATCATTTTACAGTTATTCTTTTTATGATCCGTATAGTGGTTTACAAGTTATAGTCGTTTTACTCAAGGTCATTGACTTGCGCCGAATTTAGGCGCGAAAATGTCGCCGGCGTAAGTGACAGCTGAATTTTTACTTCGCGATTGCAAGTGTTATAATACCTTTTGGTATTACGCCGAAGCAGATAATGACTGTTCTCTGTTATATTCGACCATTTTGCAGAATCACACTGATATGCACGATGAATAGGTATAGTAAAACAAAACAAATGACAGCAGATGATTGACAGTTGGCAGAACGACATTTGAATTAAGACACAATAATATGGCAATGTTGCCTGTGAGAAAAATGGGAACATCACCCTGAGGCCGTGAACTTTTTAATTCCCTTAGTATTTTAATTTTGAGAATCTAAAACATTGCTTTTGTTTGAGAATCTAAACAAATTTTTACATCAGAATCAACAGAATATATTATTATAGAGCATATTTGTTATTTGTTTTATTCACTTATTACTAATCATCATTATAGAAAAACCAAAGCATTGAAAGGTGCAATTACTATTATAAAATAACTAATATTTAATTGTCTGCAATTTAAGCACATGAGGGTTGGCGGTAGCAATATCAAAATCTGGTGCCCTCGAGTTAATATTATTAAAGCGCTGCAAAAACGCGCCAACAAATTCCACCTCGTAAGGTTAGTGCACGATAACAGCTCAGGGAAAATATGGTATGGTCGAGCACGAATATAATTATTAGGCACGAAAATATTATAAATAGAATAAAAACACGACTGCCATTACAGAAAGTAAACTAATTTATTTATAATTATTTATATTATGGTTTTTTTATGAAATATTTGTCGTTCTGTATTTATCCATATGGATACACATGTATATTTCCGGAATGTACTGAATTTGACAATGAATGAATGCCTTTTATTTGACAATGACCACGATATATTTATGTTAATTTAGTGACATTTCGAAATTTGCTCAGGTAGACAAACTACTTACTTGGAATTTGAAGTTAAGGTACCCGTGCCCTATGACGCTCGGCATGATATAACGACTCTAACAATACCACACACTTCTAAATCGGATCAAGCGTTTAGAAGTTAAGGTGGAATAAAGAAACGGCAAACATACATAGATGAACCCTAAACACATCACGCTCCTTTTTTTGTTGGGCAGTCGTGTAAAAATATGAGACATGGTCAGCATTTCTCTACTGAGACAAAGAAAATTAAAGCCAAACATGCCTGTGATAAATGCAGTGGGATGCAAAATACCTATGTAGGTAATTATTTCTATTTTATCACTATTTTACAAACTAACATTATGTCTGAAATATTCTAAATTATATTGTCAATCATTGTGACGAAATTGAAAAACAAATAAATATATAAAAAGAAATAAAAAACACAACTGCAGTTACTAAAAGTGAACTACTGTTTAATTTACAAATTATTTTTTTACGCTTTTTTGTATGAAATATTTGTGGTTTATGTATGTGGTTATTCATATAGATAAAATATATTTTCAGAATTAACCCGATCAGACCTTTCATTTTACACTAAACACGACATACTTATGTTAATTTATCGACATTTGAAGATTTGGACATTTAGACAAATATTTAGGTAACTTGATATTTTGACAGTTAAGGTACCATATGACACTCGGAATGACATACCGGTTCTACCAATACCACATACTTCTAAATCGGTTCGAGCGTTTAGAAGTTATAGTGGAATAAAGAAACGGAAAATACATAGATGAACCCTGAACACATTACACTCCTTTTTTGCTGGGAAGTCGTGTAATATAGGTGTACTGTGTAATAAATTTAAATTCGAAATTTAAATTCTAAGTGTCAACATATTTTGAAATTTTCTCAACAATAAATAATAATTAAATAATAAATTTAGTGAATATAGTGCAATTCTACAGTCTTGATTCACTCGCGGTTAACACGGGACGCGTCCCGAAGGGTATTATCGGTCTGAGCTGTAGGCTACCATCGGGGCACAGATGGCAGATAGTGAACGCCCATCAGATATGATGGTTAGCTGTGAATATACTGAATAAACAGCCCCCAATCATACAGCGGAAGGTTACGAGAACGTAGTGGGAATTCTGGTGGAAAGGACTTACCTAAAAAATGCTACACAAGTTCAATAAGTACCGTGTGTCATGGTGAATATTGCCGCCAGTAAATAAGCACATCCATTCCTGCAGTGAGCAGCTGCGGATGCAGTAGACCCAAGAGTGGAGGTCAAGGAGACCAGTACAGTCTAGGGTCATAATTGTTACCTCGGTAACAAACAGCGATGCGGAAGGCAAAGGGAAAACCACCGCATAATCCCATCCCAGGAAAATCATTATGGCTGATTACAATAAATCCACGGCTCTCAATTCCCGGCAGACCTTAGATGGTCAAAGGGTACGGAGAATCCCCGGGGGGTTAGCCATTAAGATTGCGACATGGAATGGTCAAAGAATGTATGGTTCAACTCAAGCACCACCGAGTTGTACCGCGCCGCAACATCACGGGCCCAAGTGGCCATAATGACCCCCCGACCCTCGATAGGAGATGACACCTTAAGAAGAAGAAGTAATAAATTATAATACAGGTATCACTCCAGAACATACTGTGATCTAGTGGAATTGATAAAATCTAACAATGATCAAATATCTGTTTGATTATACATCTTAATTTAATGCCAACATTGTAAACCTTCATTATGGATTTTCTAAACAAATTAAAAAAACCTAAAAAGTCTAAATAGAAATGAACATACCTTCTATAAAGAAGAGGCTCACTCTGTAGCCATTATCACATGACTTATCGATAATGATAAGAGGAACGTTGGTTTGACACACGAGATTAGTACAGAAGAAGGAGGAGAAAGACATCCTCCGGAGCGAAACGAAACAGCATCCGTCGTTCGGCAAGCACAACTGCTAACTAACTATACCATTCAAACAGGACAAAGAAACTGCTGCAGAACAGCTGTGATAAGATACTTGCAAATGTGAATCATATTACCGCGGCTTACATCGAATCGCGTAGTAGTAATTTCCATCAACACAATACCAGAAATAAATTTGATCTTAGCAAGTTGCGAAACAGTTTCCATCGATAAAATCTCTGTTTTTATACGACTGCCCAACAAAATAGAAGTGTAATGTGTTTAGGTTTCATCTATGTATGTTTTCTGCTTCTTTATTCCACCATAACTTCTTAATGCTTGGACCGAGTTAGAAGTGTGTGATATTGTTAGAACCGTCGTCATCCCGAGTGTCTAAGGGTACGTAAAGCTCCAAATAGTAAGTGATTAGTTGTCTAAATGTCCAAATGTCAATAAATTAACATAAATATATCGTGTTTGTAAAGTACTGATTGAGTACATTCCGGAAACATAGATGTATCTATATGACGGCGGTTACACGCTCAATCTGGCATCAGCTCAGTCCGCGACCTTGGTCAGACTGACGGGAAACTGATCGTTTATTGCGTTGACTGATGGATTGTCATACATTTTAATAATGCCAGATTGAACGTGTAAAACGCGTCTATGGGTGAATACATATACAACAAATATTTTCTAAAAAAAACATAATAAAAATGATATTAACAATAGTTCACTTTCTGAAACGGCAGTCGTGTTTTTTATTGTTTTGAATATATTTCTGCAGAACTGTCTCGGTTGTTAAGTGCTGCAGAGCATTTTACAATTTATAACTGTCATGTGTCAAACGTTTCGTGAAGCTAACGGATCCGTCCAGCTTGGACCATATGACTTGTTTATCTTGGGTCGGATCAACTCGCGGTTCGACTCCCATCCGGTAGCCTCCTTGAAGAAGGACGACACTGGAAAGGACTCTGTGAACCATGTCACGGCTATGACGTGGACAGGTGGGATCGGCTGTTCTAATCTGTGGTAACACCTCGGACGCTGCTGGGCGGCTTGCGCATGCTGCGGCGTTTGCCAATCGACTGCGTACGCCGGCGAATAGCCGAGGGGAGAGGGATCTGAAAACTGGTTTAATGGACCCTGTTGCAGTCAGGCCACTAAGACCCATGTATTCAGGATCGGTGAGAGCTAATGGGCCCTTGCTGAGTTGGCCACGATGACCCATTTGTTCGGGGTCGGCCACATTCACGGGTCAACACCCATCCGGCGGCATTCACGCAGAAGTGCGAGTCAGGGTAGGACTCTGGCCTGGGGGGCAGTTTCCCCTAGGAGTCAACCTTCGGGTGCTCCTGGACGGTTTGCGCACCGTGCGACGTCAGAATTGATTGCGCATTCTGACCGACAGCCGGGGGAGTCTGGATACAGTACTGTTTCCTATAGAGCGGGGGTAGTTGTTAACCTTACTGCAACTGCTCTTAAAACGACTGATCAGCTACCAGATATCGGGTGAACAGCCGGGCAAAGAATGCCGTGGTCCGCGATAGATTCGGTAGACACCGTATCACCGCTAGGTAAGGGAGAGAACCGCGAAATCGACCTCGAACCTGTAACCAGCACGAGCTTGCTTGCGTGGACTGGTGGACTGTGTTGTCTCTAAGCCTCTGCGTTCACTCCACGGAAGAGAGAATGATCTCATATCGTTATAACACCCATAGTAGTTGAAAAATCTTAAGTGTTATATAGAAACGTCCTCTGATAAAGTAAAATCATTACTGTTAAAAAGACATACCGTTCTCGTCTTTGAAGATGGTAATCTCGCAGTCATCATACACACAGTCAGGCCTTCTATTGACCAGTGCCAGACCGGGACACGCGAAGAAAGAAAAGAGAGACATTCCGGAGGATAGTAAATCCTTAGGCTACCACCAACGAGGAGGAGCACACGGCGACTGACTCCGATTGTCAAAGACTAACCAAAGAACTGACCAGGGGTCAGCAACCTATTCGGTGACAACCTTTTTACCATATTAGTTTTTTCCCAGTTAAGTAAATGCCTCGCGGACATCAAAACTTTAAATTGAAATAATCTACATTATTTTTTATACCTATGTTAATTTATAACCGTGTTACATTGAAATTTTAATGTTTGGATATATTTAAATTAGCATCAAATACTAGCTTCATAGAGATTAAGACTTAAATATATTAAAAAGAGTAAAAATAAACTCGACTGCCGTTATAGAAAGTGAACTATTGTATTTATTTTATTTTATTTTTATTTTATAAAATTATCCAATACAATACAATTGATTTTTGCGAAGCAGATAAGATTGCATTTGTGTGGATTTTATCCCCCCACTAGATTGTATATCTGTTCTGGGGTGATAGTATTTAAGACTTCACTTTAATCATAGTGACTTCACTTTCTTTCTTTTTTTTTTTTTTTTTCTCATTCATTCCGATTGCTCATTCATTCTTATAAATTTTAAGGTTATTATAAATATATAAATGTGTATATAAATAAAGAACTAATATTAAATAAAGAAAAAGAAAATATTTAAGTTTATAGATAAGTAAAATAAATAAATATATAGATTAATATATAGATTAATATATAACTAAATTGACCAATAAATTAAGTAGCCTAAAAAGGTTTCTTACTGTGCACATATACTTGTGAATTTAATTAATTAATAAAATATTATCATTTTTTTTAAACATAATCAACCGAAAACATATTTCTTATCAAGTATCAGGTGACAGATATTGACCGAAGTTTGATCCCTCAAATTATCGACCGATACCAGTACCTGATGTTTTAGCAAAAATTTTGGAAAAAATCCAGTGGATTTATTCATATAGATACATATATATTTCCGGAATGCACATCACATCAAAGCTGTTAAAAACGTTCAACGAGAAAATTCGGCGATCTGCGAACATATATTGGATAGCGGAAGTAACCACTGGATGCAGTTTCAAAATCCCATTGTGCTATCCAAGGAACAATTCTACTTTCCTCGCATGATCCGGGAAGCCATTGAAATAAGAACCCCGAACTTCAATAGAAACGAAGGTTACAAACTCTCTTCTACGTGGAACCCTCTTCTTAAAATGTTCCCGCCGCCGAATGCCGAACGCAAGGACGTAAGACAGGATACAGTGAGTGTTGTGTGCAAGACGGATTTTCAAAATTCGCGTGCTCCGAGCGCGGCCCCCCACCACCGTTATAACCTACGCAGTGGCGGCAACGGTGTGCGGCCTACCCGCAAAACAACGGATTGACAGCTCTTCAGTCTACCCTGGACAACGGCGGCTGCAACGCCACCGAAACGACGGGTGCTACAAACTTCACGCGGTAAATTCGTTTTCTATCCTATTTATAATGTCAACCAACCGCGATAGTCTTCGATTTCATAGGTATTTTACCTATTGCTAGGTTGCGCAGCGCGTTCAGACCCTTGTCAAACTTTTATTTAACAGTCAGGAAATTCAAATTTTCAAATAAAAGAAAAAGAAAAAAACCTTCATTTTATTTAATCATAAGTTTTACGCTTTCTCGTACTGGTTCACCTCCTTAAAGGATGCCGGTTAATTAAAACTCACGCTGTGCATGTGTGCGTGTAACGTGTGTACGTATGTGTCATTCGATTGACAGAATTGAAATGCAATTCCGTTAATTATATCCCAACGGAAAATGGTGACCCAGCCGGGAATCGAACCCGGAACCTCACAATGTAAGCAGGCGACCTAACCACATAGCCATCGGGCCATAACTTTCTTGTCTTTCGACGAGGAGCACTCAAATATGGCCAAAAATGTTCATTTTATAAAATAATGACTAGATTGATTGATAGATTGATTTATTTTACATTCCATATATTAATCAACAAAGCGTTCCTCCAGCAGCTCTTATCCTTCAATGATGAAGTAAAGTACAACATCCCAAAAGTACAATACCGCGGCTGAACGAAAAGGTATGGACCAATGCTACGAATAGAACATCGTTGTTCTGTATAAAACCGTAATAACAAAACGGTAAATTAGGAAGAAATCCAATATTTTTCTTAGTGTATCCGACGTTTCGGCGATGTTGCAACCGCCGTTGAAATCAGTCTAATTAGTTTTTTTATCTTATTTATCAAACAACCGTGATAGTCGTCGATTTCATACAAGAACTCTGTTGATTCTCCTTTTCTCAACTAACCCCCCCCCCCCCCCCCCCAAGGATTTCTGGATTCGCTACAGCAACTAATCAACATCAACAAGAACAATGTTTTAAGCCTCGCAATAGAAGAAAATAAAGGCAAACGTACGTGTAGAACGCGAACTCACAGACGATGTGGAGATTTTTAGAGGAGTGCAGTAAGGATGTTATATTATCGCCATTGCTGTTCAATTATTACGCTGAAGAGATCTTTTTAGAAGCCCTTGAACATGCATCTGAAGGGATCGTTGTAATTGGGAAACCCCTCGACAACATTCCCACATCTCATCAACAACCCCTCCTTGCCAGCTCTATCGAAGACCTACAAAGTCTGCTCAATCGGGTTGAGTCGATCAGTGCACAAAATGGTCTGAATATAAACATCAAGAAGACCAGGCTCATGGTTGTCGGATGTACATCTTCAGCTACCACCCTCCACGTCAAGAACCAACCTCTGGAGAGGGTTCGCCTATATAAATACCTTGGCTGTATTGTGAATGATCAAGAAGACCATAGTATGGAAGTCAGATGTCGCATCGAATAAGCTAGAGCAGCGTTTATCAAAATGAGCCACCTCTTCTGCAACGGAAGTATCAAACTCTACTAGATGCCGCCTAGTGCGGTGTTACATATTTTCAGCCCTCCTGTACGGAGTAGAAGCGTGGACACTAACCCAGACTTAGTATAAAAGTTTAGAAGCTTTCGAAATGTTAACGTACAGGAGAATACTGAAAATATCTTGGACGGATAGTCACAAATGAGAAGGTGCTGCAAAGAATACACAAAGGATTGGAATTACTGAAGACCATACAAAGAAGGAAATTACAATAGATGCATGGGCCACATAATGCGTGGTAACAAATACCACCTTCTCCAATTATTAATCCTGCAAGGAAAGATAAAAGGCCGCCGAAGACCTGGCCGAAGAAAACCCCACTGGTTACCAAACCTCGTTGAATAGTTTAACTCAAGCACCATAGTGTTGTTCAGCGCCGCAGCATCACGGGTCTAAGTGGCCATAATGACCGCCGACCTCCGATAGGAGATGGCACTTTAAGAAGAATAGAATAAAACGAAGGCTCGTGAGCCGTTGCCTGCCTACCCCTGGAATCCACAGAAGGAAAACTGCTTGGAGGTGAAATATACTTGCGATGACGACGAAGTGGTGTGATTTTCAAAATGCCTACGTAATCGAATCGATGCATATGTAGCTATTTAATTGAAATATTTTTTGTTATGCGTAATTCTGTCGATCTCTGCGTCTTCTGTTTTGTCTCTATGCGCATTATGAAATCGATTTAACACCGTTGACACAGTTCTGCTTGCAGTTCTGTTTTGATTTCGGGTAAATGGCCCGAGAAGTCAACCTATATAGTAAGAAAGGTGAGTGTTTCTTTCGGCACGCAAAACTCAAGTTTAACGTACATGAATGGAGACAAAATTTATACCTAACGTGACCATTTATTTTTTTCGTCAACGCGGTACGCCGGTAGAATTTTTTGGAAAAAAAAACTTATTGTTTTAAAAAACTTATTGTAAAAAACTTTTACTACTTTTTATTCAAAAATGAAAAACATGAAAACAGTAATCTATACTAATATTATAAAGAGGTAAAGTTTGTGACGTTGTAGGAAGTATTCTCTGGATCTACTGAACCGATTTTGAAAATTCTTTTACAAATAGAAAGCCACGTTATTTGTGAGTGTCATAGGCTATATATTAATCCGAAAAATGAAAAGACTTTATCGTGGTAGTCGGATTTGCAAAGTAAGTCGGAGAATAAGCGGTCGAACGAAAACGTTTCTAACTAACGCTGCCCTTACGATGAGAGATATATGATTAAGTTTTAGAGAAAAGTTGTAGAGCTTAATAATGCCTACAAAAAAGTTAGCGACAGCATATGTCTAACTTTTATATTTAAGTCACAAAAAGTAGTATTTTATATTTTTTTTAAATATTTAAATCATGTTTAGGTCATGTTTATTGGTCATATTATCAACAATTATGAATTCTTATCAAAATAAGTAAATTTATCGTCTCTTAAGTGTTTAAAACAAAAGACTTTTCCCTTTTAATGCATATAATTTCCCTTTTACTGCATAAATAGTTAAAGAGATAATACGCTCACAAATAAGACACTCACAAGAAGACACTCACAAGAAGACACTCACAAATAACGGTATTATAGTCAAATTGGCATACAACATACATACATACATACATATGCAGTAAAAATATAACCCTTCTTTTGGAAGTCAGGAAATAAATCATAGCACTCAGTTCTAACCGAACCACACTCATAATTTCATCACAGGTAAAAAGTTTTACCGCCCAACGAAGTGGGCACGGGTCAGCTAGTTCTAATAATAAGTAGATATCTACGCAGTTGTTTTATATTTATGTCGGAGGAGCAAATTTGTTTCGAAATATCGGGTCTAGTTTTTAAGTAAGAATGGATCTGATTACATGATTTATTAATGTTAGTCTTGGTAATCAAAATGGCTTTCGAAACTGCGACATTTAACTGTGTTTTTTCGCTTGTCCATATTTTATTCCTTAGAGAAAAAAAACTCTTTCGACAGGTGCGTTACTTCTAGGCAGACATAAAACGTACTCAATAATTATACGAAATTTAGTACAGTTGAGATTGTTATCACGGAAGTGTTTGAATAACTCCACCCAACGGTCTTCAGCAACGACATTCTCAGAATTCCCGCTTGTGATTTTGTCATCTTTTGGGCTTAAATTATCTTTTGGTGTGTTTGCGAAAGCGGGACATGTTTGCTCTGGGGACAGCGGGACAGACCATACGGTTTGTCCCGCTCAAACCGTATGGTATGGTCACATTACAAGCCTCTAGTGTTAATGTTACAAGGTAGGTTACTGCGGGTAAAAAAATGTGCTTTTCTTAAAATAAAAAAATAAATAAAAGTTATTCTATTCTAGTATTGTACAAATAATAAAACAGTTAGTGTTCTCACATTCAATCCAAATAATTATATCTATAAAAAAGACGTGGGACAAATACTAAAAAAAAAGTTAAACTTTTAAAAGCTTATAATATAATACATGTGTATTGTGTACGTGTGAATACGAGCGGTTAAAAGCAAGCGTTCGGGTTTGCTTGTGTGGGGGTGTATACCCACTAGTGTTATGAAATATTTCAATATTTTTCTTATTTTGTGTATAAATTCTTTTGTGTATAAACTCGGTGTCAAGTGGAAAATGTTCACAGTTTAAAATGGTCATTGTAGGTTGGCATCTTCCGAATATCAGTTGGGCGGTGTGACTACAATGAGCGAGCCCGTCACCCCAGGCGTGTATAACGATATATGATCGTTGTTTCAGCCGTGGGATGAGCGTAGAAAACTTAGACAATGGACAATCCACTATCTAGCTCCGGCAACTAGCCCGCGAAAGGGTAGTGAACCCAGCGGACAGACCAAGCGCCCTCGCTACCGGGTATGGCCAGATTTCTCCGGCCTCCCGACTGGTTACAGGTTCGAAGTCGCTTGTGCGATCCTCTCCCTAGTGTAGTGGTGATCGGTGTGTACCGAATCTATTGCAGATCACGGCATCCTTTGCTCGGCTTTCATCCGGTATCGGGTAGCCGAATGATTTCAAGCGCGGCTGACACTAGGTTAACAACCGCCCCCGCTCTATAGGAAACAATACTGTTCCCAGACTCCGGGAGCTAACGGGCCCTAGCTGAGTTGGCCACGAAGACCCATTCTGTTCAGGGTTGGTCACACTCACGGGTCAACACCCATCCGGCGGCCTCCACGCATGAAGTGTGAGCCTGAATAGGACTCTGGCCTTAGGGGTATTTCCCCCAGGATTCAACCTTCTGGCGCTCCTGGACGGTCTGCGCACCGTGCGGCGTAAGCCAATCGACTGTGCACTCTGACTAACAGTCGGGGGAGTCTGGAAGCAGTACTGTTTCCTATATAGCGGGGGTGGTCGCGGAACTTACGGCGACTGCTCTTGAAAAGACCATCGGCTACCCGATCCTGGGTGAACAGCCGGGCAAAGGATGCCGTGGTCCAAGATAGATTCGGCGTACACCGTTTCACCGCTTCGTAAGAGAGAGGACCGCGCAAGCGACCTCGAACTCGGAACCAATCGAGAGACTGGAGTAATCTGGTCGCAATCGGAAGTAAGGGCGTGAGTGTAAGCCCGCTGGGTAACACTCCTGGCTATCTCGCGGTTAAGGCGTGTGGCGGAGCTTGACTGTCGACTGTTTTTGTCCAAGTCTTCTGCGCTCACTTCAGGGAGACAGAACGACTAATCGTTAAAACTTCCTGCGGTGACGGGCTCGCTCGCTGTAGTTGACTACTCTTGTTGTCCCCAGACTCCCCCGGCTGTCAGTCGGAATGCACAATCGATTGGCTGACGCCGCACGGTATGCAAACCATCCAGGAGCACCCGAACGTTGACTCCTAAGGGAAACTGGCTCGCAGGTAAGATTCCTACCCGGGCTCGCACTTCTGCGTGGAAGCCGCCGAATTGCGAGTTGGCCGATTCAAAACACATGGGTTTAGTGGCCTAACTGCAACAGTGCCCATTAGGTCCCGCTTGGATTAAAAATCAATTGTTGGCGTATTTGGTATGATGTATATTATGGATTGTGTAATGATGCACCATCATCGTACGACCAGTTGCGTTCATTCGCAAGCCTATCGCTAATGATCGCTGCGTCCGGACGCATATGCTTTTGCTTCCGTTGTCGCTTCGCTCAGTACTCTTGTATTTCTGCGTTTAATTGGACATCCGCACGGCCAATAGCCACGACATGTCCTGTTGGTATCATGCCGCAATTATTGTAGCCGAAGTAGGTACTTGTGAACCTAGTTTTTCATTACTATTATAAACCAGGCGTCACCCTGTCCAAATATCGAGTAAGTATATTATTATCAACAATTTATTGACCCAAGGATCTTATTTAAAATATTGTAATCTCCATTTTAATTCGTTTTTATCGACATTTCTCCGCCTATTATAGCAGCATTTTCAACCTTTTTTTTTAGATCGTAACCCCATTTTTGGTAAAAAAAAATCTTACGCGATCCCCCTTACATTATAATCTAGTTTTCTCGACCCCCCCTTAGTCTCTTCCACAGCTGTAATGTAAGCATTCAATGAATATTTTTTTTAAAACAATGGCAAAACCACATTAATTTTAACCGTTTTTAACGTTTAAAGCTGTTATACCTGTTTCTATCTGATCAACATAAAGTTTTGAATTTTTTTTAGCAAAAAACACATAATAAATATGTTTCTCTTCCGAAGCTGTAAGTAAACGTTTGCATATTATATAAATATTTTGTAATATTTTCGATTTTTATATTTAGATAGCCTGCGGCCCTCGGGCGTTTCTTCGCGCCCCCCGGGGGGTCGCGGGGGTCGCGATCCACTGGTTAAAAAAACACTGACATTCATTCAACTAACAATTCGTATAACATTTTTGGATGAAAGATCTTTTTTTATGCGATGTGTTTTTTTTGGCACTTCGGCATGTACACCCCCCCCCCCCCCCTTCCCTCAAATACAACATATAGGCGTGGTTAGGCACATCAGACAAAAATTATAAAACACATGTCTAGACTACGCGTATCACTCACTATATCTATTTTCGTTAACACTTGCGGCAGTTCAACAGATCGTGCTAAATGACGTTTGTTGGGTCTTACGGCCTTCGAGCAATCGCGACCTGAACTGCGACGCGAACTCTGCTAAATTGCTGAGCATCCTCTCTTTCTACGCCCTAGCGCACTGCCTTGAGACCTGCAAATTAAATCCAACTGTAATAGATAATATTGATTTTCCGTTGGGATCAAATTGACGGAATTGCATTTTCATTTCAGTCGATCGAATGCAATGTTACGCACACACACCCATATAAACCTTTCATATTAGGGTTGGTTGTGAGAGACTGTCGTATGAAAAAAACCCGCATTGCGAAACATTACAATAAAGAGTAGAATTTGATTAAACGGTGGCATAGTTGTTAGGTCGCCTGATTTTAAATAGTAAGGTTCGATTTCCGGCTGGGTTACCATTTTCTGTTATAAGTAGTCCAGTCAAATTAGGGTTTCACCTCGGTATGAGAGATAATAAGCTGGATGTATACATCTTTATTTTGGCGTTCTATAAGTTGTCTCAAAAGTCTCATAAAATCTCGTGTCTGCGTCGTAAGTTATTCAAGGTCAAAGGTCACAAAAATTGGTTTTTCGCGATTATCTAGGTTTCTATAGCTCCAATGAAAAAATGTTTGTTACAAAATTTGTCGCAAATCGTATGCTCTACATTTTTTATAATAGATGTTAACAACATTGGAGCTATAGAAGCCCAGATAATCGCGAAAAACCAATTTTGGTGACCTTTGACCTTGAATAACTTTCGACGCAGACACGAGATTTTATGAGACTTTTGAGATAACTTATAGAACGCCGAAATAAGGGTGTATATGAGTTTCCAGCGTATTATCTCTCATTCCGAGATTTACCCCCTTTTTTTGCTAAAGTGACTGCACTATTAACGGAATCGCATTTCAATTCTGTTATTTCACACTTACACACATGTTAAATGGACACATATACATCGTGAGTTCTTTATTAGTACCATCCTTGTATTTATTTATTTATTTATTTAGTATAATAGGTACGCAAACAATACTCTAATAATACATAGTTATCGATAATATTTTATGCGTACTCCGCATGCTTAATTAATAATTGCGTTTATATCATGATTTACAAAAGTATCAGTACAAAAATTAATATCCTTAAAAATTATCAAAACAAAAATTTAAAATTTTAGAAATAAGTTTACAGTAAATTGTGAAAAACAATTAGGTGATTTTTTTAAAATCAAATATTGTCTAGAATAAAATAATAAAAACATACGGTAAATTATCAATTTGTTTCATAATACGCTATTTATAATGGACTTAACTGCTAATGGTCCCAGGTTAAAGAAATCAATGTTATCGGTTATACTGTTGTATAACCGGCATGTACGTGAGATAGGATTGTGGACAGATTGATTTGTCTGCGAACTGGGAAGGTGAAATGTTAGGTGCTGCCTCAGTCGCCTGGATGGTACGTTGAAATTTAACGCTTCTAATAAAATAGTGACTGAATCAGTACGAGTTTTTGTAAATTTAAACGACTTGACGATTTTTTTATTTATTTTAAAGTTGAAATCTGATCATGAATCTTTTATATCAGTTTGATTAACAATTGAAAAATAAAAATACTTTTTGAAATACTAAAAAAACTATTTTTAAGATATTGAATTCAAATGTTTCTAACGCTGCAGAAATTACGGTATCTGTTTGCGCCGGTAATACTGCCGTCGTAAATGAAAACACAGTAACTTCATTTACTGTGTTTATACAAGGTTGGTTGTTTAAAATCACGAGTTGGAGTACTATAAGGCAAATTTTTCGGTTTGTCTGTAGATGGATAGTTACCGAGATAACTTAGATAAAAACACAGTATTTTAAAAAAAATCAGAATATTTTTTAATAAAAAACACAGTACCTACGTATATTTTTTTAAGTTAAAATACAGTAAACTAATATTTACTGTGATCTTTTTTAATACTTATAAGCATTTAACACGTTGAACGCCAAACTAAAAACCATGTTTAGACCAGTGGGCCGCGGCGAACACCATGTGACTGCCAGTATATCGGGTCCACCATGTGACTGCCAGTACCATGTGTCCGACGCAATCACAACCCTTGATCACCTCAAAAGCCTGTAAACGGCCAACGAACAGCATTTCGACTGTTGTTAACTAAGGCAAGTGACCCGCGCGGCCCCACAGTACAACCTGACCACTTGGCACAAAAAAGGAAAGACGGTTGGACATTCTCACAGGCCGAGACGGACACTGGTGTCTGCCATTTGACATCTTGGAAAATAATGAGTAAATCGCTGTTTCCGTAAGTCACCCATTATTTTTGAGTTATTTACTGATTTTTTTCGCGAAAAAGCACCTCAACGATTTTTGGACGATTCTAGATTTATTGGTGCGGCCCCGGGGGAAAGTATGCTGTCGGACACATGGTGTCCGTCATGGCGTTTAACGTGTTAAGAAATATTTTTGTTTGGTTACAACCGTTTCTTCAGATACTGTGGATTTAGGCAAAATTTTGTAAAAGTTGATTTATTAATACACGAATTAATCACAGTATCTCAATTACTGTGGTTAAGGTGCTTGCAGTTTTTTATTTATTTAAAAAATATTTTATTTATTTTACATGGTTAGAACACAGTAATGGGTAAAATTTACCTATAACACAGTAACCACTCAGCTGCGGTGTTATAGCTTAAAAATATAAAATTTATCAAATTATTTTCCTAATTTAAAACACAATATCTAATTTAATTAATTAAACAATTATAATTTAATATATATTTTTATGCAAAATTGAAGTTCTAACTATTTAACCCCTCAAATGTGAGGCGTCCCTTAAGGGATGCCTTGGCAAAATGTATACAAAATGTATATAAATTTATATAAATATAAATATAAATGTAAATGTGCGCCGCTTTATAGTAATACGCTCTATAGTAATGCTATAGCTCTATAGTAAACCCCGCTCTATGTAAATGTAAATGTAAATGTAAATATAAATTTATATACATTTTGCCGTAGGCAACCCGAGCTAATCGCCATTCATTTGAGGGGTTAAATATTAAAAATTAAAATAAATTATCTATATTGATTACTTTTTCATGAAAAAAAATATTTAACAACTGAACTTGACCGCGTTTTTTTAAAACGTCTTTTTTCAAGTTACTGTGTTTTCATTTACGACGGCAGAATAGCTAGCGTAATTTTGACCGAAACGAAATGTTGTGTTTTACTAGTAAAATAATATATGTAAAAACATTTTTTTCTGTTTTTTTAGTTTATATAAAAGAGAATTTAATAATCTTTTTTTTTTAAACAACTCGATTCGTACAGTAGTTTTTTTATCACCGGCGCAAAACGGAAAAATATGGTTTTGAGAAAAACGCGTTTTAATAAAAACGCGTTTTAAGTTTTCTTAGTAAGTAGTATTTTTTTACACTAACAAAAATCTACAACCATAAACGATTCCAAAGGTAAAAGATTCATGAATAGATTTCAACAAAAAAAAAAAAATAAAAAACATGAAAAACACGTTTTTTTGGGCCGTCTAAACCAGGCTCCCCCCTAACCCTTCGGCTACGTAACGATCAAATTTGGTTGCACATCAGAACACCCCTTGGCTACGTAATATCTCATTATTACCATAGATACATAGACGGCCGCTAAAATAATTTTGCGCGTCATTTGGCGGATATATCTGGTAAAATTCCATTGTCAAACATCATCAAAATTTTTTATTGGTTTTTATGAGCTAATATCTGAATATTTTTGTATGTAAATAAGCAAAACAAATTATCAACTTTGATGGAGAATCTAATAAGGATCACGATTATATTTACAATTTCTAAATAGGATTCCGAATTTTTCCGCAAGCCAAATACATATTAGAAATTCAGAGTTTTTTTTCACTTTTTCGATTATCTCATATTTATTCATAATTATCTAATTGTTTTACAAAATGATATTTCAATATTTTATATACGAAATTTCAATGCCATCATTGCACAGTTATTCCTTTTATGATTACTGTAGTAGTTCCATAGTTATAGTACTTTTTGTCGAGCGCGGCGATATTGCAAGAAATTCCAATAAATTGCCGCGGTCTGACATGAAATTATGCCGCTACTCGAAGGGTTTAGTTATTTTTCTGAAAGTGATACTTATTCTCGAAGTATCAAACCACTTCGGTAGCACTGTTCTAGACGCATAATATTTTCCATATATAGCCGCAAGCTTTTGTAAATCGCCGATGTGGATGAGAGGGAAAATGGCGTAATTTCGCCTAACCTAGTAACACTGGCTCCGACCCGATTCATACGTTCGGCCGTAAACTGTGTCAAGGTTACCTCCGTTCCAGTTCGACCGAACGACAGTGTAATATTGTGACATCACGGGCCGCGGCGTCAAAGTCCGTGAAGTTGTATAGAATCAGTTGGGAATAGCATTGCGATCGAGAACAACTTGGGTTGTCAACTACAACGGGCGAACCCGTCACCTTAGGAAGTTTTAACGATAGTGATCGTTTTATCTCCCGTGAGGTGAGCGTATGTGACTGAGAGACAATACAAAGCTACCGTCTACACTCAGAAAAATATAAAGCTGTAATACATGGAAATACGCATGTTTCAAACGGGATTACGCATTTTATATGTACTGTGGTCCGTACTTACATATGTACGGACGCACGTACATGACGCGTAACGGTGTAGTTACCATGTCACGGACATGTTAACTACATCGCACGTTCATTTCGGCGCACAACGAGATCTTCGTTTTACCATGACAGCATGTTATTACATACGTAAGGTTATAGTCAGTTACAAGATTCAGGTTGAAGCTACATTACACTGTTATTTTTGTATTATTACATAGCATGGTGAAACCTATAATCGAGTAATGGAGTTTCAACAAAATTTGTTATAATTCAACAAAATTACGATTGAAACATCATTATTCTGTACAAAAACGTAATAACAAAACGGTAATTTAGGAAGAAATCCAATATTTTTCTCAGTGTAGCTAAGTCCAGGGTTGGGATGATTTTAAATCATTTGATTTAAATAGGTGATTTAAATCAAGTGATAAAAAAAAAACAATGATTTAAATCAATATTTTTTTACTGCAATTAAAAAATGACCTCAGGAAAAAATTGAATTTTGTACATTTTACAATAGTTTTTGTTAAATAAATGGCAAATAAATATGCTACTATGTTTTTACTTTTTAGAAGAACTAATATATGTTGATTTTTGTTAATGTTATTAAAACATATTTAAATAAATAACAATTGTATGGTGTTTTTCCTGACTACAAAATTTATTAAAATACAAATATTTAAAAAATCAAAAAAATCTGATTTAAATCAGATAAATCTGATTTAAATCAAATTAATCCGATTTTTTGTTTTTTTTTTTTAAATCATGATTTTTATCAACCCTGGCTAAGTCTAAATTAATTAAAATGCTCTGTCCCGAAGCAAACCCTGGGTGCAGCATCCCTGTCGCGGTGAAACTTAGAATGGGCTGTCATAATTGAATGCGTGTACAAAATTTCGTTTCTGTGCTGTTGACGGTTGAGGAGACGCCTCGTCGGGAGCCAGCCCTGAGCGCAGCAGCCATGTCACGATGAAACTTATAACGGGCTATTATAATTGAATGCGTATACAAAATTTCGTGTCTGTGCGGTTGACCCTTGAGGAGTCCCTCGTCGGGAGCCAATCCTGGGTGCAGAATCAGGCCATGCTTACCATAAAAATGCATTGTCATCGGAACTAAACCAACATGTAAAATTTCAACCTTATCGGATAAGAGGAAATGTTCTAATTTCGCTTTAAAAAATTGTCATAAACAAACTAACAAACATTACAAGGTAAATAAAAGCTTGTAAAAATAGAATGCCTGTATGTGTTAGGTGCCCTAGGCGATTAATTACCCATATTTACCCATATTAGCGATTAAATACCCATATAGGTAATTAATTACCCATATTTAATAGGACATAACACAGAAACGGCTTATAAATGAGATCAGTCGTTATAGTAATAAATGTTCTACATAAAGAGATCTTTCCATTAGTACCTATATGATTTACAGCTATTGGAAAAGTGGACCCAAAATGCCCATTTTCTTTTGGCACACATATGCATTGTTGAGCGGAATCATCTCGAATATTCGCCAGTCAGTATATTTGCGTAAACACTTGAATCGAACGCGTTGGCCTTTCAATCAGGTCAACCTCCTTCCCGAAGGGACATCACGCTCAAAATCCTTCCATAAGTCCTCGGCTACTTGCCGGGAATGCGTTGGGGTGACACTAACGATTTCGCTAGTATTCAACGCAGTTGTTGTTGTCGTTGTCGAAGTTGGCGTTCACGTGTCGCAATACGTGTTATAAAACAGTTCACAGTGACGTAATAGTAGGGAGAAATGCGCCACAATACAATGCTCGCTTAGATCAAATCTCAGAAAATATGACGTCATACGACGTAAAACAATAGTTTTTTGAATTGGTGCACATTTTTAAACGTGTCAGTTGAACGACCCGCGAAACCGCGAAGAGCGTGCACTAACCCCGCGATGGGACACTGTCCGCAACTTTAATATTAGATAAAATATTTTAATTTATTTATTTATTTAAGAATTAATTACTATAAAACATTGTTTTTGCTTATAAAAATAACAGGAACCGAATGGCAAAACCTTAACCTTTTGCTTATTTGATTCTGACACCCAACTGGGACTAGCCCGTTCTAGGATGGTTGTGTATACCTCGTTCTTGTGTATACCTCTATATATAACTATAACTGCATGCACAATTATTATATGCAAAAAATGACTCTTCGATAGATATATAGACTAGGTTTTAGATGGATACTACGGGAACATTTCGAGGGCATTAATATGCCTCACTATTACTTGTCAGTTTATTTTTTGCAAACGTAGGGTAAGGTATGTTGTCCATGCGTTTTTTTGCCGTGAAAACCTACGTTTAATTCGCGGTGTGTCGTGTTCGTCAGTGTTGTATGGATCACTATGGAAGCTAGTCGACGGACACGGCGGAAAAACGGCACGGCCCCCTCGGCGCGCCGCGTTTACGCACGGTGTATTTTTTAACACGCTTTTATTAGGTCGACCTGTATGTAACTATGTAATGGAATCTAAGGTAACTAATTTAACCATCTTTCAAGGATCGTAGCGTCATGAAAATTGGCAGCTGTATGTAGTTCTGATGACAATACAATAATATGGTACTGTTGAACTGATCTAATGATGGAGTCGGAAGATATGAACTGGAACTTTATGATGGAACATCGTATCATAGCTGTGTTTGGACTTGTTATGAACTTTAATTGTGCGAAGTAATGGTGTGCATACCAATTAATGTAGATGTAATGGTGCGTGGAAAGTACTACAAGTAATGGTGTCGTATAGTTGGCCGCGAAAGTCGTGGAAAGTACTACAAGTAATGGTGTCGTATAGTTGGCGCGTATAGTTGGCCGCGTCGTCGTATAGTTAGCCGCAAAGCGTGTTTTTAGTGTTTTTCAAAACTATTAATTTATTTATCAGTGTTGTATAGCAGCTTATGAGAGTTTGTCCATGGAACCGGACGCTTTCACTGCGGACTGTAAGATGTACCTAACGCGTCGTACGGTGAAAAAGCCGTGCCGTGGACAAAAGCTCACGCTTTTTCTACAGCGCGGTTTACGCGTGGTACAGTGAAGAGGTGCCTAATATGAAACACTAGTGAGTTGTTACCTACAACTGGCGAATCTGCCACTCCAGGAAGGTATAACGATAGTTATCGTTCTTTCAACCTGGAGCGAACGTAGATACTTAGGGACGAATACATTCCAGTCTAGCTACGACAAAAACACTGTCAGAGGCACGCCTTAGAGCCGGTCCACACGATGCGGAGAAGAGAAACCAGCGGGCCGAACTCGCGCCCTGACTATCAGATTTGGCCCTGGGAGTTAATGGGCCCTTGTTGAGTTGGCCACGAAGACCCATTCTGTTCAGGGTTGGTCACACTCACGGGTCAAAACCTATCCGACGGTCTCCACGCATGAAGTGCGAGCCCGGGTAGGACTCTGGCCGTATGGTCAGTTTCCCTTGGGAACCAAACTTCTGGCGCTCCTGGACGGTCTGCGCACCGTGCGGCGTAAGCCAATCGACTGTGCACTCTGACTAACAACTTGCGGTGTCAACTACAACGGGCGAGCCCGTCACCACAGGACGTTTTAACGATTTTCTCGTTCTATCGCCCTGCAGTGAACGTAGAAGACTTTGGACATAACAAATCCAACGTCCAGCTACGTCACAACCCGCAAGAAGCCAACGCCTTACCGCGAGATAGCCAGTGTTAACTGGCGGGCCGACCCTCGCGCCCTTGCTTCCAATTGTGACCAGATTTCTCCGGTCTCTCGATTGGTTCCGAGTTCGAGGTCGCTTGCGCGGTCCTCTCCCTTACGAAGCGGTGAAACGGTGTGAACCGAATCTATCGCGGACCAAGGCGTCCTTTGCCCGACTCTGAACCGGGATCGGATGGCCAATGGTCATTTCAAGAGCAGTCGCCGTAAGGTAGACAACCACCCCCGCTCTATAGGAAACAATACAGTTCCCAGACTCCCCCGATTGTTAGTCGGATGACCCCCGATGCGCCTGTGGGTATGGTCGCCAAACTGCGGAACACGTAATTTGGTCTTGCCCAATTCTAGCGGCTGCACGGGAGAAATTGATGGATGCAGTGGGCGCGTGCGTTGGGCGCTCTCCGATTTGGTACCCGGATCTGGTCAGTTGTAGGAGCTGCTTCCAGTCGTTTGGCGAGCTTGTGGAGCACTGGGTGGCTTCTTGGGAAAGCATGAGGCCTCGGGATACCCCCCAGGGGGTACCCTCTTCCTTGGTGGCGTGATTCGGCGGCTACTTCCAGCCCGAAGTGCCCGTCTTTGTGTCCGTCTCTTTACCGCCCCGAAGGGCGTTTCGTTCTTTGCAGGATCCAGGGATTCCTCCCCCCCCGTGGCTGCTCCGAGACCTGCCCACGGACCGTGCGCCTCCACCATCATCGTTTCTGGAGCGTCCTCTACCCCGCTTACCGGCCCTAAATTTGTTATTTGTTGTTTTATTTATTTTTTTTTTTTTGTAAATATGGTAAATTTAGTATTATTTTTTGTAATTTTACTTTGTAAATTCTTTTATTATTATAAATAAATGGGTTCTCGGGGCGGTACGGGGGGGGTGGTTTACCCTATTTCACCCCCTGCGCGTTCTACCCTTCTGGTACGCGCAGGGTTGTCGTAGCACGACATCCCGGGCAGACAAGACGACCCTCGTCGTTATAACTGCCCGGGCGGTGGGCGGGGTTTGCTGCCCTCACCTATCGCCTTGAAACTCTAAACTGTTAGTCGGAGAGCACAATCGATTGGCTTGCGCCGCTCGGTGCGCAGACCGTCCAGGAGCGCCAGAGGTTTGATTCCCAAGGGAGACTGGTTGACCCAGTGTCCTACCCAGGCTCGCACCCCATGCGTGGAGGCCATCGGATGGGTGTTGACCCGTGAGTGTGACCGACCCTGAACACATGGGTCATCGTGGCCACCTCATCATGGGCCCATTAGCTCCCCTCTGACTAACATTTTTTTTTTTTTAATATTTACGCGGCGACAGGCGAGGGTTGAAAACCCCGCCCACCACCCGCGCAGTTCTAACGACGTGGGTCGTTTTATCTGCCCAGGATGTCATGCAACGACAACCTCACGCGTGCCGGAAGGGTAGCGCGTGAGGGGTGAGCGAACGGAGACCTTAGGAAAGATTCTCCGGGCTTTAGCCCCCGCCGGCACCCCGTAAACCGTTTATTTATACTTCAAAATGTTTACAATTATTACTTAATTACTAAACTAAACTAGGCGACTAAGCGGTAACATATTTTATTATTTATTTAGTATAATATATATTTTTTTTTATTTAAATGATGAGGCGGTGGAAGGTATGCTCCATGCGGCGTGTCGGAAAAAAAAAATTAATAAAATAAATAAAAACGGGCAGCAAACGGCAGGGGCGCCGTCGGAGACGTCGACGACCGGGATCCTGTGAAAGGGCACGCACCCACAGGGGCGATTAGGGACGATACAGTACGGGCGACTTCGGATGATGAAGCAGCCCACGGCTCGCACCGCTAAGAGGGGGGGCCCTCCCCCGGAGGAGGATAGCCCCTCTGCCTCAGAACCTCCCAGAGGGACACCCAGTGATCCACAAACTCGCGAAACGCAGCAAAGCAAACCCTACAACTTACCAAGTCCGCATACCAAACCGGCAGACTGCCGACGCACGAACCAACCACAAACAACATTTCCGCCCGTGCGGCGTCGAGCTTGGGGCATGTCCAAACGATGTGTTCGGCCGTCTGGCGACCAGTGCCACACGAGCACCAGGGATCGTCGTTGAGTCCAAGGTCAAATAACTTGGCTTTGAACTCACCGTGACCCCCAATGAGCTGAGTGACATGGTGGTCAAGCCGCAGAAAATCCTCGTTTTTCATCCGCTCGGACACCGACGGAAAGAAACTATGGGTAAGGCGGCCCGTGCCGCCGCCGTCCCACCGCTCCTGCCAGACGCGCAGACTCTCCGCCCGAATACGACGGGACCAGCCCACCAACGTGGAGGACGCCGGGTCCACCCACAGACTAAAGTAGTCTACCGGCACCCCTCGTCGAATCCATGACACGGCTGCCCGCTCCAGAACCTCCAGATCGATCGGCAAAACTCCAGCGAGGACGGGAAGAGCGAGAGTAGAGGTCGTCCGGTACGCTCCAGTAATCGCCACAAGCGGGAGACGCTGGCCACGCAGCAGGACAACGCGCATGGCCTCCGATATGGATGGCCACGCCCAAGCACGCGCGGCATAAGCCACCTGCGGGACAAAAACACCCTTGTAGAGCAGTCTGATGGCCGGGGAGCGGATGCCCCACTCGGCCCTGCTGGAGCGACGAATGGCGAGGAAAAGATCTCGCGATTTCGTAGCCACGGTTTTCGCGTGTAAAAGATGCGACAGGGACGCCGACAACGAGACCCCCAGGTAGCGAACGGACTGCGGAAAAGCCACAGGACGTCCTCCAACCCGGATAAGTGGTTTACGCTGGAGACGCCCCTTTAACAATAAGGCTTGCGACTTGGCTGGAGAGAAAGAAAGCCTGTTGCGCTTTCCCCAATCGAGAATCAGGTCAATCGAACAGGCCGCCCTTCTCTCAACCTCGGCACGACTCTTGCCGCCCACCAGGAGGAGGACGTCGTCAGCGTATGCGCTGACGGTGCAGCCCTCCGGGTATGGCAGCCCGAGCATATCGTCAAAAAGAATATTCCACAGACAGGGACCCAACACCGACCCTTGCGGACACCCCATAGAAGGAACCTTGCTTGCTGACGCGGGCCCATACTTAATAATAACGGACCTGTCTGAAAAATAGCTTCGGATTATCCTAAGGATATTGTTCGGGCACTGTCTGAGACGAAGCTTGCTCACAATCATCGGCCACCAAGCGTTGTCGAAGGCACCCGAGATGTTGAGGAAAACCCCGACGACGTATTGTCCGTCAAACGCGCGAACCCATTCCTTCGCAAATAGGATGGCATCCTCAGTGGACCTCCCGCGGGTAAAGCCAAATTGCCGGTCGCTCTGAGGTGAGAGAGTCGCATCAAGCCGATCGCGCACGAGCACCTCGAGCACTTTGCCCAAAATGGGCAGAAGTGTGATGGGCCTGTACGCTTTCGGATCCGACCGGGGTTTGTCGTTACCCTTGGGAATTACACGCAGGAGACCAACCTTCCAACAGGTGGGAAAGTAGCCGTCGTTAATGCATTTCTGCATTAAAACAGTCACCTCCCATCTGGCGAACTCCCAGACGCGCTTGATGATGCTCGCCGTGAAGAGATCGATCCCTGGCGCCTTACGAGTCGACATAGAGCCTATGATCCGATCAAGTTCCTCCGCAGTTACATCCGAGACATCGGGAACGCGCGAGTCGACGACAGAAAGCCGCCTAATCTGCGCATGATGCGAATCATCCCGGGCGGGCTGATCCGAGGGACAGAGTATATTCAGGAGCGCCAAAAGCGACCCCTCAGTATCGAGGGTGGGGGCAGAGTTGCCATCCACGATGTTCGAAAGAAAATCATCAGCGCTTTTGGTGTTTTTGTGGAGTGCCTTCTTCATGTCCCACGGATTGGCGTTACCTACCTCGGTAACCCACCGCCTCCACGACTCCGTCTTGGCATGCCTAATGGCGGCATGATAGACCCTACGAGCCGAAGTCAGGTTCTTTTTAAGTGCCTCCACGCGCTCAGGAGAAGCCGAACTCCTACGGGCCTCTCCCATTTTTCCGTAGGCGCGTTTGTAGCTTTTCCTTAGCTCGGAGAGATCAGATGACCACCACGGGGCCGCGAAGCCACCGCGGGGTTTCCTCCGCCCTACCACGGCTTCACAGGAAGAAAAAATGGCCGCATTAAGTGCGGAGCACAAGTTCTCTGCGGTACTACTGGGGGGGGATGGAAAACCCTCGAGGTTCACGCAGAGGACTTCACCGAACCGATCCCAGTTAATGTTGCCGGTTCGGTATCGCCACTCGGATGGTGGCGTGGGGGGTATACGACGGCCGATGTCAAAGGTCACCAGTCTGTGATCCGACGAGGAGAGATGCTCGTGAACAGTCCAGTTGTTCACCCAGCGGGCGAATCCCGGGGAGCACATAGTTATGTCCACATTACTGGAACCGCCAGGGCCACAGAAAGTCCTAGGCTGTCCAGGAGTGTTAATAATGTGCAACCCGAAGGTCGCGACTAACTCCTCGACAGCCTCGGCCCTGTCTTTCCCCAGCCGTCCAAGACTACTCAAGTCGCCGTCATCGTGCCATGCAGAAGAGCGGGCATTAAAATCACCCGCGACCAGCACGGGGCGACCGTGAAGAGCGCGTAGGGCACCAGCGAGTCCAGCGATGTGGGTTCCTACTTCCTCGCAGAACTGGAAATAGCAGGATATCAGGTAGTAGTCTACGCGGTCTATAACGACCGACGCGCAGACGAGGTGCTCGTTTGAGAGGTGGTCCAAGAGCATAGGAGGCGGAAGCTCTGAGCTCACCGCGATCCCAGCCATTTGTTAGCCCTCTGACTAACAGTCGGGGGAGTCTGGAAGCAGTACTGTTTCCTATAGAGCGGGGGTGGGTGCGGACCTTACGGCGACTGCTCTTGAAACGACCATCGGCCATCCGATCCTGGGTGAACAGCCGGGCAAAGGACGCTGTGGTCCGCGATAGATTCGGTATACACCGTTTCACCGCTTCGTAAGGGAGAGGACCGCGCAAGCGACCTCTAACTCGTAACCAATCGAGAGACCGGAGTAATCTGGTCACAATTGGAAGTAAGGGCGTGAGTGTCGGCCCGCCAGGTAACATTCCTGGCTATCTCGCGGTTAAGGCGTAGGCCTCTTACGGGCTTGTGACGTAGCTAGACGGTGGACTTGTTTCCTCCCCAAGTCTTCTACGCTCACTCCAGGGAGATAGAACGACTAATCGTTAAAACTTCCTGAGGTGACGGGCTCGCCCGCTGTAGTCGACAACCCAAGTTATCAGATTTGGCTGGATTTCTCCGTTCTACCGTTTGGTTACGTGTCCGAAGTTGCTTGCGAGTGCCTCTATCTAATGTTAGCGGTGATTCAGTACGAATTTGTCGCCGACCGTGGAATTCTTTTCCCGTCTACCACTCGGGATCGAGCAGCCAACGGGTCGTTTCAATAGTAGCTGACGTTAAAACAACAACCACCCCCGCTGCTTAGGAAACGTATAAGAGCATTTCCACGCCCTCCCGGCTATTCGCCGAAGTGCACAGTCGATTGGCTGACACAGGACGATGCGCAAACGTCACCATTTTCCGTTGGGATAAAATTAACGAAATTGCATTTTAATTCTGTCGATCAAATGCAATAACAACACTTACACATATGTTACACGCATACAGTCATATAAACACTTCATGTGCTCCCTCGCCGGAAGCATTCGCTTGAAATGTAACATTTTTAGATTCGATTTTGAGCATTACGTTACAATACTGCCTCCATGACTGACGAGCATTCGCCTGTAATGTAACATAGATTCGACTTTTATCGGGCGTTTCTCAACTCTGGCTACAAGGAGTGCGTATTGATGTTACAAGTTGCATCAAAATATTACAGACTAGCTGCGCCCAGCGGTTTCACCCGCGTGGTGATGGAAAATTGTGATAATACTACTAATAGAAACATATATTATAATTATGCATTATATACGTGTAACTCCAACGGTTTTTGCGGCGCACGCCAGAATAGCTCGCAGATGGCAGATTTTTTTCCTACTTACTTGACACTTACCGGTATATTTTGGATAATTCACACTATATCTTTATAAATTATAGCCTATGTGTTATTCTGATGTGTAAGCTATACTATTGTAAAGTTTCATCAAAATCCATTCAGTAGTTTTTGCGTGAAAGAGTAACAAACATCCATACATACATTATTACAAACTTTCGCGTTTATAATAGTAGTAAGATTATATCAAATTCAAATTCAAATTTCTTTATTTATCTATAATATTACATGTATTTTTAAAATTCAAAGCCATCCTAACTAGGCCTCGCTTGTACTAAGGTAGGCTTAATATAAAAAAAAGTTATAGTGGTTTTCGTAACTAGCTGTAATACATCTTTGTATATTATTATGTTACATTTGAGAAGTAAAAAATAGAATAAGAAAGCGTAATAATATTAAATTTAGGTATATACATATAAATATATACATACATATATAAATAAATATATATTTTATAGATAAATATAAAATAATACTAAATATATATACATATATCTCACAAATCGTGCACTATTTTAATATATATATGTTATTAATGTCTCCGTTTCTTGTCGACCCATAGTCAAAAGTGACTTAGTTATGTTTTTCTTTAAGCCGTGACTATTCCTAGATTTCAGTCCTGCAGGAAAAACACTATTCATTTTGTTGAACAGTCGAGGAGCAATGTAAGAAAAGTGTTTTTGTGCAAAACTTGTTCTCTTTTTTAGGATTAAGTGCTGTCTGGTTGTTACTCGTGTTCCTTTATGGTGTGTTGAATATAGATGATAATTGTCATGATTATAATAGTAGAGTAGGACTACCTTAGCGTATATTTGACGAACGTCAAGGACTTTAGATTCATTGTACAAGCTCTCAGAAGAATACCGGAAGGGTTTTTTGTGTATTACTCTTAATAGCGACTTTTGGGCTTTAATTTAATTATATCATTACAGGTTGCGCACTGTAATGCTCGGATCTCCTCCCTCACTGATTTAATGCTCGAATCTGTAACGTTACATTACAGGCGAATGCTCCCGGTGAGGAAGCACCTTTCAAAGTAAGGTCGTAAGAGATTGTCGATGACAATAAATCCGCCCACTGTGAAAATTCACAATAAAGAAAAGAAACAAACGAAACGGAAACATCAGCGCCTGACGGACATACCCCAGAGGCAACCGATCCAACATGCCGTAGCAGGGCATTCGGAGCGGCATTCTCCTTAGTTACTGTTTGTGTCGCATATCAATTCAAAGTCACTAATTCCACGACTCCGCGAGCCAGCGCAAGTCGCGAGGAGCAAAGCTGTACATATTCTTTCCTGATCGTGGTCTAGCCGACTTTGTCGACCTATAGTCATTCAATAGCCGTTCTTTCTCTATACACAATGTGGCCGTGTTTGTTTTGTTGCCCGTTGCTGTTAGATGCGTTGCGTAATGGCCCTCGGTCGAGTAACAATTAGCGTCAATTTGCGCAAAGCGGCTGGTGTCGGCGATGGCCTGGAAAGATTGCCGCGATCGATCTCCATGCGGCAGTAACCAGGGACCGCCCGCCCAGCTAAACGTGAAATTTACGATGCATGTGTAATGCATGCTGAAAACACCACACCTTCCGCAACACGGAAAATGTCATCATCATCATCACCAGCCGGTACAGACCTCCACTGTTGGACATAGGCCTTCCCCATAGAATACCATGACGAACGGTCTTGCAATGAACCACCTCCATCCACCTACTTCCGCCGTACCTAAAATCCAAATTCCGAGTGTTATCTGCCCACGGGCTGCCATTACGGTCTCAGTCAACGAATATTTTGTGTATATATATGCCTCAGCATCGCACAGCTTTCTTTGCCTATTACACACCCGTCATAGGGAACACGTTTATAATCATAGGGAGTTCTTAAATATTTGGAAGCTAACTCGGAAAATAAATGATTAAATATAGTGTGGGGATACCGTGGGGATTTAAGCACGCCCACATACCGTAGGGATTTAAGCATTACGCTGAACCTGCTTTGAATGGATTTGCAAATATATAGTATGGCTTCGCATTAAGGAGGACTACCACATTCACATGGGGTAATCAAAATAAAACGTATAATCACAAATGTTTTAACTACGAACATACTGCAAGTTTCTGGAACTGACCACTTATGAAAAAAGAAATAGAAAACCAATTACGAAATTTGACAATGGAACTCTCTGGGAACATGTTACTCTTCGACTTGCGATATTGTTTTTTTTTGTGGCGTCGTATTGAATATTGTGTGTCGGAATTACAATGAATTTAACTCGAAATAATTTTCGCGCTATGAGGTTTTATTTAATTTATTTATTTATTGGAATTATTAAATTAACCATTTACAATAAGTATAATATTAAAACAAATGGTAAAAACTTTCCTTTAAACGCTTTTTTCTCGAAAATACTTTTTTCAAATTGATATCTCAAGTTCCGCTTAAACGATTTATTGGAAATTTGGTGAAAATCGTCTTTGCATTGTTTTTTCAAATCGTTGCCATTTGGCGAAAAAAAAAGAATATCTTTCTTTCAAAGGTCCGGGCCATAGCGACGTTCTAGCTAATCAATATTTTTTTATTTTGCTTTCTTTCATAACACTACAAGGGTTGGAAACATGTCAACCAGGATGAACCTTTTTTTAGGCCGCCCACACTTCACCAGCCTTTAACTCTTTGAATTTTTGTTGGTGATTTTTATTTTTATATCTACTTGAAACGTCAATGAACATTTTGTAAAAAAAATGGATGGTAAAAATGTTTTATTTTTTATCCTTCCCGGAAAAACGCCTAAAATGTTGGTCTCGAGATCAGAATACCCCCTAAGCGTTTTGGTATTTTTTAACAAACGTTTTTCAAAAGCCTCACATCAATCTTCTCAAGGTGAAAAATGAGTTGCTGTAGGTCATTCTTCAAATAGGTAGTCAAATTAAAATATTGGTTAATTTATTTGTTTATTTATTTATATTATAACCTTTTTATTACAAAATTATTTATTTAATAATAGTTATTTATTTATGTATTTACCTTCTAAATTTTTAATAATTAACGTGCAATTGAATGATACAAAGAAATAAATTAATAAAAGTGGTCATTATGTTTTAAATATTATCACCCTAGAACAGATAATATACAATCTAGTGGAGTGATAAAACCAACACGAATGTCATGTTATCTGCTCCGAAAAAAAAATGGAAAAAACTTTTGTTTTATACTTTTGTTTTTGCCAAAATCTAATTTCTATAATGGATAATTTTTTGAACTAAAATAAAAATAAAATTAATAGAAAAAGAATTTTTAAAAACAAACTTTTATTAAAATGCCCAGAAAAGAAGAAAGAACGGGCTACCATAATTGAATGTGTATACAAAATGCTGTTGACCGTTGAGGAGTCCCGTTTTCGGGAACCAACTCTGGTTGCAGCAGCCATGTCATGGTGAAATTTATAACGGGCTATCATAATTAAATGCGTATACAAAATTGTGTGTTTGTGCTGTTGACTGTGGAAGAGTAGCCTCGTCGGGAACCGATCTGGATGTACCTACTCAGATCATCGGAACTGAACCAACATGTAAAATGTCAACTTCATATGATAAGATAAAGTGGTTCTAATTCAGCTTGCAAGATTTGCCATAAACAAACTAACAAACAATGCAAGATAAATAAAAGCTTGTAATGAAAATAATTACTTTCTCGCCCGCTTTGGGCCCCTTTCTACTACTTCTGCATGTCTTTGAAATCACTCTTTCGCGTAAAAAGATTTATTTTATTAAAACTTTGGTAGTTGGGATATCATACTAAATATCAATGATATTATAACCATCGTACACTGCAATAAAGCCATAACGTTTTTCGTCGGCCATATTCACCCCCGTCACGCTTTACCGATTTTTTCTTTCTTGATCGCGTTTGAAAAAGACGGCGTGTTCGTGATATCAAAAGGGGACTGGCCGTTAGTTCGTAGACATCGGGGGGCCAGACAGACACGACACACCTGCACCTGTTTCCCGCCCTACCTGCTACTTCTCAACCTGTCGGACGCATCGCGCTTCGCTTCCGCACCCCACAAAGTAAATAACACGTTCAGCTTAACCCCGCCGCGCACGGTTGCCAGCGTGTGTTCCAACCAGTAAAGGACGGGGAGGGTTTGGCGGTGGGAGACCGCCCCTGCGCGCGATATTTTTGGATTTACAATGATTGTTTTTTTTTTCGAAATTTAGAAGGTTTATAGTGCAGTCACTTAAGAAAAAAGGGGTCAACCTCGGAATAAGAGAAAATAAGCTAAAAACTCGTATACACCTTCATTTTGGCGTTCTTAAAGTTGTCTAAATGTCTCATAAAATCTCGTGT